>JAPWTK010000131.1:600000-1141914 GCA_029963805.1 Aromia moschata
AAACAATTTTATTTCAATACTTACCCATTTATTTGAATTCATATTGAATGAAAATTCGGTGTTCATATTCGATCTCTTTAAATTTTTGGGGCCCACGCCTAGGCTGCCTCTCCTAGATCCGGCACTGGCTCCGTTCCAAAGTGTCCAGAATAAAATAGTCTCCTTCGTCTACATCTCGCCCGACGAAGACCAATAATCATCCGACAAATAAACAAAAAAGATAATCGTCTTGTTAAACACATTAAATATTCATTACTCAGTACCTAAATCGATCCCTATTGCGGTAAACAAGAGACGGCAGGAGGCGGAGTGTGTTTTTAGCGGCACTTTTGATCCCCCGCTGACGTTTTGTGTCCTCAGGGAGCGGTGGTAGTGGTCCGGAGGCGAGAGACGGCTAACAGAGACCGAGTCTAGTCATGGGGAAACAGAACAGTAAGCTTAAGCCGGAAGTGCTGGAAGATCTCAAGCAAAACACGGAATTCTCAGGTAAGCAAGTGAGCAAGTTTTTAAGGGAAATCCATGGTGATTTTTTGAAAAGCATTTTGTACAAATTGAAAATTGATATTTTGTGAGGTTTATTCTTCATGCCTGAAATTATTAGCCAGTTCAGCCATGTCGACAATTTGTTGATCAACCTTGAATTAGATCCACGCTTCAGTATTTTGAATTTTCCAAAAAGTCCTATTTTCAAATAACTGGTACAGTTTCTTCACATACAAGGTTATCATAAAGTCAAGAATACAGTTCTTATTCAGTTTTAGGAAATTTAAATAATTTCAAAAAAATATCTACTGATACGAGTGACAAAACAAACTGATTGCAATTTAATTAGTTACACCGTCACACAAAAAAAATTCTGAACCCGAGGTCTGAAATGTTAATCCTTATGTATTTTAATGCGTTGAATACGAATCCTATGTCCGTTTTGCTCCATCACTCACCAGTTTTCTACAAAACCCAAATTTTGTGCAAAAATTGATCAAGAAAATACCGGTCTATTTTTTGTACCGTTTACTCCAGATAAAATATCGTTTCCTGAGTATTTTTAACCACAGAAAAGGATTCCGTAGTCCAAGTTTACTTGTGACACTTCAGTAACTCAAAAAAGCCCAAATTTGGGTCAAAATGGCACAAAAAAAATTCCAAAGTACTTTACCTTTATATTCTGATTACTAATGGCTTTTGATTAAACCACTGTTAGAAAGTCAGACAAAGAAACTCATACTCATACTAAAACCCAGAGGCAAAACTCGAACTGAAACTTACACAAGCAAACTCATACTGAAACCCAGACGCACAACTTACACTGAAACTCAGACAATCAAACTGAAATTCAGAGAGGATGGGTTACAAAGAGAAGACAAATAAGACAAATTCGTGGCTTGTGTGACTGTAACAAAGTTAAATCTCGGTTTAAATAGCCAACACAAAATTGTACTTTGAAAAAAACATATCTTAGACATGTGTGAAATAAAACACAAGAAAAAACGAAAACAAAATCTTCATTACATGCAAAGTAATTGTGAAAAAAATATTTTGAAAGATGAAAAACTCTTATTCATTCGTTGCATGACTTTCCAAGAATTAACAAGTTACTGAATTGAAGAACATTTAGGTTTTTTAGAAACAAATAAAAATAAAATGAATCTACACTGGTTGTTTAGGTTTGGTAAAAAAGTCATCCACTAAGAACTATTTTTTTATAAAACTACTCTTCTATAACGTACCCAAATAAACAATGTATTCAATTCTTACTTTGAAAATAATATGTCGTAAGGAAATTGTAAATAAAATAGATTTAAAAGTCTTGTTTGCTAAATTGTATCCCGCAATTGGCGTTTTGTAGGAAATTGAATAATAAGGAGTAAATTTGGATACGGAATCCTTCACAGCGATTGGAAATACTCCGGAAATGATATGTCTGGAGTAAATGGTTTAAAAACAGACTTTGGTATCGTTTTGGTCAATTTTGGCCCAAAATTGGACTCTTTTTTAGGTTAATGAAGGGTCAGAAGTAAATTTGGACTACAGAATCCTTTTCAGCGGTTAAAACTACTCAGGAAACGTTATATCTGGAGTAAACGGTACAAAAAATAGACTTTGGTATTTTGTTGGGCAAATTTGACAAAAAATTGGGGCTTTGTGGAAAACTGGTGGATGATGAAGCAAAACGGACATCGGATAAGATATGACATGTTCAGAATGAGAATTGACATGTTCAGAATTTTTTTGTGTCAGTATTATTCTCAAAATAAAGCTAATAACGTAAATTAACGTTGCATCGGGTTCGCAGATGCCGAAATCCAGGAGTGGTACAAGGGTTTCCTGAAGGACTGCCCGAGCGGCCACCTGTCCGTCGACGAGTTCAAAAAGATCTATGGCAACTTCTTCCCCGTACGGCGACGCCAGCAAGTTCGCGGAGCACGTGTTCCGCACGTTTGACGCCAACGGTGATGGCACCATCGACTTTCGGGAGTTCCTGTGCGCCCTCTCGGTCACCTCCAGGGGCAAACTCGAGCAGAAGCTCAAGTGGGCCTTTTCCATGTACGATCTCGACGGCAACGGGTACATATCCCGGCAAGAGATGCTCGAAATCGTAACGGTAAGACAGCCTCATATAAATTTCTTGTCGTAGTTAACCCATACAGATTTGTTTTGTATGGCTTATGCCAAACCGTACGCATATCAAACCCATACGAATCAATAATATCTCGATCCTGGAGTGGGTACTGGAACCTTCGGCGTAGAAACAAAAAACTGGACGTTTTCCACGAAACACCGAACTACTACACTTTTCTCGACGCGCACTTCGCCAACCAAGTTGGCATCTTCAGGAGAAGATTCTTGGTTAGCGAAACGCGCGTCGAGAAAAGTAGTAGTTCGGTGTTTCGTAGAAAACGTCCAGTTTTTTTTTAATGATATCTCGATTGGTAACTAACTACGGAATTTGTGGTGCACGGTTTTTAGACTTAACGATCGGCGCATTATAAAAAGTGGGAGGAGTTTTCACATCACATGATACCCTGTGGTGACGTCTCAAAAACCGACAAGATTTTGACATATTGACATGTGCTTTTGGCAGGACTTTGTAAGGTGACCGCCTCTATTTTATCTAACCTCAAACTGTATAAAAATTGTGACGAGTTGCATGTGAAATATGACTTGAGAGCGTAAAGGCCGCTTTACAGTTCGCAATTTGTATTGCCGACAACAAAAATTGCAGCAATTTTTATTGCGCGTACGCGTATTTATGTATGTCTGTTTGGATAATTTCTTGACAACAAATAAACACAAATACGCGTGCGCGCAATAAAATTGTTGCAATTTTTGTTGCGGGCAACAAAAATTGCGAACTGTAAAGCGGCCTTAACAGATGAACGAGGTAGAGAAGGTATCTTTCTACGTCATAGCTCCGCCCACACAGGCAAAATAAGCCGATCGTCTAGTTTACTTACAGATGATGGGTGTGATATTCATATTTATATCAAAAGATAAAAAAACGTCCTCAAAATATACCCTGGAATCAATCCCTCATGTCTTGAATTATTACTTTTACAATCAGAACTGTCAAATTCTGAAGTTTCTATTATTAAAAAAATTACATTATTATCATTGTCACCGCAAATTACATACTTAAAAAAACATATACAACTTCTTTTCACAGAATTAAAAACATTAGTGAGCACTTGGGGAGAGTCGTTAATCTCCTGAAATTTACAGGTATTTATAATTGTAGCCCTAGTCTTCTACATTTTCGTAAGGGGTTTTGAAAACTTGAATTTTTAATATGTGGACATAAAAAGCAATCGCACATCGTGAGATCGCAGGCAGTGGTGGCCACCTAATTGGCATATTACGATTATTGATTCGGTCTTCGAAGATCTCTTCATCGGTTAATGCGTTTACAAAATTTTCTAAAATTTCATTACTATCGCACCGAAACCGTTCCTTCGGTCAATCCAATTAACAATTTTTGCAGCGGCTTCTCTATAAAGAAATGTGTATTTTCAGAGCTTTGTATTCTCATTTGTTAAGTATTAACATCATCAGAATGATAAAATCATGCCTCGTGAGAAAAAAATGGTTTTTCAAAGATATTTTCATTATTATCAAAATTACCCATAAACCACACGAGAATTGCATTCGCTGCGGCTGGTCATTTAGTAACAATTCTTGTACTGAGCTTAGCGATAGTGGGAACAGATCTACCACTCCTTTTATTTCTATTCACACTTCCTGTCCCTCTAAATCAGAGGTTCCCAAAGTGTTTTGCCCCGTAGACCACTAAACGTTTTTCGTAGACCCTCTACCTGCCTAATACTGAATTTTCCTAAACGCATTAAACTTAAAATATGCTCACTTTGATAGGGTTTAAGGATTTAAAGTAATTTCTTCTATGTTTTTCTATTGTCAAAACTTGGCCAAACTGATCGAAATACATGACCATGAAAAGCGTCGTCCATTGTCGACAGCTCTAGCCAGTGGCGTACTAAACCTGCCAGGGGCCCGCGGCGGCAAAACTGAATGAGGCCCCCTCCCCTGTCTTAGAAGTTGATGTATTTTTACAAGCTTTTTATTCAGTTCACATTTGTATGTACGAGTGTGTATGTTTAGTTCAAATCTTACAAATTCGCTGAAATTTTGAATATTTATATAATGTCGGTGACAATGCATTGTTAAGGTAGCATGGAGACGGAATATGGCCATAGAAATTCCTTAACTACACATGATAAACCCTTCGCGTTTGGGCTCGTTTGATTTGTCTTGATGGATACTCTTATTTTAGTAGTACTAATTAAATTTCTATGTATATAAAGTGTGTCTACGCTAGGCTCTAGCAGATAATTGTAATTTACTTACATGAGAGGAGGCCTGTGTCCAGCAGTGGGACGTATATACATAGGCTGAAGATGATGTTGACTTATATACATTAGGTACATAGAATATAGATATGGATGAGGAAGATAAAATACGAATCAGCAACAAATATAAAAGGTAGTTTTATTTCCTGTAAGTATGTAGCTATTTCACATCTTTTCGTGCCTTCATATTACTGAACTCCTCAATAACTTCAGTGAAATCAATTTCCTTCGAAATTATTTCTGCCTCTTACTTGGGTAGATACTGAGCATATTTTTCAGCCTTGTTTAAGATTTGATCAAAAAAACTTGTCGACATTTGGAGGCCCCCTAGGACCAGAGGCCCGGGGCGGACCGCCCCTTCTGCGCCCCGTTAGTCCGCCACTGGCTCTAACAATAAGAATAGTAATTAATAATTCAAATCATGCCGGATCGATTTCAAGGCATTTTTTTACCTTACGATACATCAGAAATACCTGTTCCTATACTGCCTATTTTGTCCTCAATGTCTGGGTTTGTTAAAGGTTTGTTAGGTAAAGTTTTTAAATTAAACTCGTAGTTTAAGTTTGAAAAAGTTTATATATTGTATTTATAAAAATCATAAGTACAGGTCTTGAAGTGTCTCTCTTTGGCTTCCAGGCGATATACAAGATGGTCGGATCGGTGATGAAGATGCCCGAGGACGAGAGCACGCCAGAGAAACGTACCGATAAGATCTTCCGACAGATGGACCGCAACAAGGACGGCAAACTGAGCCTCGAGGAGTTCATAGAGGGCGCCAAGAGCGACCCGTCCATCGTTCGGCTGCTCCAGTGCGATCCGCAGGCGCAGTAGTCGCCTGGTCGCCACCGCTGCAGATCCTCCCCAACCACCCCATAACAAAAAGAGACTTCTCATTCTTAAGTTGTGTACATCAACCACTCTTGTGTGATCGCGAGGCAACTCAGCGAAATCCCGGTTGCAATTTGCGTATAGCAGAAGTTGTTAAAAACGAAAACACGCTCATAATGTATAGAGTGAAGGATTTTTATTTTTGGATAAATACAAGATGAATTTCCTCAACGGAAATATATTTAGAAATAGCAGGCTTGAATTATATAAGCAACAAATTCATAACTGCCATAAGCTCTCATAAGGATATTAATAATCTTTACTGGTGTAGCATGCGTAAAGATCTTGATAAACCATTAATTATTCAAACTAGAATTTTATCCAACTTAAAATATATCCTTAGACACCTCCTGATCAGTATCCAACGTTCTGCTGTACGGTTATCGCCGATTCTTGTAACGGAAATCAGCAGCTTAGAGACATATATTTTTTTCTGTAGTTGCCGCTCGTTCTCCGAATACAGGAATCGAATGACGTGTGTCCACGTGTTTACCCGTTAACCGCGGATTATTAAGCTCACCCTCGCATAGTTTTAGTAACATTATATTTAATCTTAAATTAATTTAGTACGTAAGTTTTTAAGTAAAAGTCTCCGGGTGTGCCGTTCTGGGGGTACCTTGGCGTATTTCTGGGTGTTTCCGATGGCGTATTTGTAGTAATACGTAATTGTTAGGGAGAATATATCTATTTATTTCGTTAATGGATTCAATATGTACCTTATTTTTTAGGTTTCTATTGGTGCTCTCTTTGCAACTATTTTCTATTACAAATATAGAAGCTAAAAAATATCAAATGAATATTAAAGTTATAAAGCGAAATAATGTAATATGGTATAATAAAAAATAATGATTTTATTGTAATATGATATAATTTTTAATTTAAGTGATTTTAACTTAGTATTTTAATGCATGAGAATGTTTAGAGTTTCAATACTTTCTAGGTTTTATTACGAGTAAGTAATTTTATAGATTTTTCCGTTAAAGGGTTAAGCAGAGAAATATAAATGAGTTTTCAAATGTATATGAATTTTGCTTGTCCCAAGTCAAAAACAGATTATGAAAAAATATGATGGTATTTATTATAATTTAAATATTCAAGTATAATTATAAATATATTTACGATTGATTGTCTGTGACAGAAGCAGTTTTAGAACCAAAGAACCAAAAAAAAAAGTGGGAAGACGCCTACCACGCGCCCCCAGACGGCAGCGCCCTCTACTTCTTCTGATGTCGACGAACTATCCCTACCTATTCTATAATTATTGTATAACTGATATTCTCAAGTAATCCTATTCAAATATATCAATTAAATGTTACTGTTTTCAAAGTTTTTATGTGATTGAAAGAAATTGAATGTAGATGGTCTATTTTTATCGTGACGTTCCAATGATGTTATCTAAATGGTAAATGGTGCTTTTACAGGCCGATGGCTTGCGGTGGCGCGAACGTCAAAGAAATTTGTCTGGCGACGCCGACTGCAGCGCCATCTGCTCCTCTTCACCTGCCGCATTCTGATTCTCTTTCAATCGATATTACGGGGGTCTGTCAAAATACTCTCGGAAGAAATCAATGGAATTTTTAGATTATGGCCGTCCATTACCAAATCGACCATTCACAGGAATGTTAACTATGATTTATGCAAGTATTCATTGTGATTTTAAAAGTGTGGGTCAGAGTTGGTAAACCAGGTGTCTTAAACATGCGAATCGCAGAGATGTCTTCGATTATTTCCTTTCCTTTTCTGTCGATTTGGGATAGCACGGCCCACAGATTTAATTTTCAGTCGCAAGATAACGCAAGCACCATCTTGCGCGACGAAAAAGACATTTTTTTTAATGTAAATAGTTGACATAATCAAACGATTGTCGATATACGGTTTTTTATTATCTTTAGCTAGAAATTGTGCCACCCCTGTTATGTATGTTTTGTGACTTTTTCATACCCCCCCCCATTCCTGAGACCTCTGTACATCACATATTCTGCACTCTCTTTCAACTTAAGATGTGTTTAAATTATATAAACTACAACAGGTATTATAATTAAGGACCTTCAAACATGGCCACCTGCGTGGTGTAGAAATCCCGGAAAACTGATTGATATTACTAGTGAATAAGATTGCAATACTCTTCTACAGAGTGATCACTTCAACGGGTAAAACGGGAAAGTAGGATTACATTATGAATGCCGTATGTATAGGTTATATAAACGCAAAATAAGAAAATGATTTTCCGAATTCTTAATTTTGAGTAAAAAATGTAGCGCTTTTTTTAAACTAGATAAAAAAATATTAAAATACTCGTATATTCAGTTTAATAACGTTTTCTCTAACATGTATTAAATAAGCTTCCAGAATACCAATTTAGAGAAAGTTTCTGAAGAGAAATTAGGTGCCAAATGTATTAATTCAATACATTGATATAAGAGTCTCTAGGTGCAACAGATATTTTATTTTACTTGTTATAAGAGGTGTGAAGAAAATTCCGCATTATTTTGGTATCGACGTTTGAAAACTTTAAAGTCATATTGATTGAAAAAAACTTATTACAGTAGCATATTAGAAATAGCAAAAAAAAAACAAAAATGATTAACTAGTTCCAGAATAAAAGGATAATTCAGTTTCAAAGAACACATGCATATTTAGAAGAAAAATATATCTGAATGATCTGAATATCTAAAATGCATTTGTTATAAGTATAAAAAATAATGTATTGCCAAATATCTTATATTTGCCATCGTTTGTCAAAATTTAGAATTTTCCTAAATTCGTTTTTATAATTGATTCGGAACAATGTGACTTTTATTTGTTTATTTTATTGAAATAAACAAATGAAGAAATTGAAATAAAGTGAAAATGAAACAATATTTTTTCAATAACATTCATTGTTTTTACCACTAAATGAAATACTTCCCAAGTGAAATAATGTGACTATTATTATTACTATTATTATTATTACTATAATTTTGAATGACTGAATAAAATATTACCTCGAATATCGTGATCGGTTTTTACTCCCCACCGCAGCTGGTCATGCGGTAACATTGTGAAGTGCAAACGAGGCCTAAACAAAATTCAAAATTGCAATAGTCTAGTCGTCGGTTTTGTTTTGGAAACAAAAAAAGACCGATTTTGTACTGCGGGCCGTCCAGATGGCCTTGGGCACATACGATTGCGAGCACACGAACATGTCTTGATCTTCCTAATGTCTAGCGCGATTGTGGTTTTGATTATCAGTAAAATACTTGTCTACTACATGTAATATCAAAATAAAATTGCTGACGCATTACTCAAATGTTAAAACGTCTTTTTATTTCTGGTTTAAATCACCGATAGGCCCTTAACACCTTTTACTCGATCTAAATCGAACTAAAACTTCTGAAAAGGTAAGTATCGTAGCAGAGAATAGCCAACATTAGATTTTCGCTAAGGGTCCAAGTTCTATACAGTCTTGTGGATATCAGAATAATTGGTGATTTTCTATTGGAAAACATTATGTTCTATTTCAGATATGTTACTGATAAAAAACTATTGTAACACAGTTTAGGTGCTATATTTATAATAAATTATTTTATGGAAATTTTAATAAGCAGTTGTTCAACTAGGTGGCACAAATGTGTAACAAAAGTGTCACGTAACTATGTAATATGTATGTATGTAATAAAAACCTAAACTAGTTCAAAATATTTAGTTTTCACAGAATCATAAGTATAATTTTTATTTAAAAAAATGAACAAATGTTTTTTAGTAGGAGAGTAGGAATTATTATACGAGGATCATTTTCATAACAATAAAATGATCTGTACATTACATGTTTTTTCATGTCTGGGTAAATTTCATATTGTGCCAAGAGAAACGCTTTTGTAATTTAGCGTGTACAGTACATAAAGTTCAATCCAATTAATATACAATAAACCTGAATTAACTCATTTCAATTTGCTTATAAATAACTTGAAGACACTGACCAATAAAAACGAGTAATTTTTTTATGACGAATTACCTTCGTATTTTTTAGTAGGCATTTCCTCTAATCCGAACTTACCCAGAACAAAGACCTAAAGGACAACTAAAATAAAAATAATATTCAAAACAGGAGCGGCGAGAAGCGACGGTTGAACTGCTCCTTGGAATAATGCTTATAAAAATTCCCGCTGATCTCCGTCTTGGTCACCAGCTTAACGTCGTCCAGGTACCTGTTGAAGGCCTCCACCTTGCGGAGGGGGTCGCTGCGTGCCCTGCAGTACCTCTCGGCCCACGTCTGCGCAGGAGGGATGTTCCTTCTGATGCCCTTGCGGCGGCTGGACAGCACCTCCATCACGTCGTCGTAGTAGCTCCTCCTATAGTCGTACAGACACTTGTAGTGGAGGAATCTCGGCCTGGAAAGGGTAAACGTGAATGCTTAAAGGGTAATACTACCTTCTGGGGTCAAAATCAGGGCTCATTTCTCGAATTTATTGTAGAAAGGCAAAACAATTTATCGAAATTCGGTGTTTTAGATACTGTATTATTACACATCCCTTAAAGCAGGCCTCTCCAACTACAGTGCTATTGCCGCTTCGGCCGAGCGCCGGCCAAGCACTCGTGCCGGGCTGCGACTCCGTTTAGGTGAGGGACGACAGAGACAGCACTAACAGTTCAATAGGCAGGGGAGCTAAGATCATCAAAAAGTATTCTTGCGACATGCAGGGCAGGTTTTTACGGATTCCCATGTATTTTTGTCCGTAGAATATAATGAGCGGGGTCCGTAGAGCAGCATCCGTGTGGAACATTGTTTAAATAAACAATTTATGCGGAAATTTTTATATTTTCGCATATAAGTCCGTTCCTGTGCATTTTAGGTAGATAAGGTGCTATTAAGAAAATTTTTCCGTATTATATTTAGAAAATTTTAAGCCCAACCGGAAGTCTCTAAGTGCAATTGTTAACTAACAATTGGCTAATAAAGCTGAAAAAAAGTGCTTATTTTTAACTAGCGACCCGCCCCGGCCTCGCCCGGTTTATGACATATTAGAAACCTC
Organism: Aromia moschata; assembly: GCA_029963805.1. Lineage (NCBI taxonomy): Eukaryota > Metazoa > Arthropoda > Insecta > Coleoptera > Cerambycidae > Aromia > Aromia moschata. Next base: position 610,763 of record JAPWTK010000131.1, read on the forward strand.
TAAAATTATCAGTGTTTCTCTACTATATTATGCATGTATTATACATATAAACCTTCCTCTTGAATCACTCTATTTAAAAAAACCGCATCAAAATCCGTTGCGTAGTTTTAAAGATTTAGAAAAATAAAGAAGTATACATAGGTAGTAGAGAGATAGGGACAGACAGCGGAAGCGACTTTGTTTTATACTATGTTATGATTATATATTTATTCGGAAAGTTAAGATCTAGATTCAGCCGGAAAATCGGCCAATTTTTAATAAATAATACTAAAATAATGACGCGCACCTCTGGAATGCTTGGTAGTTCTGATTTTAATTTGTCAGTTTCGTCAGCGTCAGGCGCGCTACCAGTTCCGTCCTTTCGTCACCAACAATTGTGTCATGCGACGAAGAAGGTTTGTTCTCGTAATGTCGCCGTAAGATCGAGGACTTGATGTTTACGATTGTATGACAAACTAAACATTGAGCTTTTCCGTCGACGTTAGTAAAAAGATATGAATCCTCCCATTGGGAATTAAATGTCTGGCTAGATTGCCCTGGCATTACGATGTCTACGAAGGTCCACTCTGTTAATGACGGACCGATTCTTTTCCCATTAGAATTAGAATCGAGTGTCACGTGGATCGCGCGCGCGAATGTGTGTGTGTGGGGGAGAGATAGAAACATAAAGCAATAATATGATGAGTGGGGAATAATATGGGGATGAGGAGTGGGGAAGGCAGAGGGCAGGCATTTACTTTTTCCAGGCAGGCGTTTCTTTGAAAACATTGAATTTTACTTTTTTAGCGATATCTTTTCACACAATCGACATACCGCCTTCAACTTCGGCTTATTAGACGCAGAATATCACAAGCTATAATCCTGTCAGAAGCAAAAAAGTCAATGCTGTAATACAAAAATTATCAGAATTTAAGCAAACTTCAAAAAGTGGGTGTATAATAACTTTCGTTGCTTACTATGTCGATGTAATTTTTTATTTACCACTAATCGGCGATGCCTGGGCCATACAACTGTCCTTCTAATTCAAGGTTTTCATGTTGTCCTTCTGCTGTTTCCAGCTTTCATGTCCTTCTAATTCAAGGTATACTGTGTTTACGAAGGAATAGTGACCCTCCCTACTGCACCGATATTGACCGCGAATAACTTACTAGTTAAACAGCACCGTTGACTTCACTCGGAATACCGAATTTTTCGACCGAAAAATTTTCCCCACACAAAACCTTTTGGATATAATTTTTGGATAGTTAAGGAAGCATTTAAGCCAATGAAAAAATGGTAAAAAAATACAAGGTAGTGTTACCCCTTACACGACGTTTGATGGACCACATTGACGTGCACTTCTACGACATATTTTTCTTTTGAAATTAGTACCAAAAGAACTAGTGAATATGTAACACTATTGGTGCTCACACCAATCTGACGGCTATTGGTGTTCAACATAGCTACTAGCTACTTTCGGTTTAACCACTTCAGTTTTGAGGGAATATCATGAAAGAAGTTATTAGTAGAATAACACATTTTAATTCACTTCCATAGGCCGAGCGCTTATTCACGATAGATCAGTGGCGGTGCGTGATATTTCAGTTAGCCATATCTTGAAAACGACGCATGGGACCCCCTTCACTTTTTAGGTGATGACTATACACCTCTTACAGAAAGGATTTATAGTGTAAAAATCGTCAGCAAAGTTTGCGAAAAAAATTTCAAAAACACTGGAGCACTCCCTGGGTTCTCAGTAACGTTCTGTAGGATATTTTCAGTATATTTTTTTCATAATCTAGAAACAAATATAAGGAGACGTTTTTTTCGATTTGTTGCAAAATATTTTTTTTTTCAAAAAGGTTATGGCCATTTTAATTTTAATTTTATAGGAACATTTTGTTTCCCAAAATTAAAATGGCCATAACTTTTTGAAACAAAAATATTTTGTAACAAATCGAAAAACATATCCTTATATTTGTTTCTAGATTATGAAAAAATATACTGCAAATATTCCACAGAGCGTTACTGAGAACCCAGGAGTCTCCAGTGTTTTTGAAAATTTTTCGCAAATTTGCTGACGATTTTTTACTATAAATCCTTTCTGTAAGAGGTGTATAGTCATCACCTAAAAAGTAATGATGCGTCCTTTTCAAGATATGGTTAACTATAATATCACGCACCCACTACGATAGATAACGGGCGAACTGGTCGACGCCAATGCAAATGAAATGAAAACCTGATGCTTTAGAAGTGAATGAGTATAAAGTAAGACGTAAATTTATTGGGAAAATTGTATAATATTAAAATATAACAAGAAAAAAATCATCATTTTAGCATTTAGCTGAGGTAGGGCACTAATATATTTGAGTGGTTTCGGCCGCTATTGTTGTTCCACTAAATAAGGTAAAGTACTTAATACCCTGCTTAATAAAGGCGATGCATTCCAAGCAGAGTACCTATTTAGCGAACCAGCATTAAACATACACTAGTATGTAGTGTTGCGAAAATTCGAATTAAATAATTCGACTAATTCGATAGTTAATTGAAAGCAACTAATTCGATTAACTTTTTCGATATATCGAGATAAAAATTAGTAGTATTCATTATTAGTATTAGTACTCCGACGGAAAACGGAATTACGAATTATTCAACTGGTATACGCCTATACCTATCGAATATCTACGATGGAGGTCGAGTGTCTAGTGAAGCATAGTAATAGTAATATGATAGTAATATGGTAGTTACTAGTATCAAAGGGAGATGAAATGCGAGATATTTATTTATTTGAGCAGGGAATATGGCATAACTTATGGTTTAATTTATTAGACGGCTTCGGCACAATTAAAAGAATATATGGCTATGGTTCAGATTTCTGCGAATTGTTTAATAGCCCCTAACTGGGACGAATTTATTTATAGGTATAATTTAAATTTATAATTCTACTAAATAATTCGAATTATTAATTCGATTTTGAAATATGAATTATTACTAATTATTCGATAGTGAAAATAATTCGATTATTCCCAACGTTACTATTATGTGTGAGATAAGTATAAGTGAGATAGCATACATTCAAGTGAAACTAGAGCGCAACCTGAAGTTCACATGAGTCATTTGTGACGTCACAACCATGAACGCCGAGAGATGTACTTTCTAAACATTTATATCGAAATAAGTTTTTTCAGATAAACCTCTAACATCACTTTCGTGAATTATGTAACCTCGTATATACTTGTCTTTAAAAATCTATATTTAACGCTTATCTTTAGACACAACTAATTATGTAATAATGCTTTGCATCCACCTGATTATATGCATATCTGCGTTTATCTTTTTTTGCAGCGACGCCGCGACGCCGACAATGGTTGCCGTGAGTTTTGGTTTGTGATCCTTGGTTTAGTCACCTTTGGCAACGGTTGTTACCGGTGTGCATTATAATTATTCATATATGCTGCATATAAATATACAGTCAGAAGTCTCTAGTGATAGTGAATATTTAGGAGCTACGTATGTAAGGCTTTCATTTCAGCAAATATTCCGTTAAGAAAATATAGCGGTCATAAAATTCAACGCAAATCTACATCAGTAAAATAATATTTGCTTCCATTATATGATGGAAAAATCCATAAAATTCGCGCGAAAATCAAGTAGTCGGGATGCGGTGCCACTATATTCAAATTTCAGATGAGATACGTCGCTTTTTTTCTAGCAAAAAAACAGATAACGCATTAGCCCTTTATTGTCACGAAATCTTCAATTTACTTACACCTAAAACATTTTTTTGGATGCTCAATCTACCATCCCACGATTGTTACTCCTTGGGCAATTGCTCGCTCCGCCAATTACCAAAAAGTAGTCTCTGAAACTAATTAAATGTAATGAAGGTAGAATAAAGCCCTATTTAAAATATAAATTACGTCTTTATTAACAAAAGGAACATATCCAGTGTGAGTTATGAGGTGATAAATATAACGTATCAGCTCATTATCGACTACAAAGTTATCTAATGCAACAGAGGGGAGAATTCCCTATTGAACAGCCACTTGGTGTGGTGGTAAAAGTAGTTCCCGCTGTGTTTCGTAGTTTGTATCAGATCCATGTCTTTTCGCTGCGCCCTCCTAAACGTCCTGTCGTATTCGATTTTATTCCTACAGTTCCTGATGAGTCTCTCGCCCAGGTTTCAGCGTGGGGTACTTCCCTTCGAATTCCTCGACTCCTCTTCTCCAGGTAGTCCATGACGTCATCGTAATAGATCTTCCTGTACAAGTAGATGTATTTGTACGGTAGAAATTTCGGCCTGGAATAAAGATGATGAGCCTTTAAGGAAAGCTAAAACGCATTTTCTATTTTTATAAATCAGCAACACTAACATGCAAAATATTTATTTTGTTAATATGGAAGTAGCGTGCAAACATTATTAAGTTAAAATGAACATTTAATTAGATATAATAATTTTATTTCCTTGTATCTGACCTTGAACCCCTTTTCTAGTTTGTTTTACTGATATATCATTCCACAGTAGATGCAGTCGAATTCTAGTTCTTGGACTACTTTAGTTACGTTTCCAAATCTATTGGCTATATTGCTTCAAAATATCTATCTGAATATATCTGAATATCTATATCTATATCTATCTGAATATATTGCTTCAAAATCCAGTCTTTTGGGAAATTTTGATGTCATCACATAGATACTAAGGGAGAATATCTGGTTCTGATAAAATATTGATATACTGATTGATTGATATTATGATTGATATATTGATTGAAAAGGTAAAAAAGAAAACGAACAGCTGAATGTCGCCCAGCTTTCAAATATGTATCAGCGTATGATGAAGCTGATCAAATTCTCTTGAAAAGGTCAATCTTTGGATTTGATGAAAAAGATGCGAGACAAAATATCAATTGTATATGAAATGACTTATTTGCAATAAAATACCAAGGGACCTCGATGCCATGGGATTGAAACGATTGAGAAATAACTTTACAAACAATTTAATCTTGAAGGAAATTATACATTTCTTAAGTTTTTATGTGCTGGTACGTATAAATGTGTACAAATAGGTCATTCCCAATATACAGTTTAGATAACGCACATCTTTGTCAAAGTTTTAAATACTAACAGGGTTTGACACCGGTTGAAGCATCGATATCAAGCTACTGGCATTTTTGAGTATAGTTAATTTCGACTACATAAGCACCCACTTGTTATCTCAGTTGTGAAACTGTTCAACCGGTCGAAAAGAAAAACTTCAGGAGAGTAGTTGTGAGAAAATTTTTTTGCGACACATATTTTCGTTGTTGATGAACTTTTCTAGCTTATATAGTTTGTTTATGTGGCTATGGTTGTCAACAATAGGCTTCGTGTCATGACATATTATCAGCTTATTGCAAATATGAATGTAGTTGGGTAAGCAGGCAGTTTAAATATAATTTTCTTAAAATGCTATTTATCAGGTAGTGTGATAGAGTAATGATATATCAGGTGTACCATTGTTGGTGTACTCCAATGTATTTACAAAATGGGCAACACAATAAATCATTTCATTCCATAACGAAGTTTTTCTGAATATCCTTGATCGTTTTAATGGTCTACCTAACCAATTGCTAGTACTAACTCATTATTTTCGGTATCTAAGTCTTTTGGATACCAGATGTATTAACAGAACACTGCACAGGTGATAACATTTTGCTGATAAACTGAAGTAGGATTTAGGAGAGCATAATATAACACCGATATCATTAAAAAAATAAGTAAATGAGTAGAAATAATTTTAGTAAGCTGTTAATTTTGACAAGCTCTTATCTAAAGCCTATGCTAATCCCAAGAAATTATGTACATATGTGAAAATATACTTACCTTCATTGAATTAATTCTAAATCCTACCTCATGAATATGGACACAGATATGAAGAGACACAGGTACATCAGTATGACAAGATAGACAAAATAAATTGATTTATTTAAACATTTAAATAATAATAATAATAATAACAAACATCTGCATTCTTCAACAAGCAGGGAATAATGGCTGTTATGCACATATACGTTACAAGCACTCCATAGGCAAGTATCATAGGGCGTTAAACGATACATAATTTTGTGAATGTCATATATTAATAAATATTTGTTATTATTGTTATTGCAATACAACCTCGATAATCCGAACATGTGTTGGTCAGAACCTCTGCTAATCCGAACAGGGGACGCTCGTTCGAAGTCGTAATCTGAACAAATCTTGACGTACAGTCGTACAGTTTTAAGGCTTTGTTAAGGATTTTAACTAGGATAATAATATGTACAGACTATTAAAATTTGCTTTGCAGTAATTAAAAAAAATATAATTCAAAACATAAAATAAAACATACAAATTTGTGGGATATAAAAATATGTTTTCTTTCATATATTACCAAATAGTTGATATTTTTGGTTTGTTATTTATTTTTTTAAATTCTTAATAACAAAAATTAAATTCAAATAGTTTTCCTCACATCTCAACAACTAACCTCGCTTTTCATTGTTTCGGGGTATTTTTTTAATTCCCCGCTATTCTACTGATCACGTGAGTGATGAAAACATACATTTTTAGTACATGAACATGCACAATGAACCTAAGCCACCTGACTAAAAACTTGTTGAAATCTTTGTTGATGACATTTATTTATTTTGATTCAAAGAAAGATCAAAACCACTGAACACTCTCCATTATTTACTACTATAAATAATGGAGAGTGTTCAACAAACACAGACATACTAGCTATATTTTTCAAAATAAAGATAAGTGCGCAAGATTATAAAAGGGATACGTGGAATGTATATGAAACAGATTTATTTTTTTGACATGAAAATACCTATGATTTTTTCAAGGCGCGTACAACAATATTTAACAATGATTCAACCATACTATTACTGCTTTTTTGAGAATAAAAAAATATATGTATGGCTTATACAGATTGTTTTGGATTTCGAAGGACAACTTTGTAAGGTTATTTATATAGGTATACATATTTAAATTGCAGCCAAGAGGGTGTTCCATAAGCTAAATCCTTCTGTCATCGTTTGTTTAAAAAAATCGTTTTACATGAACATAACTCGTATTACACGTTCTATAAAAATAGTTTATAAATTCAAGATTTTCCTGTTTAGACATCGCTGCCTTTTTCGCACATGCCTAATGATTTAATGATGTTTACAAGCGAAATAATTTACGAACAAATTGCATAAATACTTTTAAATTAGTAATTGCTTTGATGTAGAGTTAACGTAATTTAGAGTTACAGGACTGGCCGTTACGAATATCAACGCTAGACCTGTTTGTCATCCTTAAAATAGAAGAAAAATAGACTACAAAGTACAATACGTTTGGAACTAGACATAGGCGTCCATAATGAGGATCATCATGATCTATAATTGCGGATATACAATTTTTCTTTACAAAAAATGTGTATGAGAAATTATACAGGGTCTTTGAGAATGATTTATAGAATTTATAAGGCATACAGCGTGCAACAATTTATTGAAAAGGTGTAAGCCAGCATTAAGAATGCCGCCCCTGTTTAAATGAGACCTCGTATATTTTTTATACCAGCTTATATCAGTTTATTCTCTACTGAGCGCTTCTTTTTAATTTAAAATGGTCCGTAAATACTGGAAATGTTTTTGATTACTTTTTTGTATGAAACAAATATTTTTTACTTAAAAAAGTTTAGTAGGCCATAGACAACTGTCAAGCATTATATTAAAGTTGAATCTTTAGTTTATGTGTATAGTTGACACACATGTAAATAAAACTGTTTATTTGCTGTTACCAAATAATAGTAATAAAAATAATATCACTATCATAAAAATAATTTAAATGGTCCAGTACTGATCTCGAACTCTCCCTGGACTTCTTATTAAACTTCTTATTTGGGAGGGATCTAATAAACATAAATCATGTATATTCACCAACGAGCCGTTAATAACAGCAGTAGCAAGGGAAGACATCGGTTTGAGCTTGGGATGTAAGCTTCTGCATATCAACAGACAAACAGAACAGGAGCTCTAGTGAAAGTGAATGCACATGGTTTGCATGGTCGTTTTCCAAAAATGTCAGACTATATTGTCAATAATAATTCACTGAAATGGCTTACCGACCACTATTCAGAACAGAGTTATAAAAACCAGAAATTACCAGAAGCATATTTTGAGGGATGACTTCGAAGACATATGCAGAAAATGCGAATCTGTAGGAGAAACTATAGAACACATAATATGAGGTGTTCTTGCGCTAGCAGAGTCAGCATATCTCAGCAGGCACAATCAACTGGCAAAAAATGGTCCACCAACAACTGACATTCAAGCAAGACCTATTAGCGACGGCTCAGCTATACTACGAATATACTCCTAAAGCTGTGCTGGAATCAGAAGTAGCGGTTAGGTACTGAGATAGGCTAGTTGTCAACAGACCAGATATTGTGCTGATAAACAAGGAACAACGAAGAGGGATCATCATAAATATCGGAGTGCCACGTACCCACAACATTCAGAAGGCTGAACGCGAGAAAATTGCGAATATGAAAACTTAGCAATCCAGCCTTTCGGGACTGGAGAAAGTGGGACATACATCCTATTGATATCGGTAGAGGGAGTGATGACGACCAGATTCGCTAAGAACATAGCGGTATTGGGACTGCTACATAACATCATCAGAAATGGCCAAAATGCAGTCTTATTACAAACATTACACATGGTTTTGGGACAGGATACATTTCCTTCCCCGAGCTAAATGTCTCAGCCCATGACTGTCTACAGCTGAAACGGATGAACATGGAGAAAGGTCTGGCTATAAAGTCAACGAAATAATAAAGGTAATGCTTTAATCATCTTAAAGGAATATATCGGTGTGCATCACTTGTAAACTTAGCACATGTAAACAAACTTATTATTATTTTTATACAGTATGTACTATTTTGCTAGTGTTTACTGTATGGTAAATTGATAGAAAATTGATTTACTTTTATTTCCATGCTATGATATGTAGTTAGCTTTTATGTTAAATTTGCCATTCTGATTTACAAATGCCTAACTATACAGTATGTGTAAAGCGGACATCGGCCGGTTGTGAAAAATGACAAATTCTAAACTTCTCGTTCTAACGACTAGCGCAGGTGGTGAGAGGGTCGGCCTTATTCCCTCACTACCTTCGATGCGTGTGCGGTTGCTTCTTATCTGTCGTCTCACTCTGTTTGTCCTTTTTCATACCTGGCCGATGTCGGCTTTACACACACTATAATAATCCAAGTAAAATTATGTGTTCTATCGATTTAAATGTCTGAAAATCTTTAGCAAGCAGCTGCATAAGATCAAATACTGAAATATATATTATATCTTATTTGTTACGTAAACTTATCTGCACTGAGTTACAATTTAATTTCGGGGTTAATCTGAGATTTCCATTCAACGCCACCACTGGATAATTGAGAAAATGAACTACTTCGCGGTTTTGAATGAAGATTTATGGAGAAACATAAATATCAGTAAAACAGAATTCCTTCGTCCAATTCACTGTGCAACATTGACTTGTTATTGACTATACTACACTATTTAAACGTTTGACTGCTTGGATACCTACACGTACCTATATTTTTTATGACATTTTACATTATATTTTGTACATTTTTGTACAACTTTTGGGTACGGTTTGGAACAGGTAGGTACCCCATGGGGTAACAGCAGAATTATCCAAGCAAGAAGTGACTGGCTATTTTGTGAAATAATTCGATTTATAAAAAAAAATAACCATGAAGTTACCATGACCTCATATCTACTCGTATTAAGAATAGAGTAAAGATTATGTTGTTATAACATTTAATTCTGAACGATTATCTCTTCAGATAATTTATTTGAAAGAAAATGTAATCGATATACTCAAATAAAATTAACGACACTATACTCGTGAAACAAAGGTCGTATTAGAACGCTCTCTGTATGTTTAACACTTCTGTGTTTAACACCTCTGTGTTTAACACCTCTGTGTTATTACACAGTTGTGTTAAGTACTGTTAATACTTTTTCGAAACTTTGGTGTTGGTGTTCTTGAAGTTTAGACGTGCTTTTTTTATTTTTAATGTGCATTTTTGTTGTAACCTATTTTTATTTTGAAATTTGAATGACATCCTTAAATAAATGTCCAGTTTTGAATAGCCTTCTGGACCTGTACCTCGTTGCTACCTGTATTTAACGTTCATCTAAAATAAGCTGCAGTCATTGCTTTCTGTAAATCGTCTGTTATACCTATTTTGTTAATTTATATATATATTTTTCCCATGTTACATCATCGTCGCGTGTGGGTAGGTCAGATAAATTTCGAATATTTACAACTCCGCGACCGTAACCCAAATATTTATAGATTTTTTTAATTAGCTCATTTATTTTGGAGAACTGAAAGGCTCGAGTGAGCCCCACCGCCGTAGAGAGAATAATTTTTTTTGCGCGCTGGTTAACACAAAAAAAAAACGATTAAGAAACGGCCCGGTTTACGTAACTGCATTCTGAGATCTGTCGCTACTTTTATTTTTAGTAAAACAATGGGCGCTGTACCTCCACTAATTATAGAGCACTAAAACCGTTACGCAAACTACTTCATTATTCGGAGTGTTTATATTTAAACAATAAAATACGGCGAAGTGAAACGAAATATAATGGGATACAAAACGGGGAGATTAACGGGCTGCTGTATGGAAAATCAGCTCGCAAATCAATTTGCTCATCCCGAAAAACAAACTGGGATCTTTAAACCTTACACTGAAAAAACAATATTGTTTGTATTATTACTAAATGCTGTTCGTTCTGTTCAAGCACTCGCGCAATTCTTATTGCAAGTGTCCCTCGGTAAAATTGACTGAACTTTTGATATTTTGCTCTCCATAACCAACCGATCAAAAGTCTTGATATTCTCAAAATGTTAAAATGAACAGTTTTTCTAATACGGCTTTAAAATGTATTTTCTCTCTCATCATTATTGAAGTTGGAATATATTTTGTGCTTAAAATTTGTTCATCAAATAAACATTTAATAATCCTCAGTTATATGCTAATAATATTATATCAATAAATGTTAAAAATAACAATATAATTATCATACAGTAAGTGTGGAACCACGTAAATATGTCTGAAGTTAACAGAGATAGTGATATGAAATTTTAAATGTGAAAAATCACCATTAAAAATCCATAATTTGAACTTAGTCTGGTGTATACCGAGTGTTCTAAACACGGTGACGTACCAAAGTTGATTTTTATAAATGGAATACCCTGTATATTTTTACATTTTTCGATACTCTTTGAAGAGCTGACTTTAACGAATAATTTGGGAGCTACAGACAAATGTAAATCCTAATTTTTAAAGTTTTCACATAAGACTTTTTTAATGAAGACTAAAAAAAATCTAGTTATTATTAGGTTTATTAATTGTGTCTGATTAATAAATAGCTTGATGTGTCGTTAAACTATAGGTAGTAAAATGACAGTAAGCTAATCTATATATTAACTATCTCGTACCCTTCGCTATTGGCTCCGGTGTATTTTTTAAAATTTCCTCAGTTATTCTCTGAGCCAATTGAGGCAACCTGTTAATGTCGCTGAAAATAAACTTTGGAATTTAAATATCGGCGGAGGAAGCAATTCACTGGACTAAGATCGAGAATCGCGCAGGCCATGCAATTTCACCAATTCCTTCGTCCAATCCATCTGTAAAATCTTAATTTACTCGATCTCGACAATACTAACATAACAAGGTAGTGTTCTATCTGATGAAACTAGATATCAGATTAGATTATCCTTTTTTCTCTAATACAGAAATGATTTAATTATTCAGAAGCTCTATGAATCTGGGTCTGGTTAGATTTGTATTAAATATATCGATTAACTTTTGTTTTAAATATATTTTCGTGATTTCACACTTTTGTTTGTCACTGCAGGATCAACAGGTCGTCGTTCTCTTTCTTAATAACCCTACTACAAAATCAGGTAGACATGTCAGTTTGATAAATCTGGTACATGTTGATTGTTACATAGGGCACAATGCCAATATCAGAAAATGTTTCATTTGAATTTTTATTTATTTTTAATCCATGTCTTACTGACAAAATAACATTTGTGCGAATTGAATTATATGGAAATTGAATACTTATTGTACGTATAACAAATATTTTTATTCCAATGGCACTTTGAACCCATAGAGGCTCTTGCGTGGTTGGTTATTGTAATGATTTTGTTAGTTTAACTATCTACGAATTTGATTTGAACACTAAGATACATTTCGCCACTGATCTGATCATCACCAAAACCAGTCTTAATCATATCCTGATGATGCCAACATGGTTGGCGAAATGCGCGTCGAGTAAAAATAAGTGTTTCGGTGTTCAGTGGTGAAAAGTGTCCAAGTGTTCGTGTTTCTAGTCCGAAGGTTCCAGTTCTCCTCTTGTACGAATTTGATAACTGAGCTGCTCGATACTTGCTGAGCTGGACCAAAATTGGCAATATCTTAAACTTCTTATTCTCTTTGATTGTCTTTACTTTTACTTTTAAAATAACACCATTTGTCGTGTTTACTTTCTTGTATGCCGTAAACACTTAATCAAATATGTTTTAAGACAACTCAATAACTGATAACATTTGATGGACGAATCAGTTTTGGCTACTTGGGAAATTTCCTAGAAAGGATAAGAAAAGCGATTGATTGTAGCATATTTATCAGATAATAAAAATATAATGCATTAGTAAAACACGTTTAATTTTCTACATCACAAGTAGGTTACACTTACATATACAAAATAAAAAACAATGCGCGTCATCAAACACGTGTTTAAATTTTAGAGCGCACTGATGCCAGGTTGTAATAAAATTATTCAGTCTTTAGAAATAATTTTGATAAGCACATGGATGGATTCTTTGTGTTTGTGTATAATTACATAACTTATTTTTTCAACAAATGAGACGATTTAAAAATTTATATATTTTAAAAGATATTGGTTGGTGCATAAATATGCAAGTACAAAAAAGATCAGGAAAAATTGATGCTAAAAAGTTAATAAAGATGTTTTTTATGGAAGGAAAAATTAGTAGAAAAATCACACAGAAGTTTTGAAATTTTTTAAAGAGTACATAAAAAAATTAAAGCTTTCCTCACAAACATCATTCGGTTACAAATAGTGCAGTGTAGTTTTTTGTACATAAATATCGATTATTATAAATGTTACGAATAGCACTTGTATTCAGTGCTACAGTATTTGTAACCCTCCTGGTAGGATTACGATTTCTAGGTGATTATAAAAGTTCATTGTTTTTTGCTTTTTGTGAAATAGAATTAACCGTAAAAACATTCAGGTTTAGGGCTGCTGCTACACACTAAAACAATGTATTCGATTGTAGTTTTAATTAATATTTTAATTTTATGTTGACATAACTTTTCTAACCGCTGTCAAAGGTAGCAATGTACCATTATTTTCTTGTTCTTTTTCATAATAGTGTATCAAAGGCGCTACTAACTCTTAGTAGCAGCTGTTTAACTGTTTTGGCATTTCGCAAACGGAAGTCTAACAACTATAACACTTCGATTATTCTGAAAATAATAGTTTTTCAATGAAAGATAAAAATTCGAAGCTCACAAAAGACGCAAACCACTATTAAAGCCAATGTAAGGTTCAGATAATTTCACTGTCGACAAAGTTCAACAAATTTCAAAATATCAAGTAATACAACACGGCAAAGTCAGGTTTGGTGTCATCTGCATAACAACGAATATCAGCGCGAAATTTAAAATGTAACAAAACATTCCATTATTGTTTTTATTTCAATATAATTGAGTGGTGATACACATTTAATAGCGTCATCGATGACGTGCATCGATTTTTATTTTATACAAAGTGTATATACTTCTATAAACATTTAGATATATTAAACTTTAGTGAGACTCGAATGTTAAGTGATGAAACAAACAAACACCCAACATTTTTGCAAATAACACTGAAGCTCTATGCTGCCCCCAGCGATCACATTTCACCAACCGCATTGGTATCATCACGAGGTGATTAAAACTAAGTTTAGAAGACGGTTAAAACTACATAAGTTAGTTCTAACCATCCTCATGATACATTTTTTTATTACGCTACCGTTAAAAATAGGTATGTCGTGTTCGTGTTAATTTACATAGTCCTTATTTGCCAGGACCGGCGAAATTATACAGACCTTCATAATATTATTCGGAAATAAATACTTGAGATATGAATGGAGCAGATGTTCAAATTCGGTTTTATGATAAGAGCGAACGAAAACAATAGAAACAATCAGCTAAAAATTTGTTACATTGATAATATTTTTGTTATAATCGCTTACAGATACTATTTACGTAAATGATACAGAAAAAATCTATTAAAAACAGTTTTTATTTTTATTACACAGGTCTACAAAAAAAGTTCTGTCTTTGCAGTCAGATCCATTATTTTTTATGCATTTTAATGCACTGAAACCAAATTTGGCAAAAAAAAAATTCCACCGCGTCAGTTTTTTTCTACACCCCCATATAACCCTCATAAACCCTAATAGAGGAAATTTTTCGAAAAAATTTCTTTAACTATTTTTCATAGCCTTTATTTTGTTTTTTTTGGGTCGCTGATCACGAATCTGAAGTCAAGAATAAATATCGATTTAATGACAACTGTCAAATTTCACTAAAAAAGTAAAAAGTTGATATTAAATGCATATTCCCACGTTTTTAGGATGCTCATTACTATTTTCTTGTAGATGTTGTTATATTTGTGAAGGAGCTACTTAGATCTTTTTATTTATATATATTTTGTTCTTTTTCTTGTTTTGGTTTTTGTAACTGTTATACCGGGTGAACCATTTTAACCTTTAATAGGAAATAACTCGGCGGATAAGCGGAAAAATAAAAAAAGTTGTATACATAAGTTGTGGGCAAGAAGGGGGAAGTACGACCGTAACCTTTTTGACCTCGACGTTGACCTTGAGGGTTATTTGAAGGTCAAAACAACTTTCAAATGGAAACAACTATTTTTGATCCCGGATTTTAAAAGAACGGCAAATATTACGTCCAAAATGGTACTTGTCAACAAGGTCATGGCAAGGTCGAATAAAAGTAAAATTTTCGAAAATTGTTAAATAACGAGGGCTAGCTCGGGATAGAGATTGGAAATAGTACAATTTTTCTGATTAAAGTTGTCAGGGTCGAATAAGGTCACTTCCTGATACCAATGACCTTGACGTTAAACATTTCAAATCAGAGGTCAAAAGTAGGGTTTCACGCTTGATAAATCACTTTGAAATTGAAATAACCTTAAAAACAGACAAATTTTACTGTTTCCAAACTCTACATAGGAAATGATGGGTGATAGGGATGGGGATAATTGCACTCTGTTAGATTAAAATGTTGAGAACTATTTAAGTATTTAGCTACCTAATTCAATAATTACAATAAATAGAATTCATTCATCTTTTTCACTCTTACATTACATATGTATACCTAAAATGCCGCCTCTTTTGACATTTATTTTCTGAATTTCATAGAATAACGTATTCTCTTCGAGTCGTACAGATGCAAAACCCGCCAAGTCAAAAAAAAATTATAAAACATGAATATCATTGCCAGTCAATAGTTAATCTTCTTCTAGACCAAATAAGCAATGATATGTTTTCAAAACACGCCGTTTGTATCTGTAATTTAACTTGAAAGTTTGCATTAAAATCAAAACTCGCCAACTAGCACAATACGCACGTTCAGCCAAATCATTTTCAACCAATAAACGCGCACCGCGATATCACCTGATATATTTACTGTGACCAACTGCGTTTGAATCTGTCTCTTTAGGAATAAAAATAATTTCATTGGTTTCGTCCAGATTTGTATGTGAAATATTGTGAAGTACATGTTTTATTCCTAAGTTTAAAATGTACACTTGTGTTAACGAACTAACCCTGTAATATATCGACCAGATTTGTGACGATGATTAACTTTGACCCAATTTGTGAATATTTTTTTTAATCACTCGTTTTTAATTGACAGAGCACACAATTTAATCAACCCAAACAAAATTACATACTATCACCTAGAACAAATATACACCAACAATATTAAAAATGTCATACAGGTACTTATTAACACCACAACTTCCACAAAATACGAAACACAATTTTACCTTATCCAGTGCCTGAACAGCAACAGTTTATCTGGATCGAGGTAATCTTCGTCTTCTTCCGCATCAAGGAGCCCTGCGTCGCCTGCTGCAGGAGCCTCAGCTTCGGCGGGGGCCGCCTCCTCCGCAGGGGCGGCTTCTTCTTCCTCCTTCTTCTTTCCCAAGGGCTTCAGAGTCACTGGGGGTGCGTCGTCGTCCCCGCCTCCAAACCAGTCATCTTCATCCGCCATACTTTATACCTGAAAAAGAGGTCAATCATTGTATATTTAAGAAAAAAATCTGTACAAATAGGTACAGGTATTGGAGTATTTTCTAAGAAATTTGGGAGTAGACGAACACGATGATATCACAAAGCAAATTAATAGAAAGACGACGAAAGAGATGAAGAAAAAGAAGAACTACATACTAAAGGAGGAAGATAAGAGAAAGTGAAATGGTGAATGCCTTGTATGTTAACTAAACTAAAATTTTGTAGATCAGACACAGCTATATACAGGATGTCTACCAAGGTGGGGTATACTCAACAACTTTTGAACGGAAAAGATAAAACTGAAATTTTGAGAAACATATGAATTAAAAATTAATCATTTTGATACCTTCGTACTCGAAACAACTTGAAATTAAACAAAAATATACCATTTTATGTGTACCATTTAAAACCTAAATTTCTTATTTATTCCTCGGATTTAGTTGGCTGTCAAAAAGCGTGAATATTTCTAATATCATATATAATATAATATCTCTTTACGTTCAATAGTTATTGAGTGTATCCTATATTCGTAGACACCCGGTATAACAATAAAATAAATACTTATACAGGGTGTCCAGAATTGGTGATGGATATATTGGATCTTGGAAACTATAAGACAGGAAAATTGTTAAATGGGCAAAGTTTCGGACAATTTTATGTGTAACTCAACGCCGCTTAGAGAATGCCTCTGTCTTTTTTGGTTTTTGAGATATTTTGGAAAAAACAAAAACATGCTGCTCTAACTTCTTTATCTTCAACATCATCAACTTCTTTTTTCCTAATGGCAACCATATTGAATGTTGCATTATTTTAAAAGAAAAAAAATAAGATAGCAGATTTTCGAAAATACATCGGTTTTTTAAAACCAAGAAAGATAGAGGCGTAAAATTCTCTAAGCGGCATTAACATAAAATTGTCTGCAACATTTAACCGTTTTCGTGTCTCTTATAGTTTCCAAGATAGCAATACATCCATCACCAATTCTGGACCATAACTGTTATATAGTGTATATAACAGTTATGTTTTTACTTATCTATTTAAAAAAATCATTGATATTATACTTCAATTCCACTATGCAGATATGGAAGTAATGAGATATAATTTAATTTAATACTTTGAAATTGAAATGTCGCAGTTTCACTTTCAGTTTCATTGGATTCATTCAGTTTCAGTTTCATATTTGCTTATATACATTTAGTTACAGCGAATAGCCAAATTGAGGAAGAACTCTGAGGTACGGTTTCAATTTGGATGACGTGTCTGATATTGTTGTGGCCCCACTTTCTTTGAACAAGCTTTGCTATCAGTTTTTTGAATCTACATTTTAGAACTCAGGACATTAGGATCTGCACTGACTCTGTCTAAATATTGATACACTTCCAATACATGTTACGTTTTCCAATATGCTGACTTTTTGGTTATATTCCCATAACTGCTAACAAGTTACCTATGTAGGTTAATTTTCTGAATTTTCTAAATTCTGAAAATATATTTCTTTAGCCTTACAGCAACTGCATTGATGATACTGTACCTACTAAGTAGCATTTCACATAAAATAATCTCACGAAAGTATTTCAAAATTCTGAAATTGCAAACGGAAGTGTAATTTGAATATTAATTGTTTTTATGACAGCTAAAAAAACTGTGTTCTATTACACTTTTACGGAACAAGGACAGTTTATGAATGAATATGACGAGAAGGAAAATTATTTTATTATTTATCAAAGAAACATTATTTCCAAGAAACTGTTTTTGATTTAATTATGAAACAAATGATGCCAGTAATTTCATTTTCAACAATAGGGTGCAATTGACAAACCAACGGTTACCATTACAGATTCGAACAAAGACACAAATGCTACCAAATAACGTAACTCCAAAGATAAAAAAAATCGAAAAACCACTGCACTAACCTCACAAGCCACAAGTCAACCTACGGCCCAAAAGTGTCGGACGACAATTAAACTACGGAACAGTTTTAAAGTGGGCTAATCCCCTCTCTCTCCCCCTCACCTTGCCAATCACGTCGTCTCCTCTGTTCGTCTTTAACCCCCTGACCCCAGTCACTAGGAGGCGTAGTGCAATACGCAACGAGATCTTGTTAATAACACAATGCCAGCGTAAGTTTAGGTTTATTTATAAAGAGGAATTTATTCTAGGACGCTACTGGTGTTGTTTTGTTTATAGGCGGTGAGCCTGCGACTTTTTTCGTACGCTCTTTGGTTAAGGCACATTTCTGATTTTGATCGTGATTTACCTAAACTTATAACCTTAAACTTATAGTGGACATAAATCGTCCTACAAAAACACTACACAGCGCCCTCTTCAAAAACAGATAGACTGAGAGGGATAAGCGAATGAACAGGACCATAATCCAAATTTACTATATTATTAGCCGGAAAATGACTGCCACTACATTGTATAAAACACAAACCAAATGCTACCAGTAAATATGTCACTATACCATACACAACACTGAAAATAATAAACACAATATGTGCACTCTCGACCTCACTCCCGAGTGGCCCGAGTTAACCTCTGTATTATGCTAGTCTGGACTGCTCTCGATCTCAACTGTTTACAGCAGGTGTTCGTTTTTTTTGAGCTTCTTCAAACGTTCTTTACCGCATTCAAGTAAGGTAAACTAGGACAGGTTGTCTAAATGCAAGGATATACAGAAACAACTGTTTTATATTCTGGTTATTTCATGTTTTACGCTTATAATAAATATAGTTTTGTGTTTTTTTTGTACAGTTTAGTGTCATTTTTCATTCATGTTTTTTTGTGTCTACTAAAATTTTACCTTCAACTACACATATATGAGTTGGTCTTTATACCATCTGTTACTACGACATGCAAGCAGGTACCCTTTTTATTCCTGTAGGAAAGAGTGGAAGCTGTTGCGAACTAGAGAATGAGACGGTCAAGATGGCATTCTCAAGAGCTGCCATCAACTCTCAACAAAATCACAGTCCTATCTAGGGAGTATCTGCTAGAAATGACTATATACAGATTACTACCTGGCCGTCTTTGGCAAAACGGTATCTACACAATATGGTGACTGAAGGAATAAGGTCAGGTGGCATCTTACACGGAAAATATACATTAAACCTTTTAAACGCAGATAACTTAAAGACCGACATATTTAGACGACCTAAACAAGACCTACCTTTTCTCTGTAGAATTGAGGTTCTCGACTTGTTTTATGCATTGCTCAATAGATAAAAAAATATATGTTTTAATTCACCTAAATAATACAGTGAAACTAGCGTCCTCTAGGAGCAACGTCGAAATAAGCTTAAAATTCGTAATTCTCACACCAAAAAACATAAAACTACAATGTTTTATATCTGTACTAACAAAACTTTCTCAATTATTGAGAACTTTCAGAATAAAATTTAAACTTTGAACACGCTGTATCTCTTAAACCAGCGATATTAGTATAAGGCATGTTGAGCTCAATCATAATATTTTGTACGAGTGAACCTTTGTTTACCTTTCTAAGGCAATACTCGTATTATGACGAATCAAATGATAAACATATACAATAATGACACTTTGACATATTGTGACAGCTTGTAACTATTCCCTCGCCAGTTGACTAATTTTATCGGCGTCGAAGACAGACATATCGGAAAATATGCTTTGGGCTTGATCCAGCAGTCAGATAACGATTGTTTTCCAGTATAATCGTGTAAAATGAAAAATTAGTTTCAACTAAATCGAGTCGACAAAAAAAGTCGCCGGCTACCAGACTATTGAGGCTGTCTTTCCGACAATAAACCTGGTGGTTTAATGGGCGGCACTTGATGGGCCGGTTAATAAATTGGTAGAGATAATTACGGTGGCCGGCGTATTAACAAAGATCAAGGGGGAGGGGGGGGGGCTACAACCCATAAAATTGTTTTTTACGACTACGCGCAAAAATAAATAAGCGTGCAGCAATTTTTTACGTATCTATTACGTAAAAATAAATATTTATACGACGTGAAACATGAAAATAATACTCTTAGTATAGTAACAGAAATTTGAAGAGGGTAATATATAATGCTTAGATACTTTACCTCACAACCTGTTTCTGAAGCAGAATAGTAAAATAGAAATAAGAAATTAGTTTTTACAGAGAACAGGCAGATGTAAAATATAATTTTTAAGAATCGTATAGATATAGGGTTTTCGTTCATATCATGACACCTATCTACAGGGTTTGTTATACGAAATAGCTAAAGAAATTTATGTATTGAAATGGAAATCAAAGAATGTTCTGTTTTTATAAAAAAAAAAACAGTTTATTAGTGTAGTTTAGTAGTGTATTTCGTATTTTGCTTCCTCCGTATATACCGTATCAAAATACGAGTATTGAATTTCGTAATAAATTTCTAAGCAATAATTAAAGTTTAGGAGTTTCAGAACAACAAGAGTACTTATATAATATATGTTTTCCTTTCTTTCTAGAATCTAGAGCTTGACAGTTCCACTACAAATATTGGATATAAAATTTTATAGCCATCCAAAATAAAATCATCAAAGTTGGCCGACCAAAAAAATATATTTTTCTATTCTTAATTTTAAGTTCACCATATAACCTTATTAAATTGTCAAAGTTGTCACATTATGTGCTAGATACTTTTACTGGGTATATAAAAGCTTCATTTCAAAAAAGAAGGTATATTTTCGAATAAACAAGACAGTATTAAAGAAAATGACTACCGCCAATATTTATACACATCTTAGATATTATTTTAACAGTCAAAAACGTGCTGCATTATCCACTAATTCCTTCAAATTTATTAACAATGCGTTGCTGAAAGTTTTTCAT
Organism: Aromia moschata; assembly: GCA_029963805.1. Lineage (NCBI taxonomy): Eukaryota > Metazoa > Arthropoda > Insecta > Coleoptera > Cerambycidae > Aromia > Aromia moschata. The sequence goes on from JAPWTK010000131.1 coordinate 632,004, forward strand.
ACCGTCAACGTGAGTTTCAAAAATTGAATTTTTTATGATTAGATTTTTTATAAGGCCAGAGAAAAAGTCACAAATGGCAAGATCTAGTGGGGAATATTTTCTACATGTTCAAACTAATTATACGATCTTTGAAAAATTCGCCTATATAATTAATTGTTTCCCTAGTAGTATGCGCACGAGCTCCATCTTGTTGAATATAACCTTCTTGCAATTAGTCGAAATGCAACATTTGTACAAAAGGTGTACTATTTCTAAACGGTACCTCTTTGCATTCAGTGTTCCGATAAAAAAGATAGGTTCAACAATCCTTCTTCTTCTCACAGCTGCCCACACTCAAATGTATTGTGAGTGTAGTGGAGTTTCAATATAAAAGTTGTCTGAGGGTTGTCTGTACTCCAAAGTCTCATATTCTGAGAGTTAACATAGCCCGATAAATGGAACCAAGCCCCAGCCAAGCCCAAGCCAATTAAAAAAAACTTTTACGAGGACAACATCGTTATTGATAAAATGGTTAATATATTTAATGATAATTTCATGTGTGCAGACGATATGGATGGAACTCCAAATTGGAAATCGAAATTTTTCAAAATTCGTTCACACATTGTGTGGGGCAGAATCACTTGTTGGTTACTTGGCTCACATTGGTAATTAATGTTTTTGGATTGTTGGTTATCACTTGCCACTCACACACACACACAACTTGCCACTCCCACACAATCACTTGGTTATCACTAACCATTTCGACTTCTTATTCTGTCCTTACTCTGGATCTGCCACTTCCTTGCTTCCGATTGACGCTTCCAGTTTCTCGTTACAAATTAAGGAAACGTTTCACTGACCGGCTAAAATGGTCGAAATGTACAACTGAGTGTGGAAAAACTTCCCCGAAGTCCTCATATGCAGCTCAGTTCGAATATATCCAGTTTCCATTGATTTTACTGCTATTTCTAAAATAAATTTCAACTGAAACACGCCTCTGTCATGACCGCCATTTCCATCTCTCTCGTTCATAGCCAGATTTGATGACATTTTTTTAGATGGCTCGATATAATTCGCAAACCATTGACAGAAACGTCAAGAAACCATACATTTTTTTAAATCAAGGTTAAGAGATCATGCCGAAAAGCAAAAGATATACAGGGTGCTCCGGAGATAATCCGAGAGTGTGATGACTTTTAACTGATGTTAATCTTGCAAACGCATCCTAAAAATGTTGTTTTTCATATTTTACAAAACGGCTTACACTGCACAGTATAGTGCAGTGAAAATTGTAGTAAATTCACATAATATAAATTGATAATAATTAAAAGGTATAAAATAAATTATTTATCTGGTTTTATTTGCCTAAAGTTTAACTAAGTACAATACTATATAACTTGTACAAAATGTAAAATAGTACCATATATAACTATATAATTAAAGAAAAAGAAATGGACATTTGAAGATAGATGCCTAACATTCGCCTTCCAACAAGTGTTGACCTTAACCTTTAGTCTACATTTTCTGTGACATTGTCACCGAAAAGTCGCACATATTTTCCTCTCATTTAGTTGTATAGGAACATATTGACTACAAATCAAGTCGGTGTGCCTTAGTTATTGTTCTGTCCGACCTGCTTCATAGAATTTCAAGGGTACCACGATGAAAATATCGAAAATGTTTTGGGACGCGCATATTTCACCGTTGACAGTCGGATGTTTTTCAACGACGCGACGACGCGATTATATTTGAACGTTTTCACCTGAATATCTGTTGTTCCCGAACGTAATTATGGAGGCAGAACGTATTTTTGTAGACGTTTTATTTACAAAGTCGTTAATATAAATCACGTTTAATTTACAATGGTAAAAGAGAAGAATTACGATTTCGCATGTGTTTATCCGTCTTTTGTTAAATAACACTAAAAATAGAGGACTATAGGCAACCTCAATACCGATCTTAATGTCAATACGACAAATCATTGGTCCGATTGGCAGCTAATTATGGTTAGAAGGCACGTTATTTATGTCGTACAGTCACTGGCAAAATGACAGGGACAGTATTCTTCGCAACACAACGAATGATACGCGTTTCTTGTCGATTTATCGAATAAATAATCTTTACATATGTATATGTAGGTAACTTCTTTTATTATTTCAACTAGTTTCGAGACTGAAAGTTCCGCTTTCAGGCAAGCAGTATTTTTAAAAATTAAGTCTTCTTCTTCATCTTACCTGAAGATGGAACTTTATTTACTAGTTTCGAAGTTATATGATAATTTATTAAATAATTTGACTGAATTATTAACCGCATTTGAGTGTTCTTACAATGAAAAGAAGGATATTCGTTAAGATTTGTTATTACATGTTCCTACAAGGCTATTTACAAGTATTTTTATAAAGCTTCATATACAGGGTGTTGCTTAATGTTATGTATTTACGGTGTGATTCATGACACCATTTTTAAGTAGAAAAATTCACATAAACATATGACCTAAAATGTGTGTTTGAAATGTGACGCCTCACAAGGTGGTGAGGTTTTTATTTTTTTTATTTTTTTTATTTTTTTGCAGTTATATTACACAAATTAAATACAGAAAAGCTAATGAAAGCCATTGGGTTTTTATATTAGTTTACGAATTTTATGATACTACTTAATAAATTTGATACAAACTGATAAGCACATAATGGCTATAGTGATATTTATGGAAAAGAAGGTCTTATAAGACCCTTTTTTGTTGTTACTACCCACCTTCCAACTAGTAACATTACTTCAGTGGTAATCGCCAATTTTTCCTACAACTTTCCAAAAATTTTCATTACATATGTAGAAGTCACTTTAAACCACTTTTAGCTGCCCATTTTGACTTTTGTTCATAACCTCGTAACTCAAAGACTTGGGGTATGTACATATACAACATGTACAACAAAAACATTTTGTAGTTTTTCGAGTCTGTAAGATTTTGAGTAGTAATTTAAGAAACGAGACCAACACATTTTTAACGTTTTTGGGGTCGCTGAATCTGAATTCGGGGTTCATTTGACCCAATCAAGTCTCGGTCAAGGTCACTTCAAGGTCAAATGGTCAAGGTTATAAACAAACATCAAAACGGGCAGCTAAAAATGGTGTAAAGTGACTTCTATATATGTTCCTGGAGTGGGTACTGGAACCTTCGGCGTAGATACAAAAAACTGGACGTTTTCCACGAAACACCGAACTACTACCTCTTCTCGACGCGCGTTTCGCCAACCAAGTTGGCATCTTTAGGAGCTTCAGGCTTGTGAGTTTTAATCTTCTCCTGAAAATGCCAACTTGGTTGGCGAAACGCGCGTCGAGAAAAGTGTAGTAGTTCGGTGTTTTGTGGAAAATGTCCAGTTTTTTTTCTACATATGTAACGAAAGTTTTTGAGATGTTGTAGGAAAATCGGCGATTACCACTTGGGTAGCGTTACTTGTAAGTGACTATCTAGTTACCATTCAATTAGGATTGAATGGTAGTTACATGGAAGTTAAAGTAATTGTGTTTAAAATCTGTGGCGTAACATTTATTTGGTTAAAATTGGGCCATGACACAAGCTACATATTTTTTATATTTATTTCAGGTCACAAAGTGTATTTCTAATAGTAACCTGCGTACCAAAATTTAGTTTAATATCTCAAAGCTTTTTTCGAGATTTTTAATAGACACCGAAAATAAATAAAAAAAACTTGAGTACCCTATATATCGAAAATCAAACATTTTAGGGTATGTGTTTGTATTGACTTTTAGCCTTCAAATTTCATTACATTAAATAACTGTGTATATCCACAGGTTTAGAAAGCTGTTATTTTTGGTAAGATGAGGTAAGCATGATATTCGATACACACACATAGTCGATGTACACATACTTTTTTCTCTTAGTGAAATTATCAGAGTTGGTTTTCTATCGTGGACTGTATTTCATAAAAATAGTCCCTATCAGATCAGATTAGACCCTTCTTTCAACGCCTAATTTCCAGCCAAGAAACGGAGACAAACACAAACTCGAAACAATGCGCAAAAATATTATTTTTAATTTGTTTTCGTTTTATTAAAAATTTACATTTACGTAATGTGTATTACGTTTTTTTTTTCAAACATTGGAAACGGTTCCTAATATATTGTTAAAGGAGTACCTACTTTACATTGTAAACAAAATCAACATTTCAAGGGCCAAGTTTAATATAAACATTTTAATTACAGCTTTCGATTTTTAACGGATATATTAGACTTCTTAAATTGCAAAATCAATTGCATTAAAATCGCAAATTCCAAGATGATAAGCACACTACTCTCCTTTATCCTGCTGTTAGGAAGTATGCTCCAGAATTTGCCAAAACCCTTTAATTGATCTCGACATTTTTCTTATCGCCGACATAAATCAAACGTATTTTGGTTTTAATTGTAATCTCTCGATAGTTAGACCATTTCAAGTACTTTGTATTTTAACTACCGAATACTATCTGTTTAACTGTAGGTCCTTCTGCAACTTGGAGACAGATACAGTTGGTTTCTTCAGCAAGAATTACTAAAGAGAACTCACAATGATTAATGTTCTGGGTTTTTTCACTTTGATCAGTTTAGCGCCTTGGTTGTTGATTAATGAGATAAATGGACAACAACTATGTGGTAAGTTAATTTTTAATATTCCAATAAGTAAAGTAATTTTTGTTATTCAACTATCAATTTGTTATTCGAAAATTAAAAATTTCGAAGATAATGTCTTACCTTAAACTTTTCAAAATTAGAAAATGTGTAATAATAAATGAAAATTGATAAAAATCATTGCTTTTATGTGACACTTGAGTGTCGTAGTTAAGAATTAATTTCATCTTTCAGTCACCATTGCAATAGTATAGTTTCTTAAAATAACACTACCCTGCAAGACTTTGCCCCTGGACTATCAATAATAATTGTTTCCGAACTAATTTTCCTACCCCCGCTCAAACCAAACTTTCCCGGTTTCCCGCTGAAACCAAATCCGCACTCAGAATTTCTCTATCACGTCAGAGATATTCTAACTTAAAAGTGCAAAAAACACTGTTTTTGACATATTTGAGGTTATGTAGTCTTCCTCTTTCAAATGAAATTGAGTTTGCTCAAATGTCTTGTTTTTTCGCCGATATCGCATTTTGAAATTTTCAAGATATTTGCACAAACTCAACAGAAAATACATTGTCTTTTTTTTTTTATAAAAATAATGACTATACTACATAACTCCAAAAATGTAAAAGACATGTATTTATAGAACTTGACGTGATATAGAAATTAATTCTGAGCCCGGATTTGTTTTCAGAGGGAAGAATTACTTCGGAAACAAGTATTCATTGTCCAGGAGCTCAAAATTTTCAAAATTTTGCAGGGTAGTGTAATTTATCACCAAATAGTTAGAGGCGGATGGTGGAATTTGCATCACCGGCTACAGATAGTTATTGTTTTAACTAAATTAACACCTGTGTCAAAAGAATTAAGGCTGCGTCCAAATGTGTTTCCATTGTTTATTTCTATTTTGGTTCTGATTTTTTTCTTGCGAATTCAGTGCGTTTATTTGAAGCATAGGAGAACCTGTAATAAGAAATATTACCAATATGAATTGGACATCAGAAATAAATTTTTTTAAACGACCATTAATTATTATCAATTTTCAATAAGTTGTGGGCATACCATGAAAGTTCTCGACAATTCACAAAAATATTGGGTGATAAAAGGTCAAACTGTACATTTGTAGCAATAGTACAATATGTATTGTTTCATATTTATTTACTTTTTTGTCTTCTGAAGACATTTTAATTTGATACTTTATATTTAATACTTTAAGAGGTATTTGCATTCAATAGTTTGTTGTATTCATAAATCAATAAAAACGTAGAACATATTTTTTCAAGATTGTTGAAATTTCCCAATTTCACTTCAACACTTAAAATAAAATATTGGAAGATATATAACAAAATTTATAATTATTAAGTTACGTACAGAGATAAGTAACACATAAATTATGATTAAAAGAAAAAAAACAAAGTACTCTGCTAATTTGTATTTGTGTTTGGGAAATGATAATATTGAAAACAATTTGATTGGTTTAATCAAGTATTTCACATTATCGAATCTTAAGGAAGAAAAACACTGTGACAGCCCAAAAATTGCCGTCTTTCACGAATTTTATTTTAGTAGAAAATGACAAAATTAATAAAAGCCGCTAATATACAGTGCTAGTAAAAAGGAGAGTAAAATAAACGGATGTAATCTTCTCTACTAGTGGTAACAGGTGATGTAATCGAAATAGATGACATCACAGGACCAATGTGGCCAGCAACTTTAAACGGGACTCTATGACAAGTGACACTCATTTGAAAGGTATTTAAAAGACCTATTCAGCATACAAATTTCATTTAGGTTTATGGTAATTTTGACGGTAAATAAATAAACATTTAAATTTCAGTTTAGCATTTAATTAATAATAATTCAAGAACTAGGCTCTTATACTAAGTGTTCAAAATGTGCTCCATCTACTTCCTGACAGGAAAACATCCTTGCTGAACTCTTGTCGTACTCTTTCAAATGTGTCAGCGGAAATTGCTCTACATTCTTTAACGATTCGTTGTTTTAACACGCAAATTCTGTAGCGCGAACCTTACATTTAAGTACCCCTACAGAAAAACATCTACAGGTCTGAGGCCTAGTAACTGAGCTGGCCATTCTATCAGACCCTGTCGTTCAATTCATCTACCACGATATCCTCATCCAAAATGTGAAACTGAACCTGTTTTTGAGCTCTGAGGTGGTGAAAAAAATAGTAATTATTAGAATATAAAAAAATCCTACCCACAGACTTAGCTAGTCGAATAACGAACATTTAGAAAACAAAAACGAACCGCTGATGCCTGAGCAATCTCTGGGACCATTTTTTGTGATTGAAGATCGATTGGGACCATTGAAGTGATGGTTCTTATGCAAAAAGAACATTATTCACAATATTTTTTTTAGCGTCACAGTGTTGTTCCTCTTTAAACCAATATATACTAAGTACATAATAAGAAGGAAAAATTAGTTCTAGTAAAAAAATAATATTTTTCCTATGACTCATTTTACAGTTGAATAAAAAGTCGACACTTTTAACGTTTAATTTTTAAAATCGTTTCTTTAGCCCCTCTGGCTGTCCAAAACATAGCCATATCTTTCGATCCTGTCCTCACCTGGGAACCAAACTCCGAAGAGAATTGCACCATAAGCTCTTATTTGATACTGGTAGACAGCGATGTTGGCACCGAATACACATACGCGTCGTCCATACCTTCGCTAAGCGTCGGTTTTCTGCCAGTCTGCGACAGCTACGTCTTCAGAATAACGGCCGTCTCTAATCAAGGCGTAATGGGTGAACAAGTCCCGTTTGCCACTAAGATACCTCTTCCTGCGGGTAAGTATAAAATGTTTTGTAAATAAAGAGTACGTACATACATATATTATATCTATGAACTGTCAAATCGTCCGCGAGGTTAACCTCACAAAAGAGATTGCAACAAAATGTCAAGAGTAGAATGCAGGCTTTCACGGCTGTTGTCCAATGGTGAAGTTATTTCTTCCGGGTTTTGCCGCGGTCGTCTAAATTGACTTGACTTTTCGCTGATCATGCTGTCAGCTTCTTCAGAAGGTTTCTAAAGACTGGTGTCGTATTTTGCTCCTCGTTATGTACTTGGACTCTGCCATGTTTGGGTGCATATCCGTCGAGCTCAGTTGACCATGACATTCCAGGTCACTGGTTCCTGGTATCGCTAATCTCCATGTATTACTCAGTTAATACCCATCCTCCCTTTTAAAATTATTATCGTTTTTCATGATCTCCAGGGATTCTCTAATTATTCTTATGTAATATCTTGTAGTTTTATCTAACACTCTGATGTTCTCATAATCGATTTTGTGGTTCTCGTTGGTATGAACATGCTCCGCTATTGCTGACTTCTGTCTGTATTCCCCAGTCTGGTATGTCGTTGATGTTCTTTGATCCTACATTGTATACTTCTTCCCGTCTGTCCAATGTAGCTTTTTCCACAGGTATATTTTAACTCGTAGACACCTTTAGTTGAAGAAGCTGACAGCATGATCAGCGAAATGTCAAGTCAATTTAGACGACCGCGGCAAAACCCGGAAGAAATAACTTCACCATTGGACAGGAGCTGTGAAAGCCTGCATTCTACTATGGACGCCTCTACGGGAGGATATCTACTTGAAAATCAGAAAATTCGACAAGCTAAGAATGAAAAAGAGCCAGTTACTTTCCTCGTTAGCATTCCTACGACGCTGCAGAGATAAGGAGATTACACCTACATTCATCAAGATAAACCATCATCTACGTACACCAGCTGTCCAGAAAATCATCAAGAGGACAGAACAGGCGCTTACCAGGGAGAGAGTAAGATATACATACCACCAATTACATATTTTGTCATCAAAGTTGTATAACCTACACTTAGAGTTAACCACGATACTTAACGAAGACCACTGGAGGACTATCGATCAAATAACCTACGAACATGCCGAATTCCAACAAGATCATACAACTAAGAAGCAAATTAAGAAGTTCGAGAAATTGCAGACAAATAATTAAACTATTAAACCTGAACTGGACGTCAAGAAAACCGTTATAAACTTAACAGACCAACCACTACCAGACGAATGGACATCTGTATTAGCCAAAGGAATGAATTTCGCGATCGCACTGAAAAAGTTCACCAAAATGTCAAGAGTTTGTAAGTCCAGTCGCTTAAGGGAAGGCGCTGTAGGCAATAAAACATCGGTGAGACCCGACACATATGGTATGTCTAAGCGCTTCCAATTTCCACAACGTTTTATTGCCTGCATCGCCTGCATTCCGAAAACGATTGGACTATATCGCATGTGTACATCAGACATCAACCACTTGTAAACGAGGACAACTTCTATACTTCTCTTTCTGACAACTAGCATCAGTGGTGGGAGAGGTGGCCTTATTCCCTCACTACCTTCGTGGATATTCATGCTGCATTTCTATTTCAAAATGGGATGAATTTACCTACCTATAAACTACCACTCCGATTAATACAGACTATAGCTTTTGACTATAAGAGAGGCTAGACTATAACTATTGTACCCAACTTCTATATTATTCCACTCACTCCTTTATCCTCGTGTCTTTCAGAAGACAATACAGGTCCACAGGAGAGGTGCTGTATGTCTCCATGGTCACTTTGTATCCACAAAGATTTCTTGTCTCTTGCGATATAATGCTGCACACTCTGATAGAACGGAGAACGGTTTTGAACTCTTAGTTTGAATTCTTAGTTGGTTCCTACTAAGTTTGAAGAGGCTTTCAGTTCAATTAGCATTATATTTACCTTATAAAAACCTTGTTTTGTGCTAGTTTCGAATTAATACTCCAATGTTTCTTAGGTATGTTGGATTTGTACCCATTTTTTTATACATATTTCCTCAGACCGTGGTTCTTTGCAAGTTCATAACATGTTCGTTTTCAGTGATGTCACTGTGACCTGGGACGCACATTTATCAAAAAAAGTGAGAAAATGAAATATGTTTTAAATAATTTCATCTTAACTGACACTGACAGTTTACTGGATTCTAGTTAAAAACATGATAAATTGAAAAAAATAACAATATTATCAGTATCAGGAACTAACCTAATTTACATGGATTAAATACTACTTGATACTAATAACACTATACGTGTATGTGCAGAAACAAAATTCATGAAAGCAATAAACTGTTGCAATTTAGAAAGAGATATTGTGTTAAACTTACCCTGTTATTTACGTTGAGTTGTATGGCCCGTTGAGATGGCCCGCCGCCCGGATCTGCCGGCTTTACTAATAACACTAGTGACTTCACATTCGTCTCAAGGCGTGGCCTAATCATTTCCACGCAGAATTTTTCAGCTGTTAATCTACTATCCCAAAGTCAACGTGGTCCATTTCTGTTTATAGGGGGCCGTCACACGAAGATCTACTTCACTGAGGCCTCTGACCCATTGTGAGCAACCTCATATGTGTAGGTCAAACATATAATGCTGTTTAACAACGTGTTCTGAATTTCACTAGGTTCCAGATATGAGTGATAGCCTATCACTCATATCTGATAGACTACCTCTCACACCAGCCTAAGCCAGGCAGAAGCAAAACATATGAAGGAGAGTTTTTTCTCTTTTCCTCACATCCTGCAAGTATCATCGGCTGTGACGTCGATGATCTTCAGTACCCAGTTAACACTCCCACGAGAATTCTAAGATCTTTGAGACAAAGTCTTAGCAGTTCCGTGCTGCGTTTTGGGTCAGGCACCTTAACGAAGAGTTTTGACTGATGGGGTCCCCTTTGCATTCACCACTCTTGTCGGTGGCACAACGGTGTCCACTCTTTGAGGGTGGTTTTTAAAGGGTCTCGTGGAATTCGGAAGAGTCGGCTTCGGCCGTGTTGCCGTTATGACCAGAAGTCCAACAGAGTACAACCTTTTGTTTGCATCTGGATAATTTCTGCATTATATTGTGACATTCCCAGATGAGCCTTGAATCAACCCTCCACGACTGCAGCGTCAAGTGAAGCCTGATTGTCGATGTATATACACGTTAATAACGTCAGTGACAGACGAATGTGCATATATCCTATTGCACACGTCGTTAACACGTGAATTTCCGACTGGAATACTGCGGCATCAGTGGCGACTCGTGACTTTTTTTTGGGGGGAGGCAAACACATTTTGTAAAAAAAAATTGTTTCCTAAATTTTTGTGATGGTGAACATTGTTAGTAATATGCCGCATAGTTAGAAATACATCTGCTTGGTCAATAAAATATATTAAGTACATTGTTTGTCTAAAATAGTGTACCTGATATATTTTATTGGTTCGACAAAACCATCGGGAAGCTGTAGAGTTTCCGTCAAATTATTTTACAATTAAAAGATGCAGTGAAATAAAATACGAATTTTTGCCAGGACCGCGTCAATTTAGATTTGATAGGCTGAATTGATCACATTTATAATATTTTGTTTGCCTACAAGATGTAATTTGCAAACACAACTAATATGTTCCTGACTTTTTGAATGTGTCATCTGAACGAGATAATGTTTTAAGATTTTATCATATCCATACTTTGTTCAAGCATCTTCTCCACGATTTGAAAATAATACACACGGCCAACACAATAATTTATTTCAAGTTAAAGAACCACTTAGCCATCTGTATTTATCATAGCACGTATTAACAAAACTACGAGCCGGTTTACTCTGATTAATTAAAGTTTTACTTAGATCTGGCAGCGGTACTCTTAAATCTTTAACAAATAATTTATCCTCATAAGACAGGCGACTAAATTTGTAGTTTATATGATACTCAACAGTATCATTGCAGGTTCGAATATTTATTTGAGTGTTATGACAACTCGTATTGTTATTTTTATGAAACAAACAGCTACACTCGCTAGTTATAATTTTGTATAGTTAATTAAATAAAACGTTCAAATAATGACTTACGTAAGTAATATGGTACACTTTCAATAATTATTACCCTCCTATAAAACTCAAAACACTAAAAAAAACGGCAAGAATAACGGCACTTTCCAACGAAAATTTCCAAAACGCAAAACAATAAAAGATATTAAATTTTGTAGGTTAGGTTGTTAGGTTCATGAAATCAAATAACTCACTTTCTGCGCTGTCACGTGTGAGAGGTGGGCGTGTTTGCCTCCGCTATGCAGTTTTTTTAATGACCTTTAATGCCACTGGAATTAAGGGTTAAATTTGTTAGCAACGCGTGTTCGCGAGAAGTGCGAAGCCTCCTATTCCGTATAAATATATATGTGAAAACATTGGCATCGGAGGCTTGCCCCCAGGGCGATAGACTAGGCGCTGGGTCGTTTGTGTTGCAAATAATAGTGCAGCAACATATGTTTTTATTTTTAGAAATTAATTTTTTACCCGATATATGAATTTAAAAATGAAAGGTAATTAAAGTATTATAGGTAGTATATTGAATTTTAATTTTACTAAATAAAATTAAAGTATAATTTATAAAAAAAAACTTATTTGTAATTTTCACAGGGGGAGGCACTGTCCCCTCTGCCTCCTCTGACGAGCCGCCTCTGTGTGGCATGTTTGCCCAGTGGTGTTGTCAGTCTACAAAGTTGAATCTATTTATTCAGATCCCTAATCCTGACTCTTCCTACGAAACCGACCCGTCTGCATTGCAGATGAGCCGGTTATCGTTTGTTAGATCTCTTGTACTTTCCCGCCGAGCATCGCGTACCGCGTACTAATATCACAATGTAACAGCGGTCTGAGACGGTGAACGGGATCATTCTAAAAATGGATTTGAATGCCACCTTAAGGGGATATAGCTCGATGACCACTAAACTTATCGTCCTCGCAGTTTTCGTCGACGCGGCTGCCTCCTTCATCGGAAGGTGACAAAGCGGAAGGTTTAGCAAGACCTCCAGGACCATGGAAGCAGTGTTGTGACAATATTGATGATGTTTGTAATACAAGAGTCTGTAAAAGGGTATCCCCCCATAAATATGGTGAAATGCCCCCTTTTTTTTTATTTTCTTCGCATGATGAAAGTGTTTCTTAGGGCTAATTATGAAAGGTAGACCGAATTATAGGTCCAAAAAATTTTCCTCTTAGCTAGGTATGGAAAAAACCCTGTTTTTTTTACGTTTCATTTTTTTCTCGGTTTTTAACCGTCGAAAAAATCTGAAAAAATTCATGAGTACAGAAAATATGATTAATTTTATGCAAAAAATTTTGAAGCTAATTCAAGGTCATAATGACCTCTAAAAAAATTATTCAAACTTTAAAAATTCCATATCTTTTAACAAAAAAAAAGCTTCAGGCTCAGATTTTTAATATGTTATATTTTTAACTGTTTTTTACTACCTCAAATTTTTTCAGATTTTTTCAGATTTCAGAGTGGTGGGTCATGCCCAAAAGTGCGAAAAATCAATTTTTTTTCCGTGAAACGACTTAAAACGGCTTAAAATCATCATTTAATAGTGTCCTGATTTTTTTCTTGCACTAAAAGAACTCAAATGACTTCAAACAATTAAAAAATATATTCACTAAAAATAGTAAGAAAAAAAATTCCACATCGAAACTAGTAGTTTTTATATTTTTCAATTTTTTGAAGTCATTTGAGTCCTTTTAGAGCAAGAAAAAAAATCAGGACACTATAAAATGATGATTTTAAGTCGTTTCTCAATGGAAAAAAAATTGATTTTTCACACTTTGGGCAATTTTTTACCCACCACTCAAAAAAATCTGAAAAAACTTGAGGTAGTAAAAAACAGTTAAAAATATAACATATTAAAAAATCTGAGCCTGAAGCTTTTTTTTGGTTAAAAGATATGGGATTTTCAAATTTTGAATAATTTTTTTAAAGGTCATAATGACCTCGAATGAGCTTGACATTTTTTTTACATAAAACTAATCATATTTTCTGTACTCATGAATTGTTTCAGTTTTTTTCGACAGTTAAAAACCGAGAAAAAAAATAAAACGTAAAAAACAGGGTTTTTTCCATACCTAGCTGAGAGGAAAATTTTTTGGACCTAAAATTCGGTCTGCCTTTCATAATTAAGCCCTAAGAAACACTATCATCATGCAAAGAAAATAAAAAAAAGGGGGCATTTCACCATACTTAGGGGGATACCCTTTCAACACTTTTTTTATATTTGGCGGATCCTAAGAAGCATTTAATTTATTTTTTTAACTTATTTCACTAACTTATCAGATGCCAACTTGACCGTGGCCCTCATTACGGTCTCCCAGGACGGCGATGATGTTACCATTGAGTGGACTATGGATGATGCCTGGATCAACTGCGCTGACCGGTTCAGAGTGATCATTAGCGATGAAGAAATCGATCACTTGCAGGACATCTACACCTTCGACACTTCGATCGTCATACCGGACCTGGCGCCCTGCACTGCCTACGAGTTCGGAGTCGTCGCCATCTACAACTGGTTGATCGAAGGACCAGTTACCGTTGTCACCCGTACGATTCCCGAAGGGAGGTAAATTCACGCATTTCGAGATTAAACATGGAACCAAATAAAATCAGAAACATGCAGAAAAACAGACGAAGCCAAACGGAAGTCTATAGCGAGCCCCAGGCTCATAGGCTCATTTAGTTGTTTATCAAGAACAATGTTAAAAAAATGGCATTTTTGCAGAGATTCCGCAATTTTTATTATTGTTATACGTTTGAGGTATAGCCGTGTTCCTTTAAAAAAACTATGTTTACCAAAGGCGCAGACATAATAAGAAATCATAAACCCTAAACATATTATTTAAACATTTATTTTGAGGAAATTATGATTTAACAAACAAATTCAACAATTATTTTGAAAAAACAGCAAAATTATTATTCACGCACCATAAATATTCTACATTCAGGCCTCCAAATTCAACACACCTCTCCAGTCTCGTTCTAAAAGATGTGTATGTTGAGTGGATCATTTCTTGATTTAATTGGGCCACTGCTTGAATGATCCGAGTCTTGAGTAAATCAATATTGTGTTCTATCGGCTGTCTATTATTTCTGTCTAACTATTTATTTCAAAAATCCCCAAAGCAAAAAGTCAAGTGGCGACAAGTCAGGGGACCTTGCTAGCCAACAAATAGGTCCATATCTTCCAATCTACTTCTCTCCAAATTGTGTGTTAAACCAACTGCGGACCTGAATTGTTGAATGGGGAATCCGTCCTGTTGAAAATACACTTTTTTTCTATGTTCTAAATTATCTTCGTCTAATTCTGGCCAGAAAAGGTGTTAGCATCTCCAAGTATGAATTTGGATTTCGATTTTCTTTAAAAAAATACGGACCAATTATTCGATTGAAAGTATTTGCACACCAAACATTCACTTTTTTTAAATTTTGACTTATAGAAGTAACTGAAAAAGACGAATTTTCTTGTGCCCAAAAAACAACAATTCTGCGATGATACATTGGTAGAAAAAGTGCTTTCATCGGAAAAAATAAATTCTTGTGAAAATGCATATCTCTGTAAGCCTCGCTCCTATTTTTAATCAGAAATCCAATCGACGTGCATCATCACCAACTTCCAACGTATGTATTATTTTCGGTTTGAAAGCTTCAAACTTATTTTCGGCCAAAATCCTTTGAATCTGTGTCTTGCTAATATCAATTTGTGCAGATCTCTATCTTAGTGATAGTTTTGGATTTTATTCGACTGAATTTAAAACTAGAATTGTGGCTGCATCATCGTCATCATGGACCTTTTTTGATTTTTTCTGTATTTTACATCACCAGTTAAATCAAATTTTCGTACTTTTACAATTAACTTTTTCAAACTTTGACAGCTAATTTCGACTTCTGGATATTTTTCATAAAACAATTCAATTGCATGACGATAAGCAATATTGCCGATACCATAACATTTAATAAGATAAATTTTATGTTGTAAAGTAAGCATTATTTGGAATTAAAAATCAATAATTGAAATTTCAAGCGCTTTGTCAAACACAATGTCAAACAATAACAATTGCCGTATTGATGGCTTACTGGAATTTCAAATCTTCTAATTAGGGACTTTGAGAAGAAATAGTGTAAAGACAACCTATTAACTACAGTGTTGATTGATTAAAAGATTACCTGGACGTACTGTTTCTTCAAAACAAATGTTTAAATAATATTTTTTGGGGTTTATGATTTCTTATTGTGCGTGCGCCTTTAGTGAACATCATTTTTTTAAAGGAAAATGTAAAGAAAAGGCTATACTTCAAACGTAAGTATAACTATAAAAATTGCGGAATCTCTTCAAAATACTTAACATTGACTAGTAGGCCATGCTTTCATATTAGTATTAAATTTATTTGCAAACAATTTTTCTTAATAACTTTTTTACATAGCGTTAATGTTTAAGGTACTTTACTCCTCATTATTATTTAATTTTTGCTATTTTTGAACACCCTGAATGTTAAATTGAACAAACAACAAACTTTCTGGACGTTTTAAGACAAGCAAAATTTTTTATGACGTATGACTTTTTGTCGAAAAATTAATTTTTTTGTCAATTTCACCAGAAACAAGTAACTCAATCCGGGGACACCCTGTATATGATTATTTTATCTTCCGAAATGAACCTTCTGACATTTTAAATGCTCAGTAATTTTGTTAATACATGCAGTAACATTTTTAAAAAAATTGAGACATTTTTTTAAAAATTGAGGTATTTTAGGGGTTGATATTTTATATTTTAAGGGTTATAAGTAAAAACGGAATTCATAAATGGAGAGAGGAGGTCTAAAATTCATATAAGGGCCATTTGAACCCCCAATATTCATTTCTTCCTTTCTATCCAAAATATATCCCTTCATCCCCTAAATACACCCTCCGAAGAAGGTAAGTAAAATTAATGTGTATATATATGATTATTTTACCTTCATAGAAAACGTATCTATTATTTTAAATTCCCCGTGAACTCTTTCCTACATACAGCAATTTAAAAAAAATATTAAAAATTTACCCTATAGTTGTATAGTTTATAGTTTATAGGTATAGTTTATAGAGTTGATTTTATATTTTCTAGGCGTTGTATGCAAAAAAAAGAATTTAAAAAATGGAAAAAAGGAGACAAAAGTACCTTACAAAGGCCATTTTGAGTCCAAAAGATTTTTTTTAAAATATGAATTTGTCCATAATGTGTCGATTGAGCTTAAGTGGTTCAAGAAACAGCAGTTTAAATCTATTCCATAGTTTTACCGAAGTTTTTACCTATTTTACCTTTTGTTAATAGGAAACCCTAGTTTAACGACTCAAATTCTATAAAATCTAATAGGTAAAATATTTTACGTTGGTCTCGGGGTTTTTAACAATGTTTTTAACATTGTCCTTTCTATTTTATATACGAAAATTATTCGGTAAATTCATAGTGTTGGGCTATAAAAATACATTGTACAACAATACAATACTGTATACTTTCATAATCCCAAAGTAGTTTTACTGCTCGATCGCGTTACTACTGAATATCGGTAAAATTGTAAATAATTATTAAGTTGAAGTTGAAATAAATTGTCGTTTTTTGATTTTCCTGAATAATATTTCCCCAACAGAATACCATATTTTTAGTGGAATATACACGCTCAGAAATGAACTTTTGAACGGAACAAACTTTTTGATGGTCATGTCAAAGAAAATGATGAAAGCAAAATAAAAAGTAAATAAGGGGCACTATGTATAGGTATTAAATTTACGAAAATTATGGGAAAATGTTTTATCGTTTGCCATGATTCGATCCCAAAACATAAATATGTCACTTTAATATGGACGTTTTTTGGATATCGTACTGAAGTCTATCCTGCCTATCATGTCGATTTGAGGGCCGTCAAATACTAATCAGTTAATTGTCAGACAAAAGGCCAATCTCGGTTTCGTCTGAAAAAATACCCTTCTCCATCTACCTTCATTCCATTGTAAAAGTTTGTTGACCCATTAACGCATTATTTTCTTCAACACAAAACAGAACAATATGAAAATTGTACATATGTACATATGTACATATGTACATATGTTTACTTCGCATTGTCTAAATATTTTACTTAGACAAATAGCTTAGATTGGGTTATATTAAAATGTTGATAGATGGAGATGTTCCTATTAGGCAGAGCGACTTCTTAAGATGTAGTGTAGCACTCCCACTGGTTTTAAGACACTTTATTCAGATCGGTCCATTTTATCGACATCGCAGCCTCGACATGGACTTTTTTGCATAGCTATTCCTTGGGATTTTCCTTCTCTAGACCTGTCTTTACTTAGACAATGCGAAGATATATATTTCTTAAAATAACTATTTTTGTTGTAGTTATTAATTATTAATTGGATCGTAACAAGTACCTCCATCTGTAACTTTCCTCTTTCACAGTTCAAAACCCTCCAACGCTGGTCGGTGTTGAGCTGGCAGCCGGAGAGGTTACTCTATCGTGGCAACTGGATTCATACGCCAGAAACAAGTGCCCTGTGAGCTCGGCGTTCGTTGATGTCGCAAACAATTACAACACGACGGTGTCCATCTTGGACCAAAGCGACAGGCAGCCCGTAAACATCACGTTAAGCGATTTGGCACCTGACAGCCTGTACATCGTCAGCACAGCCATCGTTAACAACGCTGGATCTTCTAACCCTGTCCTCATCGCCGTACAGACGACGTCAAGTTAAACTGCAAAGATGTCTGTTATTCAAGCAACACAAATAAGCTTATTTCATTATCTTTGTGTTCTAATATAATATGTACATTTTGCACTCTTACGTTCTTAGAATTGTAAACGTGGTAAATGACAGCAATAAAAAATTGTTATGCATTTTCAACTAATAAACCCGTCTTCTTTAGTTTACCTATAATACGCTGTGACAAATGTACCATGTAGTGTACGATTTCACAAAAACAAATAATTCCGCACAACTTAAAAACCTCGCAGAACTTATTTTTGGGTCGTATCAGAACAAATAATAATTTTAAGCCTTTAAACGCCACTTTTGATGGTTGGCTATAACAGCAATATATCAAAAATATATGAATATATTTCCCTGTGTTTAAAGGATTATAATGAATAGTTGTTTTGATATGGCCTATAAATTATTTCCTCCATCATCATTGTTGGCGATCAGAAAATTGTAACAAGAAGGTAGTACGTATAATAACACAGGATCACAAAAAATTTTGTTTTCTTGCACGGTACACCACATCAGGTATTCTATGTGTTTTTTTGGGTTGCTGATCATGCATCCGGGCTTAGTTTCATTGGATTAGCTAACCTAACCTCAAAAAGCCCTAAACTTAAAAAAAATCAAGCTTAAAAAATCAATAATTAGCGCAACCTAAAGTTTTAAGCTGAATAGCCCTTTCAACTTGAGCTCTCTGATCCCATAATTTGAAAACCAAAGCCTTTAAGCACATGGCCCCCTAACCTAAACTCAAAAACTACATAAACTCAATGAATCAAGTCCACGAACTCAATAACCCATTAATGGTTAAGACCTGAACTTTCGAACTCAATAGCCCCTAAATTGTTTCTTTTGAAACACGTTATCACCAAGTTCTAGCCTTCAGTCCAATAGCCACCTAATCTAACTTCAAAAAAACACCATCAATTCAATAAATGGAGTTTACAAACTCAATATCTCACTCAACTTGAACATTTGAGCTCGATCGCCTCTTCAATCTAAACTTTTTCAAACCAAAGTTAGATTAGGTGGCTATTGGACTGAAGTCTAGAACTTGGGGATAACATGTTTCAAGAACAATTTAGGGGCTATTGAGGTCGAAAGTAGGTCGTAACCATTTATGGGTTATTGAGTTCGTGGACTTGATTCATTGACTTTATGTGTTTTTTTGAGGTTAGGTTAGGGGGCTATGGGCTTAAAAGCTTCGGTTTTCAAACTTGGGAGCAAAGAGCCCAAGTTGAAAGGGCTATTTAGCTAGCTTAAAAGTTCAGGTTGAGCGAATTACTGATTTTTTAAGCAGCTTTTTTAAGTTTAGGGTGTTTTTTGAGATTAGGTTAGCCAATCCAGTGAAACTAAGCCCGGATTCGTGATCAGCGACCCAAAAAGCATATAGAGTACCTAATGTTGTGTACCGCGCAAGAATTTTTTTTGTGGTCCTGTGTAATCATTCCCTTTTCACCAGGATGAACCAGACTTATATATGTTTTGAATATAATCCAATCCACAAAAATATTGTTACAGAATGGAACGTGGATTAAAGAATATATTGTGATATTGACATTGCTCCTTATGATAACAGATTTGTCAAATTATTAAGAAAGAAAGAGGATGATGACTATTGTTATTATAATGTGGAAAAAACACCACAGTGGTTTTGGAAATACTTTTCACAATTACTAGGATGCTTTGTACGTGTTGCAAAACTTTTTGTTCCAATTTAAGAACTCCAAAAATTACAGAATGAGAATATTTCCTGTTCACTGTTATTCGTCGTTAGAAATCGCAAATCAGGGCTTCAACCTTATTACGTCCCATCAGTGCAATATACATGACGACGAACAACAATGAGCAAAACTCTCGGCTTATTTTCTCGTCAGGAGAATACCTCTATCGGCAATGATGACGAAATACATTTTATGCTCTTACCAAAAAAGTATTGATTTTAAAACTTGGAAAACCCATGGATACGCTTGATCGCTGGATCATATAAAATAAGAAAAAATTAAATATTCAGCCAATTTCCCCGAGGGATACTTCCCAATAAGAAATTACAAGTAAGAAATGTGCGATGTATTTTATTAGAAAATATATGCGTTACGATAATACCATTTTATATACCTAATTATTTTATTCATAGCTGGGTGGCCGATCGTGCCGCAATATATATCGGCGTGCGGCGGGCGCGGGCAGGATATTGTCTAGCATTAGCATTATTCATTAGTGTGTTCGAGGTGTTTATGTCGTCGGCGTCAGTATTACCTTAATAATAAAATATCATGTACAAAAGCCTAACATACCATTTGCTGAAAAAGTGATTCCGAAGATTTATTTGTATTTTTAAAAAATGCTGTGCGAGGGCAAATGGGATTCTAGCCGTCACATAAATATGTAGTGTGAAGCATAAAAATACAAGAGAGGATACGTACTTGAAAGCTCAGTTTACTTATAACAAAATTAATATGTTCAGGACTAAATGTAACTTTACTAATCTATTTTCGATGTGTCAGAATTTGTTAAACTTTTTAAAAAAATCCAATTTCCAACATGAAAAAAAAATTGCACTAGATATTCCACGATTTTAAAAACAATACGCTATATTTTGTACATTCGGTATGGTACACTCCAAAATTTTTCCTAAGACCGTTTGCATTCATCTCGACATTTTTTCTTATCTTCGATATATATATAGAGATAAGTCCTACTTTTGTATAAATGACATTGTCTTGTTAGATAAGCCACTTTAAGTGTATTATAATCTTCCTTACCGAAAAGTATATCTACTTGTATTTGTGAGACAGATACAGTGAGTCTCTTCAGCGCGAGGGAAAATTAAAGAGAGTCCATCATGATTAAAGTTTTGGGGCTTTTCGCTTTGGTCAGTTTAACGTCCTGGTTATCCATTAGCCTGGTAAACGGACAGCTACCATGTGGTAAGTAATTTTGGCTGAAGTCCGATTTTTTAACAAGACTGAAATCCTTCAAAATTAGAAATAATAAACGCAGTAAAGTGTAGGAATAAATGCAATGTGATAACGTATAGTAAACCGTTGCTTATCGATGATATTTGGGTATGATAGTTAACAATTAATTCCGGTTTGCTGTTACTATTATAACAATATTGTTTTTTAACCACATGCTATAGGTTTCTTCCTATGTATTTTTCTGACTTGGTTTTAGTTTAGTGAATCTACAAGCTTGTGGTTACATTGAATGTTGTCTTGTTTCGTTTTCGATGGGCCACCCTGTATACTCAACTTTTCGAAAATTGTTACGACATATCGTTATGTTTTACTTTTATTACCCATAAAGGTTGTTTGGTTTGGAGGGGGCCATCTGACCATGTGATCCAGCACCTTATCCGGCATCCTGATACAGCCCTGAGCCACCCCATTTTATTTTAATGGGAACCTCCAATTTTCATTGCAACATCTGATTCTACGGAAAAAAATAAGTCCAAAAGAGGTTTTTGAAGTAATTTTCCTAATTCATCCGGGCTTCAACCGAGCTCCTTACGAGTGTTTATCCATGCTTTTTTTCAAATATTTTTTCAAATAGTTGTGGCTCCCATGACCTCGATTCACGAGATATATGAGAAAAGGCATTTTTAAAGGCCCTGATGAGGCCCGGATATCGGGAAAATAAACCTGTTTTGGACGTATTTTTTCCCGTAGAATTATATTCCGCAATGAAAGTTGGGAGTTCCCATTAAAAACAAAAAACAAAAAAAGGGTGCCTCAAGACCTGGCCAAAGTGCCAAGAGCCTGGATCACATGATCAGATGGCCCTCTCCAAACCAAACAACTTCTGTTAAAGTTATTTTTGGATTGGCGGCTTTTCTACAGAGTGATTCATGTGGATGTTTTAAAATGGGCCATCTGGTATATTTTTAGATAACATATATTTTGGCCTTTACCTTTAATTTACCCTTTAAACCAGATTTTTTTTATCTTTATTTTGCGTTTCTAAAAATTGTTTCATTTTGATCCACCAGGTACAGATTCCTCACGCAATTATTTATTAACATATCTTGATAAGTATGTACCATTTTAGTAGCTCGTATCATTTTGTGACGCATTTCATACCTACTTAAAGATATTGGTAAAAACCTGATTGTGTGAATAATCTACGTTTCATCTTGAACTTCAATATACTTTTATTCGTTTAGATTTATTATAATTATTATAATTTACGATAAATATATTTAATACTTTATGACATATTCGCCTTCAATAATCTAGTGAACTAAATAGTAAATAAATAAAACGAAATTACATCTAAGCCGGTTTTTTTTTTCAAAAGCTTCTAAAATTTGAAACTTGTCATAGATGAGTGTTTTCAACTCATTCCCCGTCAAATATGTCACACTGATGAGATCTAATAAGGGCGAAATCCGAATCTGTAATTTCTAATGGTGGACAATGGATAGGACATTCTCACTTCACGAGCTTTTAACGGATTTATCCCGGGCGCGTGCTCAGAAAAGATCTGGTCGTTGAAGAAGCTTACTTTATTGGATACACCGGAATACTTATAGTTCCATTTACGCACACTAGTGGGCGACACATACTAGGCAACAATAACTGTCAGGATAGGCTGGTCGTTCTTGAAATTCACCGTCAGTTATATTACACTAATGAGATCTAGTAAGATCGTAATCCGAATCTACGATGTTTGGTGATGCATGACAACGAATCATTCTCGCTTGAAACGTATTCTCCAACTTGCGTTTTTATTTTAGCTTTTACTATAGTTTATATAATAGTAAAGTATAAAATAGTGACACAATAAAAAAGTCAACATAAGATAAAAAGAAAGAGAAAATCGGTCATAATTAAAAGTGATTTTTTTTAACTATTTCCTTCTCGTTCTTCTCTGTTATATGCACAAGTAATATTCTCAAAAAATTCATGTCTTTTGTCACTTTACTTAAACCAATTGTCCAGTTAACATTAAAAAAAAAAATAAGTAGGAAATAAGCCGTAGTAAAAAGTGACTTTTTGCACTAAATACTCCAAGATTTAGATTAGACTCTCGGTGATTAAATATCACAAAAACAATAGGCGATTAAAGAATCATTACTTCGAAGCCCAGTAATTGTTCCAAACCTTTTTCTTTTTCTAGTTCCTGTTGGTGTCGTAAACCTAACCATGAATTTAAACTCGGTCGTCACCTGGGATCCGAACCCGGAGGAAAACTGTACCGTAAGTTATCACTTGGTCTACGTGGATAGCGACACGGGTACGGAATACATATACGCGGTGTCCGGAACTTCGCTCAACGTCGGTTTCCTGCCGGTCTGCGACAGCTACGTCTTCAGGGTGATACCCATCTCCAATCAAAACGTAGAGGGTGAAGAAACAACGCTTGCCACCAAGATACCCCTCCCTGAGGGTAAGTATAAAATGTATTATAAAAAATCATAAATCCATAATGTGTATGAGGTTAGACATTCTACTTCGGGAAAAATCCCGTAATGGTGCATTTTGGCTTGAACCTTAATATTGTGGTTCTAAAGAAAGTGTCAGAAGAGTAGATAGATATGTCAATGTCGAGCACTAGATGTCGGCGGAAGAATACACATGACGTCATCCTCCAGTGACGTCATCCCTGGAAAACAATCAAAATATATATTTCCCTAATTAAAATTGACCTCTTTTGTGTTCTTTTTTTTGAAAACTTGCTGGTTTCTGTGTTATTGACAGAACTTTTGCCGCTGTATATCGCTTTATAAATATCAAACCCTTTTATCCATATTGGTAGATCAAAAATAACTTCCATGTACTAACTTTTCAGATGCCAACCTAACCGTGGCCCTTATTATGGTGTCCCAGGACGGCGATGATGTTGCCATTCAGTGGATAATGGACGACGCCTGGACCAAATGCGCCGATCGGTTCAGGGTCATCATCAACGACGCGGAAATCGATCACATCCAGGACATCTACACCTTCGACACGTCGATCGTCATACCGGACCTGGCGCCCTGCACTACCTACGAATTCGGAGTCGTCGCCATCTACAACTGGGTGATCGAAGGACCAGTTACCGTCGTCAGCCGCACGATACCAGAAGGAGGTACGTTCATGGAGTTCAGTTCTATATGTTCATATTTGAAATACCAATTTCAAAACCAAAGAATAATGGCAAATTTTGTCATGGCAAATAGTACGATTGAACGAAACGTTTATTCCAGTAAAATTTCAAGATGAGAGTAGCCAAGTTTCAAATAAACTCGTATAAGAGGGTGAAAATGATAATTTCCAGTCAGGGTGTATTTCATGAGAAAGAACGCGTGACTGAAGTTTACGTAATTTTGAGTCCATTTTCTGTCAAATGGATAATTTATGATTCAGTTACCGAGGAAATACTCAAATTGAAAGATCTCACTACATGACGCTCTCACAAGTTATATCGCAGTTGAAGTACCTTTGTTATATGAAGCAGTTTCTACATATTGAGTGAACAAAAAACCTTATGTATTTGCAAAAAGGCACATATCTGTATTTGTTCAAAAAGAACGGCAATATATGAGAGGCAAAGGGACTGACATTCAAAAAGCATCCCAATATATGGGAAACAGTGCCATGTTTACTTCATCACCATCTATCTTGAGAAAGTTTCATGTTAGATAAAAACTAAGGTAATGTTTGGACAGTGTCCCTTCATACAGTATTATTGGACATACGACCAAAATTGAAATTCAAGGTCCAAAAATGAGCGAAAAAATATTATCTTGTTGACATTAGACTTTATATTGGTTGTTGGTGGTATTTTTATGTTGGTTGAATGTACGTGTCTTTATTTTGCATTGCCTGATTTTTTTTTGTATGGAGGGAATAGTTTCCATAAAACACCATTGTTTTGTTCTGTTATCTATCCGTACCAAGCATCTGCATCTGTAACTTTCCTCTTTTGCAGTTCAGAGCCCACCAACGCTGATCGGAGTTGAGCTGGCACCCAGAAATGTGACTCTATTGTGGCTGCTGCAGTCATACGCCAGTAACAAGTGCCCTGTGAGTGCAGCGTTCGTCGACATTGCCAACAATTACAACACGACAGTGTCGATCCTGGACCAAACTAGCAGGCAGCCGATCAGCATCACGCTGAGCGACCTTGTGCCCAACAGCCTGTACATCGTCAACACGACCGTGATCAACAGCGCCGGATCTTCTAGAGCTGTCCCTATCGCAATTCAGACGACGTCAAGTTAATATGTAAAACCACTTACTACTCAAAGAGTCAATATACATATTTACTATTTAAACCGCTTAACAATATGATTGTTAAGCTTTTTTTTGACTTCCTTGGTTTATCTACGAGCCCTATCAACTATATGTTCGGACGGACGCATTTTTTCAAAAAAATTATTCGCTGCCATGCAAAAATTTACAGCCACTCTTTAAAAACCTAAAATATAGAAAATTACATACATTTGCAAGATAATATAATGCTGAAAATTATTATTAGCTTGGATTTGTTATGGATTTTTGGATAAAAATATAAAAATCTGCTAAGAATGCTGACAACTAAATCAAAGGAAAATCGAAAAACCTGCCAAAAAAAAAATAAAAATAAAAATTTGTTGTTGCCGCTTTAACCATTAATTTCACAATTAGATGTGTCAGTCACAGGTGATTTCCAGTAGTTTTTGCGAATATTCGTTATTTTTAAATAAAAATGGGCGGTGGACGTGCGACTGATCAAAAATTGCGGCAGCTCATTGTAAAAAATATACTGCAGTGGCCAAAAATTCCGCGAAATTGCGGAAGAATTGTGCTTTGCAAAGTCTACTGTTGGGGACATATTAAAGCATTGCCGCGAGACTGGAAATTTGGATGTAAAAGGTGAAAGTCCTGGAAGACCTAGACTTGTTGCTGAACGGAGTCAAAGGTTGTTGGTGAAAATTTGCAAAAAAAAAGTCAACGGAACACCTTAAGGGATATAACAGCGCAATGGACCTCCGAAACAGGAGAGAAAGGCGAATGTTGCAGAAAATACATTCATCAGTCTGGGCTCAGTTTTTATAAGGCATTACTATTTTATTTTTTAAAATTTTTAATTTTTCAATTCTCGTAAATGATCGTAGGCTAAAGAAAAAAGCCTTTATTAACTAGAGCACAAAAAAAAGACTGAATTGGGCCAAACCGAAGGTATCATGGACTATAGAAGACTTGTCAAAAATAATTTTCAATGACGAGTCCAAATTTGATGTCTGCGTAGGCGATTATAGACAAAGAGTAATAAGAACAAAAAGTGAAGCCTTTCATAAGGAGTGCCTTAAACGAACCGTAAAATTCCCGAAGGGTGTCATGATTTGCGGATGTACGAGTATGTCCGCTAAAGGATTGGGAAAGTATGAGGTCATAGAGGATACCGTCAACGCTGACAAATATATAGAAATACTTACGAATAGCTTATTTCCGACTGTTCAGATATGTCCCCAGACAATAATTTCATAAAAAAGACGAAAAAGTGGTTCGGGCAACAGCATATTAAAGTCCTACCATGGCCATCAAACAGCCTCGACCTAAATGCCATTGAAACACTGTGGCATAAGATAAAAAGAGTTTTGAGAGATAATCCTCAACGAACGGTCTCTACTTTAAAGGAAAAAATCGGAGAAATTGGGGACACCTTTTCACCAGAACTCTGTCGAGGCTTGGTTGAAACAATGCCTGCAAGAATTCGGGCCGTAATTAAGGCAAAAGGTGACGTAACGTCTTATTAATACTTAAAATATTTTTTTTCCGAACATTTAGTTGCCAGTTGTTTTGTTGCCTTTTATTTGTTTTGTTAAGTTGTGACATTGTTAATTTGTTTTTTTGAAAACATTAATTACAATATACTGTTAAATTCTTTAAGTTCTTATGTATTGTCAGCGGCATTAGTCTTTTAATTTAATAATTTTTCCTTCATCATATATAAAAACAGTATAATACGCGAAAAATTTGTTTGTCCGAACATATAATTGTTAGGGCTCGTACACCCGACTTCTTTGGTTTACCTAGAGTCATTTACGACCAGAGCATTGATGTAACGTTGCAATTGACAAAAATAAATTTAAATTATTGTAAATATATGAACCCAGTAATACAGGGTGTATTGACTGACTTCGTAAGAAATAACATGTTATATTTAGACAATATATAACTATTGATCAGTAAGGAAATAAAAATATAAAAGTATACCTTGAAGCAATTGCCACAGCCTTGTAAGAGAAAATTGTTTTAGAACCACTGGCTACAGATCACAGCAGCAAGGGTTCACTTGGCCTCCGTTCGTTTCTAAACGAAGCATACCAAGGTCAAAGATTGACACGTTCGCTGAAAAAGGCCTTGTTGGCGAATAGTGTTAATTGCAATTTCCCCACGCTAAATAAGTTCCTCAACGGTGGCAACTTTTAAACGTACAGTAAATTTTTTAAGCCCCCCTGCACGAAGTACCGTTTGGCATTATGTATGTGAAGTCGATGTTACCATACACGTCCACATCTCTCATTTTTGTTAGGTTCTGATCGTTTTCATCCATGATTCATAATATAAATAAATGATACAAAATTCAGTTATTTACAGTAGCGAAAATGAGCAGAACTATTTTTTCCGTGGGGAAACCTCACTCAGAGAGCCGTTCACTGAGGCCTCCGGGCCAATTGTGAGCAACCCCACGCTTGTGGTGTAGGTAAATAGCTCTCCAAAGCTGGGCAGAGACAAATAATATGAAGGGGAGTTTCCTTCCCTTCGCCACACATCCCTCTATTATCACCGGCTGTGACGCCGATAATCTTCAAATGTCTATCCATGAGGCAGTGTCCAGAGAACAGTCCCAGGACCCTTAATGAAGAGTCCTGACTGACGGAACCCTCTTTGCATTCGCCACTCATTTTGGTGGTACCGTGTAGTCCACTCTTTGACACTGGTTTTATGGTGGCTCTTCCATCCAAAGTCCAACCTTTTTGTTATATATGGCTAATTCCCCTATTATGGCATTCTATCATATGATGCATTCCCAGACAAGAATCCTCCATGACTACAGAGCCAATAGTGAATCCTGACTGTTAGTATATAGGCAGATTCGTCTGTCACTGACTTGATTCTGCATATATACTATTGCACACGTTATTAACGCGTGGATTTCGGTTTGCCCAAGGGTGTTGACACATCAATGTTGAGCCGGAAGCCAAGCTTACACAGGTGCACTGCAGTTGTTCGTTCTTGTGTTGTTCCGTCCGGAAGTCACTCACTTCAGCGCCAAATCAATGACCGCAAACGGTTTATCTGAAAATTTAACAAAATATTTTCTCTAAGCTGGTGCTACTTTTACGAAAACCATTTTTGTGTCCATACAGTCTGCAATTCTGCAATTCTAATTCTAATTTTCCAACCAAAATTCACTAATTTTTCACACAACTATTAACAAAAACGTTAATAAAGAGGCAGTTTTCGTAGCATATCATGCCTATATACAATCAAAAATTAAATATCCCATTAATTTCTGGGGAAACACCTCCGATGCGAACAGAGTTTATGTTTTGCAAAAAAAAAAGTTGTCTTAGAAGTTGTCATTTTTAACAAATAAGATACTTACCTTGGCCTGTTTATACATATATGTATAAATCAATAATATTTGTAGTGGAAAATAATTTGTTGTTCTAAAAAAATATAAAAACCACATATACTTTACTAGAAATCAAAATGACTTGTCAATAGACATTCTACATTTTTTATATATTATAGAGCCCCTTAAACGGCTTGCCCTTCTCTTCTTGGGGACGTGTTACTTGTAAGTTGGGCTAGACACATGATGGGAGCTTGTGATAACTAGGGTTCGAAAATGTGTGCCATAACGTAGGGTTGGCACTATAAAAGTCTAATAATTAAAGTATAAACCGTATTTGTTAAGCGCCTTGCAAATTATATACGCGTGTATTCTTGCCCGTGCATTCGTATGGCACTGACCGATCCTGCTAACTCGCCAGGACCCGCATAGTACGCCGGTCCCGTAGCGGGAGCACAGTATAGTTAAATGCAGTTTACCATGCGTGAGAGCAAACTTTCCGAACCCTAGTGATAACACTGTGATAAATATGTATATCTGAATCAACATTCGGGGGTTATTTACATTACTTACTTGAGTTAAATTACCTTTACATTACAAAAAATACTTTACACAACAAAAATAATATGCCAAGGGCTAAATTTAATATAAATTTGCGATATGTTGAGCTTTTCAAATCTTTTTAGAAAAAGCCATGTGATATGGAAAACATTTCGCCACAAATTTCACTAAATGATGAGGACAGCAGGTTTTTTTTTTTCAGTTTTTATTGATCTCGATGGTTTTCTTATCGTCGAAATAGAAAAATCCTATTTTACGTTTATCTCTATAAAGAATACATATTAAGTAGGTACTTTATAATCTGCCTTATCGAATATGATCTGTCTGTGTTCGTAGTTCTGCAACTTGACGACATATACACTTAGTCTCTTTAGCACGAGGGAGAATTGCTAAAGAGAGCCCGCCATGATGAAAGTTTTGGGGTTTTTCGCTTTGGTAGGTTTAATGTCCTGGTACTCCGTTGGCCTGGTAAATGGACAACTACCATGTGGTAAGTAAGTTTGAATGAGTTTCAATTTTTTAGAACGTTAAAATCGATTCTTTTTCTCAAATACTCTGTCTCTATTTTGTTCAGACAGTATTGGTTTTTTTGCCACAGGTTATCATTAAATATACCAGAATTAACTCTGCTTCTTAATATTTTTATTTTTAATTCTTTCATTTGAAATATTTTGTATAAAAATACACAGGGGATATTTTAAACTACCCTTCTTTAAACTAGTATTTATTAAATCGATCTATAATATGGCATATGTGCTTATCAGACGAAGGTTCTCCCCAAATTACAAAAATATTCACTGATGAAAGATCAAGACTAGAGTCATTTACCGTCTGTATACAGACTTATCACTAAATTGTTCATTCAAATATTTTGACAAATACACTTTTTAGAATTCATCGCCATAATACGCTTCAATCATACTTACAGATCAGATATTGGTAAATACAATAAAATGGTTATATATTTTAATTTTATTGTAACTGATTAAGTGATTAATCATATTTTTCATCTCGAATTTCAGTATAGGTTATTGTTATTCTAATTGTAATTTGTGATAAATAAATTTATACTTTAATTATTTAAAAAATTAATACAGGTTAGGTTAGGAGATAATGTTGAGTACAAAAGTTTTAGAATTTTTTCCTGGAAATTTAACGGTAACCTTGGATCTGACCTTGACCGTGACCTTAAAAGTCATTTAAAGGTTAACCGATTTTTTTTAAATGGGACTCGTACATACAGAAGTTGGCGGCAATAACTTTGAACACAAGCTTTAATGAAACAGTTAGAAACTCACCTTGCCTTAGGTGGCTGGGTGCACACATCACCTTGCCTTCACCAACTGGGTATATGGCAACAACTGAATACATGGTCAACGCCAAATAAAACTACAGAAATCGTAACGAAAAAAACTTTATATGTTTACGACAATCATTTTTTCAAGCTAGTCTGATCTAGCGAATTTTCGCAGTTTGACCTTCTGAGGATCCCCAAAGTCAAAGGAGGGGGTCATTCAATGCCATATCTGAACGTAAACTTTTCCGCTCTCTCTATTTCCGGCGTCAACAGTATGAAGTCCCGTTTTTAAAAAATTGTTTGACCTTTAAATGATCTTTACGGTCATGGTCAAGGTCAAATCCAAGATCACCATTAAATAGCCAGGAAAACGTTTATGTGGACGATTTTTGGTAAAATAATGTATTTTTAAGAGTTCTACAAGTTGCAAGGTAAATGCCTCAGCTTTGAGAATTTACTGTATGAAAAAACTTGAAGAAAGTAAACATTACTTTTATGTCCAATATGTTTGTTTTTTTATTTATTTTTTTTAGTTCCATTGAGCGTCGTAAACCTAACCATGAGCTTAGACGCGCTCGTCACCTGGGATCCAAACCCCGACCAGAACTGCAGCACAAGCCATTACCTTATTTACGTAGACAGTGACGCGGGTAGGCACTTCATATACGCCGTGACCAGAACCACCCTCAACGTCAGTTACCTGCCAGTCTGCGACAACTACGTCTTCACGGTGGTACCCATCTCCCCGCAAAACGTAGAAGGCGAGCAAGTCGCGCTTGCCACCAAGATTCCTCTACCTGTGAGTAAGTATATTTAAAAAGTTTTGGTGTCGCAAAAAAAAATTCACCGGCACGCGACTAGTCTGGCAGACTCTAATTTTATTATTAGTGTGTTCGAGGTGTTTATGTCGTCGACGTCGGTATTACATTAAAAATAAAATGGCACACGTGCAAACGCCTAAAAAACTACAATTTGCTGACAAAGTGAATAAATTCATCGGTGATTTCTAAGTGTTATTTTGTGATTGATTATGATAACGCGATTGTAGCCGTCACATAAATAGTGTCAAACGTAAAAATAAAAGAGGGTATGGCCGTGAAAACTGAGTTTAAGTTCGACTTACTTTTAATGCTAAATGCCTGTAATGTACCTCTGAATGTACTCGATGAACGGTCATTTCGTGAGTTCTGGAACAAATATGTACGTTCCAGAGATAGCGTTACCAGGTGGCGCAACGTTACGTAACTAACTATCTACCAACTGTACGCAATTAGTTGCTAAAGTAGATGTATAAAGTACAAGTGCATTCGAAAATGTGCGGCTGGGGTTATGTATTGATGAGACATTTCCAGCAGATAAAAGCTGTTATTTTACAATTCAATACTGCCGAAGCTGCAGCTATTAAGGAGAGCCACACCAAATTTCAAGATGGTCCCGTTGAAACGGCTTTGAAAACTAGTCATAATAACTATAATGGTTTGTATGACGGTTTGTATAATGGATAAAACAATTACCGAATTTATTTAAAATTTTCACGTAAGCTGTATGGACCTCAAAATAATAAAGAATTGATTAAGTTTCCAATAAAAATTAGAGGACTGTTAAAAATATTCAGCATGAGTTGCACCGTCGTGAATAATAATAATAATACTCACCCTATAATTACTCCGGAGAGTAACCCCTTAGGTCCTCTCAGGGACCTGTGCGGGAAGGAGTGGCTATTATTATTATTTGCCATGGCGCACTGGGAGCGACTTAAGATTATTTCGATAACGCATTTGCTTTACAGTTCTGAGGAAACCCAGAAAACTCAGAACATTACCAAATCTAGGGCATGTGCGGTTGGATTGGCATCTATGCATCCACACCTATACACTAGTGTATTAGTGGTTGCATATCAAGCCCTGACGGAGAAAGCGAGACAATTAAAAATCGCTACCCCGGCCGGGACTTGAACAACGCGCACAGAGGTATCGCGACTGGAAAGACGGCGCTTTAACCCACTCGGCTACCCGTGCCCCTAATTGAATGATTATACACCTGATGCTATACATGATATTATTCGTATAAATTAAAAACCAAATATTTCAATCCATCAATAACGTCAAAAGTAATGGATCTTCTCCCATTTCATTTCTCACATATTCTGCATCTTCTTCTGCTACCGTCTCTATATACCGCACCAATTTGCGGTATGTAGAGACGGTAGAATCCAAAAGAACTTCTTTATTCGTTTCCATTCTTTCAGATGTCAACCTGACCGTGGCCCTTCTCCAGGTGTCCCAAGAGGAGAACGATGACGTCTACCTGGAGTGGTCCATGGATGACGACTGGCTGAAATGCGCCGATCGCTTCAGGGTCATCATCAACGACGAGGAAATCGACCACATCCAGGACATCTACACCTTCAACACTTCGATCGTCATACCGAGCCTAGCGCCCTGCACCACCTATGAGTTCGGCGTCGTGGCCATCTACAATTGGGTGACGGAAGGACCGGTTACTGTTGTCAGACACACGATACCCGAAGGAGGTAAATTCATATTCATTAAATCTATGTTCTAATACCTATTTGAAAATACATTTCCACAACCAAGTACCATATGTTGTTGATGGAGTAGTGTACAGGTTTACTTCGCATTATCTAATGTAACTGTTGATGAATCGTAACAAGTATGCATTCGTAATTTTCTTCTTTTACAGTTCAGAGCCCTCCAACGCTGGCCGGCGTTGAGCTGGCAGCCAGAGAGGTTACTCTATCGTGGCAACTGGATTCATACGCCAGAAACAAGTGCCCTGTGAGCTCGGCGTTCGTTAACATCGCAAACAATTACAACACGACAGTGTCCATCCTGGACCAAACTGACAGGCAGCCGATCAACATCACGCTGAGCAGCCTTGTGCCCAACAGCCTGTACATCGTCAACACGACCGTGATCAACAGCGCCGGCTCTTCTAGCGCTGTCCTCATCGCAGTTCAGACGACGTCAAATTAAATTGCAAAGGCGCCTGTTATTCAAGCAAGACAAATATATGTATTTCATTATCGTTGTACTCTGGTATACACCAAAGTGCTATAACATAAGAATTTATATTCATACGTTAGCACTAGTCTGTGCACTCTTTAAATAAAATATAAAACTATACCTTGAAGTAATTGCGACAGCCTAAGGGAAAATTGTTTTAGAATCACTGGCAGCAGATCAAAGCAGCAGAGTGGCATCCCTTCGCTTCCAAACAAAGCTCACTAGGACCAAAGGTTGACGCGTTCGTTGAAAAAGACCTTGTCGGCGAATAGTGTTAATTGCATTTTACACGTGCAATTAGTAGAGTTAGTGGCAATTTCTGAAACGTAACGCAATTTTTTAGACTTCTGCATGAAATACCGTTAACATAATGTCTGTGAATTTTGTGTTACTATACACAACCACATCTCTCCTTTTTGCTAGGTGATGATCGTGTTCACCATGATTTGTCTTTTGTTGTCCCTTCCGGCAATCATTTACTTCAGCATTAAATCAATAACTGCCAAACGATTTATCCGAAAATTTCAAAAATTATTTTCTCTAAGCTGGTGCCACTTTTACTGAAACCATTTTTGTGTCCATGCAATACATTGTATCTGCAGTTCTGCAGTTCTACTTCCATGATTTTTTTATTAAAATGCTTAAACGTCCTGTATATTGTATCATGATTACTCCACGCGAAGAATCGGTGGATTCATCACCGAATAGGCGAGGAGCCAAGGCAAAACGGTCTTCTCTTTTGTTAGTGCGTAAGGGGAGAAACGCAAAAAAATGTTATAATAATAATGATAATCATTTTAATTAATATCTTTTTATTACATTATTTATTATTTTATTTTCACACATCAGGCATGGACGTAAATAAAAAAAAATATTCAATTCAGTTTTTAACAAGACTTAAACATTGATCACCACTTTCAATATACAATTAAGGACTACTTTTTTACATAAATATTTTAATTATAGCTATTGATATATAGATAGATATAGTGATAGGTATCTGATTTGTATAGTCAATAGCAGTAGTTGCATCAGACAATAGAAATTAGTGATATGTCAGACTTCTTCGATCTCTTTAAAACATGGAAAAATATAGATGGCAATTTTTATGTCGTTAAGAATACTGCGATTTGTAACATACATTCTATATGTAAGTGTATTTCAGATTTTTTTGTAAGACCGTTTTCATTGATCTCGATATTTTTCTTATCGTCATATAGATATAATTATGTTTTTGTTTTAACTGGAATCTCTCAATAGATAGGCCATCTTAAGTATCTTAAATAATTTATAATCTACCTTACCGCAATGTATCCATCTACAAGAATATATATGCGTCTGCAACTTGATGACGTAATCAACTAGTCTCTTCAGAGTTCTCTTTATTTTTAGTCTATCGATAGATAAGCCGTCTTAAGTATGATATTTCTCTTAAAATTAGTGAAAACATTCATCTCTATTTATACTTTTGTAATTTCGATACAACTGGTACAACTAGTTCCATCAGCGCAAGGAAGAGTTGCTAAAGAGGGTTCATCATGATTAAAGTTTTGGGACTTTTCGCATTCATCACTTTCGGGTTTTGGTTGTCTGTTAGCCCGGTAAATGGACAACTACCATGTGGTAAGTAATTTTTTCATTCCATTTTTTTCTTAAATAAACTGCTCGTCAAAATTAACGTAACACTTTAGATTAGCACCATTTGCGTTCGATTCGCCCAACAGAGGTCAAACCACGCAAAACCCTAAGTAAATGCAAAGAGGTAGCTTAGGGATGTCTGGAAATGGGTTGAAGAAATAGGACAGCGACCAAATACACAGAACTTATTGAGGAGGTCTTACTGCGTGCCGGGATGTTTTTACCCGACAGTGTCCTTCTTAGTTGATACTGTATGCCTCTGAAATTGGCGTCAGAATCTTCCAGAAAGATTCCTTTTTGGGGGTGTGGACGGTGAACCGTTCAAGTCACAACATAACGCCTTTGGAATATTTAAACCAACTCTATAGGCTTCCAAACCACAAAATTAAAAACCACAAGTCTCTAACTCGAATAGAACGCAAATGGCGCTAATTTAAAAAGTCGCAAATTTTGACGAGTGGTTCGGAAAAATAGTCTCGTCTCAAATACAATTACTTTTTTAATGAATTAAACTATAATAGTTTCATAATTCAGCTTTCCATAGTTTCATAATTTCAGCTTTCAATCATCATTATTCAGGTATTATTTTTTACCATTATTTATTTGTAATCAGGTAATTGTTGTTTCAAGAGTTGTGTTACTCCTGAATTTGGTTCTACTGCATAAATTATAAAACTCCGATGCATGTTATCAGGATTTTTCAGCAAATCTGTATATTTTAAAAGAGATTGGCTGGTGCATAAATATGCAAGACCAAAAAAGAGCGGGAAACATTGATAGCAAGAGTTAGTAAAGATGTTTTTTTAATGAGAGGAAAATTAGTAGAAAAGGTTTCTAGGTGATTTTAAAGGTCCATTGTTTTTTGCTTTTTGTAAAATAGAGTTAATCGTAAAAACATTCAAGTTTAGGGCTGCTGCTATACCTACTCGATATACAGGTATTGAACTATAGTTTTAATTAACATCTTAATTTTATATTTCAAATACCCTTCTAACAGAGTTAAGAGTAGCAATGGACCATTATTGTCTCGTTCTTTTTCAAAATAGCGTATCAAAGATGCTATTATAACTCGGCAGCAGTTGTTTTATCATTTTGCAAACGGAAGTCTGACAACTATAACACTTTGATTGTTCTGAAAATAACAGTTTTTCAATACAATATAAAGTTTGAGATTCAAAGCATACACATACCACAATTAAAGCCAATATAAGCTTCAGATAAGTTCAAACTGTCAACAAATGTCAAGAAATACAACACGGACATTTCGGATCTGCTGGCAACTGCATATCAACGAATATCAAGCGCGAAATTTAAAATTCTATATAGCACATATTCAATATAAAATTAAATTCCATTATAGTTTTTATTTCAATATAACTGAATGGCGGTTTTACTGCACTCGCTTAAAGGTGCATTTTCATCATTGCAGTCGTAGTTTTCAGCGATAAATGAGGTCACGTGGTACGATTTTGAATTTTCCGCCACTTTAAGAATGTTAGCGAAAAAATTGCAGCGATTAGCGTCAGATTTAAGCAACAAATGAAACATGTGTATCGAAAGGTATATTGTATACAATGGTGAAAAATAAATATGATACTTGTAATATAGTAATAGAGAAAATAATGTCTAGTAAATATGATTATGAAATGTGGATTTATCAGTGTAAAAAATTATCCGACAAGAGCAAATTAATAGGCTTCGACGAAATAGGGTTATAACCATGCTTTTTCTTAATCATATTGCTATTCATAATAAACAAAAGCGATATAAAAAGAAAAGATTTTGGGTCCGTCCATTATATAAATGACTAAATCGACTAGAATATGGATTTTGTGAAGCTGTGTTCCCGACACTTTCTTCATACTCTTTCGATTGTTCGAATTACGTTGACGCTGGTAGACCTCGGCAGAGAAAAGCTAAACAAAATTTAGCTTTATCGCTACGATTCTTAAAGTGGCGGAAAATTCAAAATCGTACCACGTGACCTCATTTGTCGCTGAAAACGAGCGACTAGCGACTGCATGAAAATGCACCCTAATAGCGTTATCGGTGACGGGCATCGAATTTTGTAAGTATAGCTGTAATCTAAAATATGTAGGTGACAGGAAAAACATACAGGGAAATAAATATAATCTACTCATAACTTTCCATTCACTCACAACTTTACCTTTGTAAAAAAAAATCTTCATTAACATTTGACACTTGTTATTAAATACTCTAATAAACACATTCTAGTTTAAGACAGTCTGTTTCCGGTTTTTGCACTAATGAAATGACAAATATGAAATTTTATTATTGTTTCTGCTATTGGACTAGATTAATTCTTTTGATATATGCACATACACGTGTGGCAGTTGTTACCGATATAAAATGATAACGTTACAAGTAACAGACAAGTTACATAAATGCAAAAATCTCAAATTGTAAAATTTTACATATATTATGACCTTTTGTTTATGAACGGCACAATAACTTGGCAGTTTTGAGGATTTTAATATATTGTGACATTAGTGACAGCTGACATTTATTAAGTTTTAGTTTATTAAGTATATTTAGTTTATACACTACCTGTTAGTAAAGAATTGTATGGAATGACAGATTATCATTCTAGATGTCAAATGGTTTTTATAATTTTAGCCAAAGGAGGTTGTAAAATGTACTTATATAGTTTGTTTGTTTTTATAAATATTATCTGTCGTATACACTGTAATTCATAATGTATTTTAATGTGTATGTACATAACATACAAAAATGTTATATCTACATCTAATTTTATCTATGTATATATTGTATATTTAAATTTGTTTTATTGTATCTACATTTACCTTTTTTTTATATACTTACAAAAATTTGTTCTTTTTTGACGTGTAAACACTTATGTGTATTTAACACCAAATTGTAAATAAATATAGAACAAGTAAAAAATATAAATAGTGGTGCTGTTGGTAAGAATTAGTAGTGATTGGAATGTTAAAGAGATAATATCGCAGAGTTGTAGAGTGTTAATAAAAGTGTTTGAATTGGAGAAGTGATTTATTTAGAGAGAAATATGTAACATTTTGGTGACAGCGGTGGGATATCGAAGAATTTGAGGGCAAAGATATTTATATGGTGAACACGAGATCGACAAAATACGATGAAGAAACGACAATTATGGATGTGAGTGAAATATTAAAATTTATGCAGCAAGGAGAAGAAAAGTGACAGCAAGAGGACGAAAAGCGACGACAGGAGGACCGTGAGGAGGCAGAACGACGACGACAAGAGGATTATGAAGAAGTAGAGAGGCGATTACAGGAAATTTGTAAAGGACCTCGGAAAAATTGCTAATCCACTACATCGACTCACCGAAAATAATGTTACTTTCGACTGGACTCAAGACTGCCAGCAAGCTTTCACAAATCTGAAGAAGCGCCTAACCATAGCACCTGTATTAGCTTACCCTAAGCAAACTGGAATGTTTATTTTGGTTTGCGATGCTTCCCAACATGGATTTGGATCAGTCTTATTCCAGGTTCAAGACGAAGAAGAAAAAGTTATCACCTATTTCAGCAAGACACTAGGCAGGGCTGAAAGAAATTACTATGTCACCAGGAAAGAATTGCTGGCCATCATCAAATCGTTGGAGCATTTTTACAGTACTTCTATGGAAAACACTTCTAATTAGTACAGATCAAACGCCCTGCAGTGGACTGTTTTAAGAACCCAGAAGGACAAGTTGCTAGATAGATGGAGAGACTGCAACAGTATAATTTCAAAATACCGGAGTGGAAAAACCCATGGTAATGCAGACACATTATCAAGAAGACTTTGTTTAGAACCGAAATGTAGCTACTGCCGGAAGATTGAGACTAAACAATCTTCATATGACACCAGCAGTGAACTGTTAATGACAACAACAGTGCAAGTCCAAGATGGATGGTCCTCGAAGGAATTAGAGAAGAGCCAGAAGAAATTCAGTGACCTCAAATTAATTCGGAACTGGGTAAAGAATGGAGTTCGATTAACTTGGCAGGAAGTTTCCAGGTATGATACGACTATCAAATCAACGGATACCAATGGAGTCCCTTTGTCTTCGGGGAAAAGCGAGTTCCGCAGTCTACCAGTTGGCTGGTCTTGCCTAAAGCAAGAATCTACCAGGTGCTAGAAGAACATCACAGAAGCCCTACTGGTGGATATTTTGGAGTAAACAGGATTTTGGCTCAGATATAATTAATCTTAGATATAATCTGCGGACAACCTACATAAAAACAGCTGCCTAAGAAACAGGTTCTTATGTATATATTTCTCCGTTAGCGTTCTGGCGTTCTGCGATGTGATTGGTCGTATATACGATACATGGTGGCGCATACATCATCTGTTGTAGTACGACTAATCACATCGCAGAACGCCAGCATAAAAATATGCACAGGAGGACCAACCCTCACTACTTCTAACGTAAAATTTTTCATAATTTTTTTAGCTCCTTTGGGTGTGTTAAACCTATCCATATCTATGGACGCGGTCGTCACCTGGGATCCAAACCCTGCGGAGGAATGCGGCGTAAGCTATCACTTAGTATACGTAGACAGTGATACGGGCAGGGAATACACATACTGGGTGGCCGGAACTTCGCTCAACATCAGTTTCCTGCCGGTCTGCGACAACTACGTCTTCACGGTAGTGCCCATTTCCACAGAAAACGTAGAAGGTGAAGAAGTCTCGCTTGCCACCAAGATACCTCTCCCTGCGAGTAAGCATAAAACACTTTGTAAGAAAATAGTCAGAGCCGGAGTTGCACATGACGTCATCCTCCAATGACGTCATCTATCGAAAACAATCAAAATATGTATATCTCTAATTAAAATTGACCTCTTTTGTGTTCTTTTTTTTTGAAAACTTGCTGGTTTCTGTGTTATTGACAGTACTTTTGCCGCTGTATATCGCTTTATAAATATCAAACCCTTTTATCCATATTGGTAGATCAAAAAATAACTTCCATGTACTAACTTTTCAGATGCCAACCTAACCGTGGCCCTTCTTATGGTGTCCCAGGACGGCGATGATGTCACCATTCAGTGGATAATGGACGACGCCTGGATCAAATGCGCCGATCGGTTCAGGGTCATCATCAACGACGAGGAAATCGATCACATCCAGGACATCTACACCTTCGACACTTCGATCGTCATACCGGACCTGGCGCCCTGCACTACCTACGAGTTCGGAGTCGTCGCCATCTACAACTGGGTGATCGAAGGACCAGTTACCGTCGTCAGGCGCACGATACCAGAAGGAGGTACGTTCATGGAGTTCAGTTCTATATGTTCATATTTGAAATACCAATTTCAAAACCAATGAATAATGGCAAATTTTGTCATGGCAAATAGTACATTGCATAAAATTAGAGCCAAGTTTCAAATAGACTCGTATGAGAGGGTGAAAATGATAATTTCCAGTCAGGGTGTATTTCATGAGAAAGAACGCGTGACTGAAGTTTACGTAATTTTGAGTCCATTTTCTGTCAAATGGATAATTTATGATTCAGTTACCGAGGAAATACTCAAATTGAAAGATCTCACTACATGACGCTCTCACAAGTTATATCGCAGTTGAAGTACCTTTGTTATATGAAGCAGTTTCTACATATTGAGTGAACAAAAAACCTTATGTATTTGCAAAAAGGCACATATCTGTATTTGTTCAAAAAGAACGGCAATATATGAGAGGCAAAGGGACTGACATCCAAAAAGCATCCCAATCTATGGGAAACAGTGTCATGTTTAATTCATCACCATCTATCTTGAGAAATTTTCATGTTGGATAAAAACTAAGGTAATGTTTGGACAGCGTCCCTTCATACAGTATTATTGGACATACGATCAAAATTGAAATTCAAGGTCCAAAAAATGAGCGAAAAAATATTATCTTGTTGCCATTAGACTTTATATTGGTTGTTGGTGGTATTTTTATGTTGGTTGAATTTACGTGTCTTTATTTTGCATTGCCTGATTTTTTTTGTATGTAGGGAATAGTTTCCATAAAACACCATTGTTTTGTTCTGTTATTTATCCGTACCAAGTATCTGCATCTGTAACTTTCCTCTTTTGCAGTTCAGAGCCCACCAACGCTGATCGGAGTTGAGCTGGCACCCAGAAATGTGACTCTATTGTGGCTGCTGCAGTCATACGCCAGTAACAAGTGCCCTGTGAGTGCAGCGTTCGTCGACATTGCCAACAATTACAACACGACAGTGTCGATCCTGGACCAAACTAGCAGGCAGCCGATCCGCATCACGCTGAGCGACCTTGTGCCCAACAGCCTGTACATCGTCAACACGACCGTGATCAACAGCGCCGGCTCTTCTAGAGCTGTCCCTATCGCAATTCAGACGACTTCAAGTTAATATGTAAAACCACTTACTACTCAAAGAGTCAATATACATATTTACTACTTAAAACTTAAATGATTGTTAAGCTTTTTTGTTTGACTTCCTTGATTTATCTACGAGCCCTATCAACTATATGTTCGGACAGACGCATTTTTTCAAAAAAAATTATTCGCAGCCATGCAAAAATTTACAGCCACGCTTTAAAAACCTAGAATATAGAAAATTACATACATTTGCAAGTTAATATAATGCTGAAAATTATTATTAGCTTGGATTTGTTATGAATTTTTGGATAAAAATATAAAAATCTGCTAAGAATGCTGACAACTAAATGTTCGGAAAATCGAGAAACCTGCCAAAAAAAAAAATAAAAATAAAAATTTATCTTTGCCGCGGTAACCATTAATTTCACAATTAGATGTGTCAGTCACAGGTGATTTCCAGTAGTTTTTGCGAATATTCGTAATTTTTAAATAAAAATGGGCGGTGGACGTGCGACTGATCAAAAATTGCGGCAGCTCATTATAAAAAATATACTGCAGAGGCAAAAAAATTCCGCGATATTGCGGAAGAATTGTGCTTTGCAAAGTCTACTGTTGGGGACATATTAAAGCATTACCGCGAGACTGGAAATTTGGATATAAAAGGTAAAAGTCCTGGAAGACCTAGACTTGTTACCAGTGGCGGTGCGTGATATTTCAGTTAGCCATATCTTAAACCGCATGGGACCCGCTTCACTTTTTAGGTGATGACTATACACCTCTTACAGAAAGGATTTATAGTGAAAAAATCGTCAGCAAAGTTTGCGAAAACATTTTCAAAAACACTGGAGCACTCCCTGGGTTTTCAGTAAAGGGGCTTGCTCTGTGGGATAGTTGCGGAATATTTTTTTTCATAATCTAGAAACAAATATAAGGAGACGTTTTTCGATTTGTTGCAAAATATTTTTTTTTTCAAAAAGTTATGGCCCCATCCTAAATGGCCATAACTTTTTGAAACAAAAATATTTTTTGTAACAAATCGAAAAACATCTCTTTTTTTTCCCCTCTCTGCAAGAGGTGAGATCACCATTTGTTACTGAACGGAGTAAAGGGTTGTTGGTTAAAATTTGCAAAAAAAAAGTCAACGGAACACCTTAAGGGATATAGCAGCGCAATGGAAATCTGAAACAGGAAAAAGGCTATCCCGCGAATGTTGCAGAAAATACATTCATCAGTCTGGGCTCAGTTTTTATAAGGCATTACTATTTTATTTTTAAAATTTTAATTTTTCAATTCTCGTAAATGATCGTAGGCTAAAGAAAAAAGCCTTTATTAACTAGAGCCAACAAAAAAAAGACTGAATTGGGCCAAACCGAAGGTATCATGGACTATAGAAGACCTGTCAAAAATAATTTTCAGTGACGAGTCCAAATTTGATGTCTGCGTAGGCGATTATAGACAAAGAGTAATAAGAACAAAAAGTGAAGCCTTTCATAAGGAGTGCCTTAAACGAACCGTAAAATTCCCGAAGGGTGTCATGATTTGGGGATGTATATCCGCTAAAGGATTGGGAAAGTATGAGGTCATAGGTGTCAACGCTGACAAATATATACAAATATTTACGAATAGCTTATTTCCGACTGTTCAGATATGTCCCCAGACAATAATTTCATATTCCAACAAGACGGCGCAGCTTCCCATACTGCAAAAAAGACGAAAAAGTGGGGCAAAAGTCGGGCAACAGCATATTAAAGTCCTACCATGGCCATCAAACAGCCTCGACCTAAATGCCATTGAAACACTGTGGTATAAGATAACAAGAGTTTTGAGAGATAATCCTCAAAGAACGGTCTCTACTTTAAAGTAAAAAAATCGGAGAAATTGGGGACGCCTTTTCACCAGAACTCTGTCGAGGCTTGGTTGAAGCAATGCCTGCAAGAATTCGGGCCGTAATTAAGGCAAAAGGTGACGTAACGTCTTATTAATACTTAAAATATGTTTTTCCTAACATTTAGCTGCTAGTTGTTTTGTTACATTTTATTTGTTTTGTTAAGTTGTGACATTGTTAATTTGGTTTTTTTGTAAACATTAATTAAAATATACTTTTAAATTCTTTAAGTTCTTATGTACTGTCAGCTGCATTAGTCTTTTGATTTAATAATTTTGCTTCATCATATATAAAAACGTGAAAAATTTGTATTATAATACGCGAAAAATTTGTTTGTCCGAACATATAATTGTTAGGGCTCGTACACCCGACTTCTTTGGTTTACCTAGAGTCATTTGTGACCAGAGCATTGATGTAGCGTTGCAATTGACAAAAATAAATTTAAATTATTGTAAATATATGAACCCAGTAATACAGGGTGTATTGACTGTCTTCGTAAAAAATAGCATGTTATATTTAGACAATATATAACTATTGATCAGTAAGGAAATAAAAATATAAAACTATACCTTGAAGCAATTGCCACAGCCTTGTAAGAGAAAATTGTTTTAGAACCACTGGCTACAGATCACAGCAGCAAGGGTTCATGTGGCCTCCGTTCGTTTTTAAACGAAGCTTACCAGGGTCATAGATTGACACGTTCGCTGAAAAAGGCTTTGTTGGCGAATAGTGTTAATTGCAATTTCCCCACGCTAAATAAGTTCCTCAACGGTGGCAACTTCTAAACGTACAGTAAATTTTTTAAGCCCCCTGCACGAAGTACCGTTTGGCATTATGTATGTGAAGTCGATGTTACCATACACGTCCACATCTCTCATTTTTGTTAGGTTCTG
Source organism: Aromia moschata (assembly GCA_029963805.1). Lineage (NCBI taxonomy): Eukaryota > Metazoa > Arthropoda > Insecta > Coleoptera > Cerambycidae > Aromia > Aromia moschata. The sequence continues at coordinate 676,425 of JAPWTK010000131.1, forward strand.
ATCGTTTTCATCCATGATTCATAATATAAATAAATGATACAAAATTCAGTTATTTACAGTAGCGAAAATGAGCAGAACTATTTTTTCCGTGGGGAAACCTCACTCAGAGAGCCGTTCACTGAGGCCTCCGGGCCAATTGTGAGCAACCCCACGCTTGTGGTGTAGGTAAATAGCTCTCCAAAGCTGGGCAGAGACAAATAATATGAAGGGGAGTTTCCTTCCCTTCGCCACACATCCCTCTATTATCACCGGCTGTGACACCGATAATCTTCAAATGTCTATATGAGGCAGTGTCCAGAGAACGGTCCCAGGACCCTTACTGAAGAGTCCTGACTGACGGAACGCTCTTTGCATTCGCCACTCATTTTGGTGGTAACATGTAGTCCACTCTTTGACATTGGTTTTACGGTGGCTCTTCCATCCAAAGTCCAACCTTTTTGTTATATATGGCTAATTCCCCTATTATGGCATTCTATCATATGATGCATTCCCAGACAAGAATCCTCCATAACTACAGAGCCAATAGTGAATCCTGACTGTTAGTGTATAGGCAGATTCGTCTGTCACTGACTTGATTCTGCATATACATATACTATTGCACACGTTATTAACGCGTGGATTTCGGTTTGCCCAAGGGTGTTGACACATCAACGTTGAGCCTACTTATCCAGATTCCAGATCCTAATACTTCCTGTGAAACCGACCTGTCTGCATATCAAATGAGCAGAACTATACAGATTAGTACGCACTCCAGGATAAATAGCATCAGTTTGATGAATCAGCATGAATCAGGTTGAACCGGAAAGACGTATAATCGTGTCATTGTTAAATTAGGCTAACTGGCTTTTTCTTATGCCGGACACGCGTGCTCTTTCCCAAGTAATAAAGTTTTAGATTATTTATTTTTGAAACGACGTACGAGATGCGTGATCTGACTTATTTTTGAAGTGACGAATCGGGCCAAAAAATGGCCTTCGTGGTTTGATTCCTTTCATTCGAATTTTTCAGGTCAGTTCATACCCAGACTACGTGAGTAAAAAATTTGAATGAATGAACTGTTTTGTTCCAGAGATTTTCCTAAGAGCATTGTTTTTATTGATAGGTATCTATAATTTTCTTATCGTCGAATTAGATGAGTCCTATTATTATATTACTTGTAATCTCTCGACTCTCGATAGATTAAGCTAGCCATCTTAAGCCTTCCCGTAGCGAAAAATATCTTTTTCTATTATTTGTACTTCTACAACTTGGAAACAGATCCAGTTAGTCATTTCTTCAGCACTAGGAAGAATTGCTAAAGAAGGCATCATGATTAAAGTTTTGGGGGTTTCCTGCTTTAATCGGACTATTGTCTTGGTTGTCCGTTTGTCAGGTAAATGGACAACTACCACGTGATAAGTAATTTTATAAGTACCTACCTTCAATAAGTTAGGTGGGTATACCAGACGACAATGCTTCATAAATTACAAAAATAGTCGGTGATGAAGGAGATGGCATTTTATACCAACAGTAATTTTATAGTTTCAAAATAACAAAAATGAAAAAAAGCTGTAATTTTTGCGAGAAATTTCATATTTAACTTCTTAACGTGAATATAACCAATTTTTCAATTCAACATTTTTTCTATGTTTTAAAAGATAATGTGTTTTATGGAGATCGAAAAATCAATAACGAGAGAAATTTAAAAAAAGGGTTATTAAAAATATCTCATGTGGATTCAATTTTTCGGCGGGTGCTAAATAGGTACGTAAACATACTTTATTTTCAATAGCTTCGTAGAATAGAATTTTGAAACCTATCACTCACAACAGTTCGCAGTCTTACTCTGTAAACATGTTGTTATAAGATGCATTACAGAATTTATTATTATAAATTAAGTAGCATGAAAGTGTCATGTTTCATCAAAACTTTTTTTCTGTGAAATTTCATATTTAACATCTTATCGTGACTACATCCAATTTTTCAATACAATGTTTTCCTATGTTTTAAAAAATAATATTTTTTTTTTGTTGGGATCGAAAACGTTTTAAACATGACATGATGTGTTGTGTTGGTAGAACATTTTTTAAACATGACGTGATGTGTTGTGGGCATCGAAGAATCAATGCCGAGCAAAATAAAAAAACTAGTTAATAAAAAAATCTCATATGGTTCAAATTTTTTGGCGGATATCCCTTAACATATTTTTTTTCTCAAACTTCGTAGACTGAAATTTTGAAACTTATCATTCATAACAGTTCGCTGTCTTACACTGTAAACATGTTGTTATAACATGGATTATAGAATTTATATAAATTTTAAGTTTATATAAATTTACATCAAATTTAAATAAAACATTATTATAAATTAAGTAACATGAAAGTTTCATATTTCATCAAACGTTGTAATTTTTGTGGGAAACTTCATATTTAACATATTATCGTGAATACAATCAATTTTTCAATACAACGGGTTTTAAAAAATAATATTTTTTGTGGGGATCGAAAACTTTTTATACATGACATGATGTGTTGTGGGGATCGAAAGATGAATGCCGTGCAAAATAAAAAAATAGTTAACAAAAGAGTATCATATGGTTCAAACTTTTCGACGGATTCTATATAATAAATTAATTACAAACCACCTTTTTTGAAAAGAGAAAAAGACAATTTTTTATAATATTATGCCATGACTGGGCTAAAATAAATGTAATTACATTTCTAGTAAGTAGTATTAACCTCTAATAAGATTTTCAAAAAACCACAAGATTTTCTGAACGCGAAATAACGTATGTCTGGTTACATTTTCTGTGTTATAGAGGCAAAAACATGCCTAATCATTTCCTCCAATTCATGCAGTGTATTTGATCTTGCGTGCTACACATATTTTTTGGCATTTCCCCGTACGAAAAAGTCTTTTGAAGAAGAAATTTGTTTCTTGGTATATTTTCTTTATTGAATAAGTAATGTATTGCCTGGACAGATAACTGCGTCTATCCGGATATTATCATCGATAGGCGTTCAGCAGCCGAAGCATTTCGTCCACATGGGCCAAAAATGACCAGGATATCAACTTGCTCCCTTCCACTTAACATCTTGAAAATACACATGCGCTAAATATCTCTTTTTCAACACCTTTTAACTCCAATAATACAACTAGAAATTAACCTTTAGAGGGCCGGAAAACCAATATTTTGGCGCACCAGAAAATGTTCTTCAAATTTTTATAGATTAAAATATTCATTTTTCCAATATTACTACTTTTTTCTAATACAATTAAAGGTAAATTTTCCCATCCCCACCTCTTTTTACCTACCCTATATCGCTAAAATTGGTAACTTCTACCTTATAAGAGCGGTACATTGTTTTGTTTGCATGAGGCTATAATTACAAACAAATATATTTTATAGAAGGTTTTTTGATATTACTATTTAATATAATTCAATGTAAATTCCCCTCACCCCCTTTTTACCCCACTCATACCCCTTATGCTTTTCTATTAGATTTTTTTGAAAAGATACATTGCTTTATTTGCATGTGGCTGTAATTATAAATAAATTTATTTTCATGGCGGTGATTTCGATGAAAAGTTTAGATAGCGGCTCAGAAATATTCATGAACCATTTTTTCGTATTAGATACTGTAAATTTTTCAATACTTCAAATTTAAATAAATGAACATCTAAACGTAAATTTAGTATATTTGATTTCAATATTTCGTCATCATGTCAGGATTGATAGAAAGAAATAATCTTAATCTCCAATGTTAGTGTCTTGCGGTGAGTGCTCCAGTTTTTTTCCTAGTTCATCTAGTTTTCTCAGCATCAAGCAGTGGCGGTGCGTGATATTTCAGTTAGCCATATCTTGAAAACGACGCATGGGACCCACTTCACTTTTTAGGTGATGACTATACACCTCTTACAGAAAGGATTTATAGTGAAAAAACCGTCATAATTTTGGGAAAAAAAATGTTCCTATAAAATTAAAATTAAAATGGCCATAACTTTTTGAAAAAAAAAATATTTTGCAACAAATCGAAAGACGTCTCCTTATATTTGTTTCTATATTATGAAAAAAAAATATACTGCAAATATCCCACCGAGCGTTACTGAGAACCCAGGGAGTGCTCCAGTGTTTTTGAAAATTTTTTCGCAAACTTTGCTGACGGTTTTTTCACTATAAATCCTTTCTGTAAGAGGTGTATAGTCGTCACCTAAAAAGTGAAGTGGGTCCCATGCGTCGTTTTCAAGATATGGCTAACTGAAATATCACGCACCGCCACTGGCATCAAGTGAGACATCTCGTCAGCATCCACACCACATAATAAGATATAAGTACAATGTAAAAAATATTGTGTGTATCAACTACATTTTTTAAATCAAGCATTAAACGAGACCATAAATCGATCAAACTGCTTAAAGCATGTTTTAGATTGATTGTCGACTGTTGATCGTTTCCACGAAATTATTTTCGTTACTATGTGTGAGCGATTGATACTAAGGTCACTTAATTGGGTTTCTCCGCAAGGAATTATTTCAGATTAATATTTAATTCTCTTTTTCTAATTAACTGTACTGTGATTGTAACAATAATCCGCGTGTGTAACTTTCCTCTTTTGCAGTTCAGAGCGCTCCAACGCTGGTTCGCGTTGAGCTGGCAGCCAGAGATGTTACTCTATCGTGGCAACTGGATTGATACGCCAGAAACAAGTGCCCTGTCAGCTCGGCGTTCGTTAACATCGCAAACAATTACAACACGACAGTGTCCATCCTGGACCAAACTGACAGGCAGCCGGTCAACATCACGCTGAGCAGCCTTGTGCCCAACAGCCTGTACATCGTCAACACGACCGTGATTAACAGCGCCGGATCTTCTAGAGCTGTCCTCATCGCAATTCAGACGACGTCAAGTTAAATTGCAAAGGCGCCTGTTATTCAAGCAGCATAATAATATACGCAGGATGTAAGTATGAGAGACGACGATAATCTGACTATGAACTATTGAGATGGAAATAGCAGTTATATCGAAGTTCGAAGCGAAACTTTGTTGTTGCCAAATTTTTGACAAGTGGCTGTTATAATTAAAAAAAATGCATAATGTCAGGGTTTCAATGTAAATTCTTGTCTTGACAATTTAATAAGTCCTTGACAATTCAATAAGGATTACTAGTAAACATAAGATTAAGAACAGAAATACGTTTTTTTTTTTTCGGCCAACTTTGATGACGTTTTTTTTTTGAATAGCTTTAATAATTTAGATTTCAATGTTAATACTGATATTTCAGTAGCTCCTGGAACAAAATCCATCATCCTATGTTCGTTATCTAAACTTGACATTTCATCATTAGAATAGTACATTAGATAATTTTTGATAAAGATTTTTTTATATAAACAAAATTGTTATAACAACCTCAAGTGTGAATTTTTATAGTAAATCTTGAAATTTCATGTTCAGATGAATAGCAATGGTTAACAAAGTACTCTTTCTTGTTGTGCCAGTGCTCAGTATTGCTTTTGTTCAGATTTTGGGCGAAAATTGTCGTAAGTACTTTAATATTAACGTATTTATAGTTTATCGTATAGTATAGCAATCACGCCATATGTTCGTCTCTATTTTCATTTGTTTGCAACACGTTTTGATTGAGAAATCGGTACCGTCGCCTAGATGTATTTTATTTATTTTTTCATTCGAAAGAAAAAGCAGACTGATAGTGTAAAATCATCGGAACTTACACGTTACTGACATATGTTAACCAGTCAGAGTTTATACCTGTTTACAAATAGATAACAAGTAGAAACACATAAGAAATTCTTTATAAAATAATCGCACATGGCAGGACATTTTTACCAATGAAGAGTAGTTCCTCCTAGTTAATCCTGTGTTATTATTAAAGAGTATAAGTATAGGGTGCTTCACGTGCCTATTAAATATTTTGGGGGTTTTACAAATTTTCAGTGCCATGTTATTTATACATAGTTTTGCCAAGACGTTTAATACGTCACTCATTGTGGAGCACCCTCTTATATATGACTGAAAAGGATAAAACTAAATCCTTGTAGAACCGTTGGGTGTCAACAACATCTCGTTGGACCCAAACTCCACGCTGCATTGGAGCCCAGACGCCGATGATGACTGCCCCATCAGTTACTATTTGGTCCACGTCCACGATGCGATGACCATAGAGTTCAACCTCATGGTGGAAGAAACGTATGTTAGCGTCGATTTCTTGCCGGTCTGTGAAGCCTACCGCTTCAGTATTACACCGGTATCGACGAATAACATATCCGGAGTAAATACGGTAGTTTTCATGAACATGCCTTTACCTTCAGGTGAGTCTAGCACAACTTTCTTTAATAGTAAGGATAATAACGAGTCATTAAAAACATCAAAGTTGGCCAAGAAACAAAAACAGTTTATAACCTTTTTGACGACAACAAAGTTTCACATCTCTCTCGTTCGTAACTATATTAGTTATGGATAGAATTATCTGACGAACTATATTGTCACTGTGTCTTTTATTACGACTGTATTGATTTCTCTTAGCCACTTACTAGATTTGACGCAATTTAAATAATTGTTTAAATGATTCACCCTGATCGATTTATATCGATTGAACAACTAACTGTAACTAATCCTTACCTCAAATGGACACAGAGAACTCACATTGTTTACATGAAGATCAACCCTGGACATCAACGAATATTACTATAACAAAAAACCTTTTTAAAAAACAACGACATACCAGGATTATCTTTAAATAATTGTAGCAATTTTACTGTTAACTGTAATTTCAAATAAATGACACAGGTCTACAAAAAATGTTTAATGTTTTTGAGATCAGACCCATCATTTCCTATATATTTTGATGCACTGAAACCAAATTTGGCAAAAAAAAAAATTTCTACCGCATCAATTTTTCTCTCCACTCTGCATATAACCCCCATAAAGTCTTATAGAGGAAATTAAAAAAAAAACAAACTGGTTTTCGGAGTCGCTGATCACGAATCTGAAGTCAAGAATAAATTTCGACTTAATGACAGCTGTCAACAAGCTGTCAAATTTCACTAAAAAGTAAAAAAGTTGATATTATGTAAATGCATATTATTAAGTTATTTGGGTTGCTGATTACGATTCTGAAGTCAAAAATGAATTATGTCAAAAATCATTTGCAAAGTAAAAAATCAACTTTTTACTTTTTAGTGAAAGACAGATTGTTGACAGCTGTCATTACGAAATTTATTCTTGACTTCACATTCGTGATCAGCGACCCAAAAAAACCAATGTACATATATTTTTAATTTCCTCTATAAGAGTTTATGGGGGTTATATGGGGGTGGAGAGAAAAATTGATGCGGTAGAATTTTTTTTTGCCAAATTTGGTTTCAGTGCATCAAAAAGCATAGAAAATGATGGGTCGTGAGAAATTAGCCATTTTCTGCACTTGTTGCACAATCTTGTTGCACTATTACAGAGATAAATACAGCAAATAATCACAATGCACACCGATAACAACCCTTACTAAAGACCACAACTTAATTGGAAAATACAGCATCCGTTGTCGGCGTCGTGTCATCGCTGCAAAAAAAAGCGAAACATAGGCATGCATTTCATCAGGTCCATGCAAAGCCAGCATGTGCATTTATCGTCTCTAAATATGAGTGGTAAATACCGATTTTAAACGACAGGTACACTCCAGATTACAAAACAAGTAATTAGAGGTTTAAGTAATTAGAGGTTAAAGTAATGTTAGAGGTTTATCTGAATACCTTATTTAGATGTATGATTTAGGAAGTAGATACATCTTTCATCTCTCAGTCACAGATGTCTGATGTCTACTTCACGCCCCTCTTTACCTATCAACATCGCTCCCCTCTATCTTGAATCGTTTTTGTGACGATTGATTTAAAAAGTATCTTTCTAGATGCGAATCTGACTGTGGGACTGTTCATGGTGTCCGAAGAGAACGAGAGCGTCACGTTACGATGGGTTATGGCGAGCGAGTGGCGGCAATGCGCTAATCGATTCCGCGTCATCATCTGGGACGAAGACGACGATTACGTCTACGACGAGTACACCTGGGATACGACCATAAACATTACGCACCTGAAACCATGCACGCATTACACGTTTGGCGTGGTCGCGCTGTACAACATTGTCCAAGAAGGTCCTGTGACGACTGTCCGCCGCCAGATTTCAGACTATCGTAAGTTCTACAGGGTTTACCATAGCCGACTTCTAAAGTCGGCTGTGGGTTTACCTAAACTCGGTACAAATTACACAGGTTTACAGAGAGACAACACGTTATCTGGATCTGGGGTCAGACCATACGTTTCCTTATATATTTTTCGACACTGAATTCGAATATATTTTTAGTTTTGCTGTATCACGTCAGCGTTTTGAGATATCGTAACCTAAAAGTGCAAAAAAACATGGTTTTTGACATATTTGAGGTTATGTAGCTTCGAGAATTATTTTCTCAAAAAAAATCGTGTATGGGATCTTAAAGTACAAACATTAACCTTTAAAATGCCGTCGAGTTTGCTCAAATATCTTTTTTTTTTCGCCGATATATTGCAATATAAATAATGGCCATAAGGTTTCCATTCAAATGAAATGTATTGGGAAAGATATGATATGAACAGCCAATTTTCAAAATTCGATATCTCGGCGAAAAAAAGATATTTGAGCAAACTCAACCGCATTCTAAAGAGGAATATTTGTACTTTAATATGCCGTGGTGTTTTTTACACTCATAGGTTAGGATATCTCAAAATCCTGACCTGATAGAGCAAAATTAAACTAGATTCGAATACAGCGTCGAAAAATACATAAAAAAACGTATGGTATGACCCCAGATCCAGAAACTTTTTTTTGTAAACCTGTGATTATCCCAGTCTGGTCAATGCAAAATAAATCAGGAATTTTTGGTTTCTGTTTCAACACTATTTTATGACAATAAATTATAACTTTAGTATAATGCTTTATATATCATTTTAAAGCTTGCTTTAAACTCTTTCTTAATATGAATATGAAATTAAATTTAAATAACTGGTCCTTTTTTTTAGATCTTGAAACGTGATTTTCGTAAAATTTACTCGTAACTAGGCCGCAGTGCCTTTCAAAGCCGAACCACTCAAAACCTAAATAAGGAAGACTACTTAAAAAAATGTATAATACATACACTCCTTAAAGCATACATGGTTATGTAATTTGTATCGTAAGATAAAAAGAAAAAGTCCTCAAAGTACGTGTTTATTATTATTAAGAAAATTACATTACTGTCATTTTCATTACATAATATTGCATAAACACAATTAAAAAAAGTGTACAACAAAAAACCAATACATAATTTAAAAAACCCTACAAGTTATAAATATGAACATGGTTATCAACCCTTCTACCATTTCTAAAGAAAATTTCGATCATAAAAAGTTTGTTGTCCTGTCACGTTGCCATATTATTTAATGTTGTTGATAATAAAAACTTAACAACTTTTTTTTATCTTAAGATACAGCAGGTCTTGGTCGACAGCAGCCAGCATATATTAGTAATTGCTCCTCAAAAAAAAAGAAACTGGACGTTGTCCACGAAACACCGAACTACTATACTTTTCTTGACGCGCGTTTCGCCAACTAAGTTAGCATCTTCAGGATATGATTAAAACTGAGTTTTAATAAGAAGATTAAAACTAGTGAATAAGAGGATTACTACAGTTAATAAGAAGATTTTAATAAGAAGATTAAAATAGGACTAGTTTTAATCATCTTATTAAAACTCGATTCTAATCTTCTCCTGAAGATACCAACTTGGCTGGCGAAACGCGCGTCGAAAAAAAGTGTAGCAGTTCGGTGTTTCGTGGAAAACGTCCAATTTTTTGTTTCTACGCCGAAGGTTCCAGTACCCACTCCAGGATGTTCCTCAGACATTACTCAGTTCCCAGGATGTGTACTCAGGCTTATTTAATGTCCTTCTATCACTCATATGAATGACCCTATCAGTTTATGTCATCGAATCTGTTTATTTTTAGCCATCTCGCCTCCAACACTGACCGACGTCAACATGGGATCGACGACCGCCGAACTGACCTGGCAGCTGCAGGGCTACACAGAGAACAGGTGCGAAGTCACCTCGCTGGAAGTGCGCTCCTTCCTCAACGTGTCGCTGCCGATCGAGGACTCCCCTGGAAGGCTGCCCGTCACCCTGAGCTTGACCGACCTGCAGCCCAACAACATCTACATTCTGAACGTGACAGTCGTCAACGTGGCTGGACCATCAGCTCCAGTTGTTATCGCAATTCAAACGTTTGGATAGTGTCGGTTGTTACTGTTTTGCTTAGTTGTAAGAACCCTTCTGTATAACATCATAACAAACATCAACAAAACTGTTTTTACCAGCTTAATTCAATTTTATCAATGACTGGAGTGTTAAATCCTTTGACAACAGACATAAAATTTCTGTGTTTCACTTTTTCACTCTCCCTCTCTGTGTGTGTTTTTTTCTTCTTCTACAGGGACTAAGAAAGGAAAAGGATTCAAAAGGAATCTGCTTTGGCACTCAAAGCGAAATCTTAAAACCTCTAGCCACAAATTGCATAGAAAACAATTTCTTCATCACTAGTACAATGTAAGACGGTAAATACCAACGTCATAGAAATAGATAATAATAATAATAAAACATATAATAATAACACATATTAAAAGTTCTATGGTACAATTTTAACAAACAATAAACAAATAATTCACAGAAGCAGTTTGTTGTAAATACATAACTGCTTGTATGTGACAGCATATTAAAACAAATAGTCAAAATTTAAAGTTTACAGGGAATACAATAATAAATTAGATAAAATAGTAGATTACAGTAGAGTACTACATTACACGATATTTTCTATTTAGTGACAACAATATGAAGCATGATAATAAATAGTACTTAATGACAATAATTACTTAAAAGTGTTTTTTTTTATATCCATATCCAATGATACACATACCTATATACAATGTATTCTAATTAAATCTTCGGACTTACTATACTGTGAAAAATAATTCGATCCGTAGCGATAACCCATTTTTTTATTTCAGCCTTATATACCTACTTTAAAGTTATTCAATTTCTTAAGCCATTCAGGTAGGTAGTTATATAATTTAGAGGCAAGATAATCACAACTGCGTTGGCCTATCGTTTTTGCACATCTTACCTGTCTATTACCTGTGATTGAATGAATCCAATTCGATGCTATTTCTCTTTATATGGATAAGTATATTTAAACAGAAAAGTTGTCTAATATCATAGATCTTGCTTTCTTTAAATAATGTATCAGTTGAATATTTTGTATTTTTATTATATTATTTTAATCACCCACTTTTGCAACATGTTTAAGTTACTTGCATACATAATAATTGCATACTTTAGGGGTGTGCACTGTATGTTAAATATTGCGCTCTATTGAATAAATTACATATGTTTTGAATTATATCGTTTATTATATTACCTACAACGCAATGTTTGGAAACTTCGAATTGTTATATTAAGAACTACATTCTGCAAATTGTCGGCTTTATTTTTGGAGATGATTTTTACCTTTCAACTCTGAATTTTTTTGTCTCGTGCGTTTTTCAGCTTAAGAAAAAGGTGAAGAAAACTGTTGTAAGTATATTTTTTAAAAAGTGATGGTGCATAAACATTAAAATTAATATCAATTTTTAAGAAATAAAAGTTCGACTCGTGCAATTTTTAGATCCAATTTTGAACCACCATAATTTAAAGAGTAACGATTTATCGATTCTGATGTAATTGGCAATATTGTAAAAGGTTGTTATGTTGTGTAGGTTAATTTAATTTAAGCAGTTTTATAAAACTTCTATATCCGAGGTTAATAATGGCATGAACAAAAGAAATCAGCTCTGGACAGGTTTAACCCATTAACGCCCAAACGGACACAATTTTTCGTCCTTTTTGGAGTGTCAATCTCGAAGGGAAATTAATGAATTCACTCAATAAAAACCACTTATCCTAATGTTTTCGGATGTGATCTTTCGATTTCCGATTTCCCATTTAATCACCATTTCAGAATTGTGATTAAATGCTCTAGAAAAAAAATATGGCTGACTTTATGGAGAAAAGTACTGAAAATTTGGGGATTTTTTTTATAATATTTTTTGGTCCAAAAAGTACTCTAACCTACTCCGGACTGTGGAGGGAAGTGGAGGCAATAGTCGGAGTTGATGATAGGATTTTTTTTGCCGACCTCAACTGACTCTAATCTTTGCAAAATGGCGGACATTGCATAAAATCTCATGAAATATGACTTTCTCTCTAGTACTAACGAGAAAATAATGTTATTGTGAGTTTTCTTGATCCACAGTCATGTTCCTCAATCGGCACAATACTACAGAATATAATTGACTAAATTTTCAATTTTCAATGATGGCGGATTCAAAATGGCGGCCGGATTTCTCAAGAAATGGCGCGTTTTTCATTATAAAAAGTAAATAGGAGTTTGTAATTATACTTTTCCTATGTCATTTCATGTTTTAGTAACATTTGGAGTTATTCCTGGTTGAAAAAAGTCTGAAATGCAAGATTCGGATTCAATATGGCGGACATCATTCTTGAAAATTCAAAATTTGAAAAAAGAAAAAATTCCTTCTTCTTTTTCTTTTTCTTCCTTTTTGAAAATGTCCTCTCAACTTTTTCATAAAAAGGCGTTCTATATGAGTAAAACATTATTTGTCATTCTAACCTCAAAACGAGGTTTTTTTCCGGTGTTGAGGTTCTCATGATGAAATCATGAGAATTATATATTATGCACTTAGGGATGTAGGCGCATTGAAGAATTTTTTTTTCGGAACTTCACATATAAATATATATTTTGAATTCGGGCGCATTGACGAATTTTTTTTTTCGAATAGTACGTAGAACGTACTTTCTGGTGGGTGTGAGAAAAAATCGTATATGCACCACGAGAAACAAGTAGGCTGTGTACTTCTGGCGAGTAGTTTGCGCCCGACCATCCCTAAGTGCATAATATATAATTCTCATGATTTCATCGTGAGAACCTCAACACCGGAAAAAAAACTCGTTTTGAGATTAGAATGACAAATAATTTTTTACTCAGATAGAACGCATTTTTATGAAAAGATTGAGAGGACATTTTCCATCAGAATTCTAAGTAAAATATGACCGTAATTTTTCCGTTTTCAAATTTTGAATTTTCAAGAATGATCACCATATTGAATCCGCCATCTTGGGTTTCAGACTTTTTTCACCAGGAATAACTCAAAATGTTACTAAAACATGAAATGACATAGAAAAAGTATAATTACAAACTCCTATTTACTTTTTATAATGAAAAACGCGCCATTTCTTGAGAAATCCGACCGCCATTTTGAATCCGCCATCATTGAAAATTGAAAATTTAGTCAAATATATTGTGTAGTATTGTTTTGATTAATTGGGGAAAATGCCTGTGGATCGAGAAACACTCACAATAACATTATTTTCTCGTTAATACTAGAGATAAAGTCATATTTCATGAGATTTTATGCAATGTCCGCCATTTTGAAAAGATTAGAGTCAGTTGAGGTCGGCAAAAAAAATCCTATCATCAACTCCAACTATTGCCTCCACCTCCCTCCACAATCCGGAGTAGGTTAGAGTACTTTTTGGACTAAAATTATATATATATATATAAAAAATATATATATATAAAAATAATCCCCAAATTTTCAGTACTTTTCTCCATAAAGTCAGCCTTTTTTTTCTAGAGCATTTAATCACAATTCAACCCGTAAATCGAAAGATCACATACGAAAACATTAGGATAAGTGGTTTTTATTGAGTGAATTCATTAATTTCCCTTCGAGATTGACGCTCCAAAAGGACGAAAAATGCTGTCCGTTTGGGCGTTAATGTGATGAATTAAACTAAGAAACCCGAAAATTTTGAAAAATAAAACAATGGCTATATATATTATCTATCAAATCTTGAAGCAGTCTTTATATACATATATTATATAGTATTGATTACAAAGAACAGAAACTTAAACGGTAAAAAAAATATATAATTGTATTCTGTTATAAGTCGTTTTTATTTTTTATTTTTTTTTTCAGAGAATAGAACAACGTGTTTGATTCGTTGTAGTCTAGATTTTTTTATATTCTTAATAACGTCATTTTCACAAAAAAAATTCTCAATTCACCGTTTATTTTATTATCGTTTATAATCAATATATCTGAAGTACTGCTTTGTTGTAATCACAAAATTAACATGTTTTCAAGAGGATCTTCATTTTTCTCCAAGCAGATAGATATTGCTGACAACAGTACTTTTACTTAATTAACTGTAAGCCCCTTTTTTCGAAACGTTTTATTGTGTAAAAGTGTAAAAGGATAGTGAACATCTAGAGGGCATAGGTCTGGACGATACGATGATTTCTACGTCACTGGTTTTATTTGTAGCAGCATTTTTTATTTTTGGTGTTGCACCGACAAGACAAGAAGTCTGCGGTAAGTACAACATACTTATTTTATACCGATTTTGTTTGAGAACTGTAACGCATAATATATGAAAATAAATGAAAATAATATGATAATAGGTACGTGTCACGGTGTAATTTGATAAGCAGTTTATGACCAGTATATTTATTTATAGGAATAAGCACAAAAGTGAAAATATCACATTGAAATGCAAATACCAGTTATAATATTGTTCAATGAGTTTTAAGTGGTCACTTTATATTTTTACTTATAAAGAGTAGTGGCTGCCACCCACTGAAGGGGGGTCCAAGTAACATCCTAAGAATATTAACGGGTAGTATCCTTGAGCTTTAAAGTTTCTTCTTTTTTGTATGAACTTAACTTTAAACCGACCACATGTAGTAAAATACAACGAGCGGTGAAAATTATGCGTAGCAAATAAATACCTACATCGAAGTGGACTAATAGTGACGATTTATATTAATACATGTAAGCGTTTATTGATATAACAATATTTTGATTATATTAAATAGCTTTTGTAATTACCCGTTGCTTCAAAAAACATGTAGTTGATAGTACAGTGGTCAGGTTAAAAGTAGGTACAGTGACCACTACTTTATCATATTAATAAGAGATGACTGCTGTACCATCATTAGAAAAAGGACTATTTAGAATGGCTTTAGCGGGCAAATTAAATTATATTCTTCTGTTCTACCCTAGTTTGTCCATGTATAATATTTGTTAACGATTAGCAGTTAAACTACTTTGCTGTATACATTTCAGTTGTTTTTTTAATTAATTTAATCTGCATTATTACTATCATTATTTTTGTGACATATTTTTAACATAATATATCTTTATTCTAAGAGATATCCCCGTTTGCATTGTTTTTTATTTTTCACACAGTAAAGGCGTACCATATCCTAATGTCCAGTGTACCATCAGTAGGTACAGTGGCCACTTTATTTTAAATTTTTGTAACTCCGATATTTTAGTTAAAATATAATTTTTCAGTCTTAGCGTGAAAATCTGTAGAGAAGTATGTAGAATTTGTCATCTAGTGCTATCAGGGTGGAGAAAAAAGGTTAATTCTGTCTTTTTATTACATTTTTCTTTTTAAACGTGGCCACTGTTCCTGACTCTCCCTACTAATCTCATTTTTTTTAATTTTATGCTATTAGATAATATCTTATATATTCTGATGATATTTTGTGTTACGTGATTATTTTAGTATTTATATTAAGTATTTTTTAACACCTTATCTATTATATGTTGATATTAATATTTATCTAATGTTGTTGAGGTAAAATTAACTCGAAGTTGATTGTTATTATCTGTTATGTTACTAATTGATTATTTTTCAAAACTGGTATCTTGAAAAGACATTTTTTTAGTATTTACTGATTTCGGTTTATTTTCCTAGTATTTGTACGATGATACCTGAAAAAATAGATTTTATTTGCTAGATTTTCATTGAAAATAAACTTCTAGCATCCAGTGGCAGCCGTTGGAATTTGACATGCTCGTAAGTCTTCGTAAGAAGGCGTGAGACCCACACCATAATTTAGGGGGGTGGTTACTAGACCTAAGTAGAAGGCTATAATGGCAAAAAGTCTTCAAGGGAAAACTTGCGAATTTTTTTTCCTAAAATGGCTGCCTCCGGGCAGATCTTGGAAACGGCTTGCAAAATAATTGCGAAATATTTTTTTCCATAGTCACCGAGTAAATACAATTTTTTATACAATTTGACATTTTGAGATCTGCAAAAGTAAAATGGTAATTTGATTTTTATTTCATCCCAACATTTCGTCTGTGAGATTTTACAATAGTTGCATCTTTAAGCAAAATAAGAAATCACAAGTATAAAAAAATTGTATTTACTCGGTTATGAAAAGAAATATTTCGCAAATATTCCAAGCCAAGTTCTGCCCGGAGGCAGCCATTTTTGGAAAACAATTTTCGCTGACGACTTTGCCATTATAGCCTTCTCAAGAAGACAAATAAGAACCGAATCGGTTTCGAAGGACGGGTATATGTCGCCTCCAAGGGTAAAATAATAGAAGTGGTAATGTCGTATCTTTAAGCGATATTTTTCCTTAAAGGATGTCAAAAATAATTTAAAGTTGGTAATGTTTTAATAATTTTACGGTTATATCTAAAAGGTAAAAATTAGTAGAAATTGGAATGAATATTATTGTGATTAAAGTACTTAAAAGAAGGGAATAAATAATGAAAATTTTTAGTTATTTTAACCAGATGTCTTTAATTGGGACATATCTTTGGTTGAAAAGTTTATTTGTAAGTTTAAATGGTATTCCTCAAAATATTTGCTAATTAAAAAAAAAAAGAAAATATCCGTTTTACATATATCAGTTATTTGAATAACGTCCGGTTATTCGTACCGCTTCTATATCATACAATGAAAGATCGAAAATTTATTTTGTATGTATTTTGTAAAGCAAAGGATGTAAGTTTGACAGTTAATGATAAATGTATATAAAACATAGATGGTTTTCTATATAATTTGAAAAAATTCAAATTGGTCCGCCGGTCATCACGTGAATCGAGAAATTACTGTTTACAGGCCTCCTGGAGGAAGAGATTTGACCCCTAGAACGAACGAGTTCGGTTCCTTAGTTCTAGACTCTTGAGCCTCTAATTCGGTCTAGTAACCATCCCCTAAATTAAAAAATCCCTAAAAAAAGTCAAATTCCACCGGCCGCCACTGCATAAAACGCTATGCATAGATTTCGGTTTATATTTCAGAGCCTGGACTTGTCACGAATCTTCAGCTGAACGACAACTACACGTTGACTTGGGAGACTCCAGAAGATGAGCAATGTGACATCAGCAGTTATATAGTATACATGACTTTCCGCAATGGAACGGTCCACTACACATACACCGTCTTGTTGAGGTACATCCACTTTAACAATCTTCCATCTTGCGAGTCCTATACCTTCAGTGTTCACCAAATATCAAGAGACAACGTTACTGGGGCAGAAATGAGCCTTTATGTAGTGACACCTCCTCCCTCAGGTAGGTTAGCATCAGCGAAACCCAGTGAGTTTATAATATTTGCGAGCCAAAAAATTTAACATGTAACAAGCACATTAAAAACTGAACCAACAATGAACAAAGTATTTTGCAGTTTATATATTAGAAACACAATACCACGTTCTCTTTTTATAATAATATATACCACATACAAAAAGTACCAGGAAATTAAAAAAAAAAACACATAAATTGTAATTTATTCATCAAAATTTATTTTGTCTCCTCCCTTCAAAGTAGACTCCATTGAGTGCAATACAGATATGCCAACGTTTAACTCAATCCTCCATACACCCCTCATATGCCACCGAAGGTATCGCATTCAGCTCTTTCAGCGAATTTTGTTTGATGGCATCTATCGTTTTAAATGTGCGACCCCATAGTGGCAATTTTAATTTTGGGAATAAAAAAATCACACAGAGCCATATCCGGTGAATACAGTGGTTGGTCGATCGTGTTTATTGAGTTTTTGGCCTTATATTCGGTCACAATCATAGCTCGGTGAGATGGCGCGTTGTCGTCGTGCAAAATCAAAGAATTTTCCTTCCACGATTCCGACCGTTTCCTACGGATACTTTCGCGAAAACGCCTCAAAATAAGAGATAATACTCCTTATTAACCGTCTGTCCTTCCGGAAAGAATTCAGAATGTACCACGCCTCGATAATAAAAAAAAACCGTCAGCATCACCTTCACCTTCGACCGACTTTGGCGCGGTTTTTTCGGTTTCGGCTCATCATCATAGCGCCATTCGGATGACTGACGACTTGTTTGTATGTCGTACTCGTAGACCCATGTTTCGTCTCCAGTTATGTTGCGTTTCATGAAGTTTGGTTCCCTATCGACTCTGGAAACCATGTCAAGAGCAACCTGCTTCCGGTGCTTTTTTTTGAAGAACATTCAGCTCTTTCGGAACCAGTCCCGCAGCAACGCGTTTCATGCCCAAAATATCACTCAAAATACCATAAGCTGACATTGTCGATATGTCATACTCTTAAGCCAACTCTCTAACACTCATATGGCGATTTTTAAGCACTACTGTTTTTATTTTGTCGATGTTATCGGCTGTCGTAGAGGTCTATGGCCGACCGGAGCGAGTCAAATCTTCGACGATTTCACGGCCCGCTTTTAACTCCTTATACCACTCGTAAACCTGTTTTTTGGACATACACCAAAGGCCTTATTTAACATTTTCAATTAATCGGCACACGAAATTTGGTTTGCGGCACAAAATGTTAAACAAACGCGTTGTTCCACTAGTTTTTCCATTGTACAATTCATCGAGCACCCTTGAGGTCCTCCATTACTAACAGCTGCTGTAAACACACTGAGTGACAGATCGCGCTCTAAACAGGCTTGGTAATTAAAGAAGGGGCTACCAACCTAAACAAAAATAAATATTTATCGATTCCTTTTAAGCGGTTCATTTATGTATATCCAAATTTCCGAGTACTTTTTGTAAGTAATTTATTTCTACATCCTCTTTGAGATATATGCCATTCAGGATACCATCACAATCAAGATATCTATTTATCTGAAAATGAGTTGTAAATACCTAGTACAGGCTTCACCATCTATCGACTTACTTCTCTTATTTCCTCCTAGTTAGTTATATCTTTCATTTCTATTTTTTTCAATTCCAATATAAATCCTTCCAATACGATCTTGTACGGTGTTAACAGAAAACCAATTAATAATTATGTATTACGGTTTGGTTGAATCGAGACTGAGATATGGCATAGAATTGTGGGGTAACTCTAGCCTAGCAAGTAATATTTTTTAGCTGCAAACATGTATTTTACGTACTATAGCATGGACTTTAAATACATCTACGTGTGTGCCTCTATTTAAAAAATATAATATTTTAACCTTACCAAGTTTATATATATTTTCTCTTTGTATTTATGTTTTTGCAAATAAAAACAAATTTACATATAGCTACGATATTCACAACAAAATCACCAGGAATATGAATATGTTTTATATACCATTTACAAAATTAGAATGTGTAAAAAAAGTCACCTAATTATTTTGGTCTGAAGTTGTATAATCAGTTACCTAATGATATAAGACAATGTGATAATATTAGTAGCTTTAAGGACAAATTAAAATATTTTTTATTATTTCAATGTTTCTACTCTGTGTCTGAATTTTTACAATAAGAATGTCTATTGTGTCTCTACTTTTGTATATTCTAGTTTTAAGTAATTTATTAACTATTCCTATACAATTATTGATTATTGTCAAAGAAGGAGAATACGAGGCGCGTTCATAAACTAAGGGCCGTTTGCTTATATATAAATATTGGCGCTTCGAAGCACAGTTTTACTACTGCAGCGCCATCTACTGACTCATTGCGAAGCTACAGCGTCATTTGTTTTGATTATGGAGTCGTATTGTTGTCCGTGAATGCAAAGAACAATGGCCGCGAAAATCGTTGATCCCGCCAACTGTGAAGTGCGTTCTGTGATTCGTTTCTTATGTGCAAAAGGATCGCCGGCTGCTGAAATTCATCAGGAGTTATGCCTGGTTTACGGACCTACAGTTATGAGAGAAGGAAAGGTTAGACAATGGTGCCGTGATTTTAAAAATGGCCGAACAAATGTCCATGACGAAGAGCGGAGTGGCAGGCCCAGTATCCAGACCGATGAAATCGTTTCACAAGTGGACCAAACACTGCGATCTGATCGTCGATTGACGATTAGTGGCCTGGCTAACAAATTTCCTCAACTTGGACGCACTACTATTTACAATATTGTCACAGAAAACCTCGCATACCGCAAATTGTGTGCAAGGTGGGTACCAAAAATGCTCACCGACCACCACAAAGAGCAAAGAATGTCTAGTGGACGAAAGTTTTTGGCCCGTTATCAACAAGATGGAGATGATTTGTTTTCTCACATTGTTACTGGGGACGAGACGTGGGTATCCTACGCCAACCCAGAAACAAAACTGCAATCGATGCAGTGGCTCATCTTCACCAAAACCGAAAAAGTTTAAGCAAACTCAGTACACAAGTCGAAAATTGATGGCTACAGTTTTTTGGGACAAAGACGGTGTTCTTTTGGTTGATTTCATGGAAGGTGGGACAACAATTACAGCTGACGTGTGCTGCGAAACGCTCAAAAAATTGAGACGTGCGATCCAAAACAAACGCCGCGGGAAACTGTCATCTGGCATAATCCTCCTCCACGATAACGCGCGTCCTCACACTGCTGCCAAAACCAATGAGAAAATTCAAGATTTTCGTTGGGAACTTTTTGACCACCCACCGTACAGTCCCGACCTTGCACCTAGCGACTACTTCCTCTTCTTGCATTTTAAACAGTGGCTCGGTGGACAACGTTTTGAAACCGAAGAGGGACTCAAAAACGCCGTTGTCAACTGGTTCAACTCTCAGGCGGCAAGCTTCTATGCAGAGGGGTTAAAGAAGCTGGTGCAGCGGTACGAAAAATGCTTACAAGTGAACGGCGATTATGTAGAGAAGTAAAGTATGATTGTACCTAACTAAATATGATAATAAAATTTGTTTCTTATGAGTACATTTTTTTCTGTGACCAAACGGCCCTTACTTTATGAACGCGCCTCGTACATTATCTATCTATCTAAAAAAAAGAACACTGGTGCACTCCTTCTGCATTTAGAATGTCAGGGTTATCACGAATCGTTCTTTACTTTTCCAGAGGCAAATCTCGCCTTGGAGTACGTTAGTATCACCGATCAAGATGGACGCCCCAGATTAGAGTGGTCGCTAGAGGAAGAATGGCAATCATGCGCCAGCCGTTATAGAGTAATCATATACAACGAAGACACCGACGACACACTGGACATATACACTCAGTTGACCAATATCACTTTGAACAGCATACTACCATGCACACGGTACACGATCGGAGTTGTAGCGTTGTTCACATTGGTAGAGCAGGGACCCATCAGCGCCCTGAGCTACACAGGGGCTGCCCGAGGTGAACTAGAATTTTTTAATTGCGAAACATTTTTTTAAAATTTACAATGTTTATAATTTGTTTATAATAAATTTATCTCTTGATAAACTAGTGGAAAAAATTAAGGGATCAAAAAAATCCAACTTGGAGAAAAACGGTCGCACAGAAAATTTAAAAAAAGGAAATTGTAGCTCCAAGTATCTAGTTTTTGGATCTCAACTTCGAAATTTTTTAGCGTCAGCGATTTTCGAATAATCCTAAGAAAACCACCGACAACAAAATTTTCGAAGTTTTTTGGTTCTTTTTTGTGGTCTACGAACTTTTTTTACTTAACCACCATATTTATATATGGACCAGATAACTTGTTTATTCACCTTCAATTCCTTTTTTTTAAAGACTTCGATCATTTCTCGCCGAGATATCGGTCTTTGAATGGAAAAGGGTCATTTTGCGTTTGATTATCGATATCTCAGCAACCAATGATCGCGCAAAAAGTTAAAGGTGGGTTTATAAATTCTCTACAAGAATTAGCCATTGGTTCTTCGAAAAAAAAAATATTTCCATTCTTTACATGAATTTGAAAAAAGCAACAAAAAAGGGCTTTTGGTGTTTTTTTTTTCGGAAAATAAAGAGCTGAATCAAAACTATCGAGGAAACCACTGATGTTAAGTGTGCCTTTTACAGTTCAATATACCCACAAAAACCCTACAGAGATTCGATTCAATCTAGCCAGCCGTTTTTTTGTTTTACTCGATTGAATTTTTGAAAAAATTAAAGGATCACGTTTTTGCTCCAAAAAGCCCTGTTATGCGTTACATTTTTATCGCAAACAAACCTTTTTTTGTTGCTTTTTCAAATTCATGTAAAGAATGGAAAAACATTTTTTTCGCAGAACCAATGGCTAATTCTTGTAGAGAATTTATTCAAGTTCTCGAAACACACCTTTAACTTTTTGTGCGATCATTGGTTGCTGAGATATCGATAATCAAACACAAAATGATCCTTTTCCATTCAAATACCGATATCTCGGCGAGAAATGATCGTATCAAAGTATTTAAAAAAAGGAATGAAAGCTGAATAAACAAGTTATTTAGTCCATATGGTGGTTAAGTCAAAAAATTTTTTCGTAGACCACAAAAAAAGGACCAAAAAAAATTTCGAAAATTTTTTTGTCGGTGGTTTTCTTAGGATTACTCAAAAATCGCTGATGCTAAAAAATGTCGAAGTTAAGATCAAAAAACTATATACTTGGAGCTACAATTTTCTTTTTTTATATTTTCTGTGCGACCGTTTTTCTCCAAGTTACGGCCTGTTGAAAATCATATAAAAATTTGGAATTTTTTTGATCCCATAATTTTTTCCACTAGTTTATAATAGCTGGGACGCACTTTGAAATTAATTCAGAATACAATGACAATGAATAAATAACAACTCTCTATCGTTGTTCTCCCATGGTCCCGATAATTGAGGACCCTGCTGCAAGAACGATGCAGCTCCATTTTCAACGCGTGATGAGGTTAGCTGCTTATAATTTCGATAAAAATAATAGGCGTTATTTAACGCAAATTCCACACATCCCAGTGCATGGAATATAAATACTGACATATGCTGTACGCGTATACGCTGCATAACGCATGACGAGGTTATGTCACGGGTTGAAAATGGAGCTACATCGTTCTTGCAGCAAGCTCCTCAATTGTAAGGGGTATGAAATTGTAAAAAGCATCAAGCCAGTTTTCCTATCAAGCCAAGCAACCCCATTTATCTCTATTTACATTAAAGGGTAACACCACTCTAGCGACCGAAAAAAAGGCCTAACTTTAAGAATTAATTTTGGGATAATGGGAAAAGGAAGAGTATTTCTTTTTAGAGGGCTTATTAAACGTGTATTGAAGTATAAAAAAAATAATTATTCTTATTTTAATACAAAATAGCGGAGATACAGCCAATCTTCGACCGCGTCTTTTTTTTTAAGGTCCTTCACGGCCGGACAAATTTCTTAGAAAACTGAGGACCTAGAACAAAAGAAAAATTTTCTTAATCTACATACTATTGGCTAGAGAAGTACGTAGGGGTTTTGTTTTTAAATCGTCTTTTTTTTGTGCAAATGGCGCACTTTTGAAAAAAAAACTCGATTTTCGGCCAAAAAATCGGCAGTAAATTGTTTATAAAAAAAGAAAATTTTCATCGAATCAAAAAAACGGCTACGTACTTCTACGGAAAATGTAATTAGGAAGCTACAATTAAGATTTCAGATCGATCCATTGAACGGTCTCCGAATAATCTTTCCGGCCAGTTCGAAAAAAGTGGTTTAAAAAAAACGCGTTTAAAGTTTTATGAGCACTTAAATTCTCAAAATATCTTTTTTACCTTTAATCTGCGATGGGTGCTCCATACATTTGACCATCTATATTGATGGTCGCCTCCTCCTCTTCCTTTCTGAATGATTTTAAAGACAATGGGGCCTTTTTTTGCTGCATCAGTAAGAGAGCGCTCAGAAAATTGAAAATAACACCTGTTAAAAAAATTTTTTCACTATGGGACCAATTGTATATCATTTTTATGACCCTAAAATACAATTTAAGCCAAAAACAAAAAAATCGATTTTTTCAAAATCCTAGTGTGGTGTTACCCCTTGATCCCTAAATAGAAAAAAAATTAAAGGGATGGGAGTAAAAATTAATATTGTCTCGTCAAGATTCATTTAAGTCTGATATGTTCGCGTGTAACCTTCTTAATGGATAGTCTTAAAGTATAATCTCAAAATATATTTGAATGTCTGTACAGAAAAGAATGAATTTAACTAAGGGTCACTTTGCGTAAGGTTTGTGCAAGGTCCTTTGTACCTCCAAACCAAAGCTAGATAACATTTGACGGAAAGTTCCAACGTTCATCCACTTTTTCTTCTGTTTGCAGTTACAAACACTCCAGTAGTGCTCGGTATAAGCGTGGAACAAACTAGAGTCAACATCGAATGGCAATTAGAGGAGTTATCGAGGAACAGATGTCCCATATCAACCCTTGCTGTCGACGGCTCGCCCTCTTTTAATTTGACGTACACGATACAGAACCAAGAGAACAGGACACCCTGCCTCTCACTATTACAGGTCTAACTCCGGACACCATGTACTACTTGCGCGTGAGGGCACTGAATACTGCTGGATTGTCGTCCCCTGCTCTTCTCGCTGTGCAGACAAGGGAGGCTTCTTAATTACTGCATTGTCATTTAACTGTAAAACAATACAGTACAGTATATGGAAATTCTAATACTTAATACTGATTTCTGTATATGCCGTCTTTAATAAAAGTAGATTTTTGTAGGTACTATAGTTTTAGTACTTATTCAAACATTTTTACTTAAACTAAATTAAACAAATAATCATTAATTAATTAATTAATTTAAACATATTAAATGATATAATTAATTTAAACAAATTAAATTACAAATTAAATTATTAAATTATTAACTTATTAAATTATTAAATTATTAATTAAAATACAAATTAATTTAAACAAATTAAATGATTTAAA
Source organism: Aromia moschata (assembly GCA_029963805.1). Taxonomy (NCBI): domain Eukaryota; kingdom Metazoa; phylum Arthropoda; class Insecta; order Coleoptera; family Cerambycidae; genus Aromia; species Aromia moschata. The sequence continues at coordinate 701,407 of JAPWTK010000131.1, forward strand.
TATCAAAAAATAACATTAAGTACAGGAATTAAAAAAAAACCGAATACCTAATTAAAAACCTAACAAACCTAATAAAAAAAAAACAAAACATGAAACTTTTTTAAACTTATAGTAGATATAAAAAAAATCTCACAATAACTAAGGAGCGTTGTGATTCAGGCTTTTCATTTAATTTGAGTTTTTTCTACGTTTGTTTTTAATTCAGTTTCAATGAAAACTTTATTTCCATAAAAAATGTCTAAATAGTTTTTAAAACCAAATTCAATTATGATTTTTTTTAATTATTGTATATAATAGTTACTATGGGTATGTTAATAGATATGTTAAGTACCTTACTCCAAAAATAAATATATGTATATCTTTGAAATCTGCTGCATGACGTCACTTGAGATCAGAATTACGGATTATAAACCAAAGTTATACGCGAGGTTTTTTTTCTCTGTAAAGTTTTCATCATTCAAATACTGTTAGAAAACATTTAGTTGGAACATTTTTGTTATGTTTGGAATATACTGTAAATTTCAGCAATAAGGCGCATGTGGTTAATGCCGAACAAAGCTTTTCTTTAGAAACTCGAACACAGGCCAGTCTCAAGTGCCGATATAGAAGATAATATTTTTTCTCCTCGAGATAGATAAGAAAAAACTTCCATATCAGATTTCACGCATAACTTTACTCCCATTCTCCTAATGCAAGGGAAGGCTAAACAGATTCTAATTTAGATGAAGTAATGACGTCCTCATTTTTCTCTTTGGTCGTGGTGACGTTTATAGTTGGTGGCATTGGTTTGACGACACAAGAGCCTTGCGGTAAGAAACTAGAAGAAAAGAACCATTCAAAAATGTATCATCAAAGCCGACTAAGAACAGGAAAGACACACATAGTAACGACGCCTTTTACCCAGCCAGCTTTGCTAAGTTTCTTTTTTTAGTAGTTTTTGCACTCCAGACTCATTTTAAATCACTTACATGCGCTTTTGGTATGGATTATACACTAATGGAAAAAATTAAAGGGTGAAAAATTTTTTCCGAATTTTTAGTGAATTTTCAGAATGCTGTATCTCAGTGAAAAATGGTCTTATCGAGGTCTAAAAAACAGTATTTTGAAGCTTCCAGCTTATAATTTTGATATATTTTGGTAAAAATTTATTTGGAGCTACATGTTTCGCGCAATTTTAGGAAGTAGCGTGAGTAGAAAATTTTGCGAATTTTTTTGCTTTTTTTTCAAGTCCGCGAGCTTGAAAAAAATTTTTCTAACTTAGCCATGATATGGACCGGATAGCTTGTTTATTCAGCTTCAATTTGCTTTTTTTTATTCTCGATACGACCATTTGTTGCTGAGATATCGAAATTTAAATCAAAAAGGACCCTTTTGTCTTTGATCGACGATATCTCAGCAAGTGAGTCCATCGGTGAGTCATCAGTGACGTGCATCAGTTTTTATTTTGTACAAAGTATAGTTTCTGCTCAACTCAAGCACCTGTACAGAATGGCTTATTCAAGATAATAATAATAATAATAATAATAATATCGCGGCATTGGACTTATAAAAAGGAAGGAATTTCTGCGAGGGGGAGAGAAAAGCATCACTGTCTAGAGGAATGGGGAATGTTTCCAGCGTTTACGCACTAATGACTATAAAGTCAGCGAATAATAATAATAATAATAATAATAATAATAATAAAGAAGTGTACTAGGCTGGAGAAAGTGGAGACGTACGCCCTAGTAATATCGGCAGAGGGAGTAATGACGACGAGATTCGCCAAGAACATCGCTGCATTAGGACTATCTTTTAATGTCATTAGAAATGGCCAGAAGGCAATATTGTTACAAACTTGCCACATTGTAAGAAAGGTTTTGGGATAGGATGAATTTCCTCCCCCTCGCCTGAGCCTAATTTCTGCTGGAGGCGGGGATGAGATATCAAGCCATCACTGTCTGCAGCAGGAATGGGTGAATGTTTCCCAGCGTTTACGCTGAGAAGTGTGACTATAAAGTCGGCGAAATAATAACAATAATAATAATAATAATAATAATAATAATAATAGCGTCTTTATTGTTCCAGTGTTATACAAATAACAATAAGTGCTTATAGTATTTGTAAATAAAAAAAATATCTCTGGAGACAAAGGGCGAACTTCAACTGATAGTTAACGCATAAGTAACCATCACTTGCTCTTCCACTTAACCCTTACATAACTATACATAATACTATCAATTGTTGTAGGAGTAATAATTGTTCAAAAATAATAATCAAATTAGATAATCAATCTAAATAAATACTTTACTAATGGGGAATGGTAAGCCATTCCCCATTAGTAAAGTATTTTTTTAACCAATGTAGTAAATATATGTCTGTTACCATATAGAAGCCTTAATTAAGAATATGCACGTTGTATTAATTTGTCAATATGTTTTTCAAATTTTAAGTCTACGTCCATCAATACACCCAAATTTCTAGCAAAATCCACGGTTGTTAAGAGTTCTGGACCTATTTTTATATCCATTTTAGTATTTATTGCTAAGCGATTCTGTTTAGATCCGAACAACATAACGTTAGACTTATTTGAATTAGTCTGACTGACTGACTGACTGACTGACTGACTAACTGACATAGACAATGGTCAGAAGCTGCTTTGACAACATTATTTAAATCAGTATTTACTTGTACACCTGCATCTGATATAAATATGACTCTATTAGATACATATACTGCATCTAATAGTAATCATCAATAACTAATAATAATCATGATAATGTTTTATCAAATGTTACTGACTATCCAACAGTTTGTATATTTTTGAGAATTGGCGGTAAATTGTGCCGGTGAGAATAGTTTATCACTGCCAATGAGTGGAATATGAAGTACCCTCTTTAACAGATTCATACATACCTTAGATACGCTGTATAATCAAGGTAATCTTAATATTTCTGCTCGAGGTGGATAAGAAAAATCTCGAACGCCACAGTTCACTCATAGTACTATTCCTGTTTCTTTTACAACAACTGCGGAAAGGTTAAACAAACGGTGGTCGACAGACTTGCAAGGATGGCCTCCTCGTCTTTCATTTTGATTGTGGTGGCTTTTGTAATCATTCGCATTGATTTGTCCACACAAGATGGATGCCGTAAGTATGAAATGCGCTATGCAGTCATTTCGTATGGTTTACCTATAAGGACTATGAAAAGACTGGAAGGTTTTCAGATTTTGAACGAACCAAATTAGTAAATAGTAGATATAATTGGTTTACTTTAGATAAATAGGAATAAATAGTACTATTTTATGTTTACTGTTTACTACTTATTGCTTATTTGTTGTATTGACGCAATTTGAAATAAAATCAGCGCAAAATCGTAGATTTGAAGTGATTTAAGACAATCTAAAGATAAGGCTTTTACGTTACTGTAATAATATTTAGATTAGATATAATATACGTCAACTAATTGTACGTGATGATCTAAGCATAACACTGAAGATTTTTAAAAAAATTCTTGACCACTTGTCATGAACCTAATTATTTTCGAAGGAACTGAAGAGCTTCCATTTCTTGTCATACATTACATATGGGTCATCTCACGCGAGATTTACAATGAAAATTTTAATTTTTCCGAAATATTTTTTTATTGTTCTTTACACCAAAATATTCGACACGTATTTTTTCGTTTTGGGAAATCGCAAAAAATGTCGACTTTATGAGTATTCGAAATCTGAAAGTACAAAATAACACTACATTTTTGTTCGCTGATTACTCGGAAAGTACGGTACATTCGAAGAAAAAGCTAAGGCAATAAAATTTAGGATTTTTCTTCCTCTTTCGAGCCATGTGCTCAAAAACTGTGCACATCGTGTAGACAAAAAATCGGAAGAATGTCCGATTCTGATTGTTGTGAGTATATTATCACTAAATTTCAAAATAATGAATTCAAAGTATTATTGTGATGTGCATTATTATCGCTTGCAAATTTTTAGTGTGTTTCGAATCTCAACGTACCTATCTGAATTTGCTATCGGATTCAGACTCTTCTGACGATGACACCTGTTCTCTTTTTGATGACGAATCAGATGTAAGTTCAGAAAAATCTTGTTATGAATTGTAAATGTGCTTATTGTATTCATTTGTTAAAGGGTCAGTCTGAAATGTGCCCTAAATTAATATCTGAATTAAATTTGCAAGCGATAATAATGCACATCACAATATTTTTTTTTTTGAGCACATGGCTGGAAAGAGGAAGAAAAATCCTAAATTTTATTGCATTAGCTTTTTCTTCGAATGTACCGTACTTTCCGAGTAATCAGCGAACAAAAATGTAGTGTTTTTTTTGTACTTTCAGATTTCGAATACTCATAAAGTCGAAATTTTTTCGATCTCGCGTGAAAGACCCAGATACCTGTATCATTTTTTGATACCTGTAAACTCATATGTGCATTTTCATCGTTATACAAGTCATTAGGAATTTTATAAAATCGTTATAAAAGTAAAGAGTATTTTTTCTTAAATTGTATTGTACAATATCCCTATTTAAGCACAATCATATTCTGTGAATTTTGAACTACAAGAAAATTACACATTTTTGAGACTGAAGAAAAATGTAGAGCAAGGAAGTAGATTCTGGGGCTGCCCCGTTGACCTACTTTAGAATGAACAATTTTGGCAAAATCATGTATATGTTTCAGAGCCTGGTTACGTCACGGACCTGGAGGTAAATGATAACTTCACGGTCTCCTGGAAAACTCCTGATGACGAAAATTGCCAAATCGATCACTATTTTGTCTACATGAGTTTCCTCAATGGATCGATTCAGCATACTTATTCCGTAATAACAGAATATATCCATTTTACCCACCTCCGATCTTGTGAAGCTTACAGCATCCGCGTCCATCAAGTGTCATCGGACAACATCATTGGGCTAGGATTAGGAATACTCCTGGTAGCACCACCACCAGAAGGTACACATTTTTTTTCAGTTTCATATCCGTCAGACATCATTAAAATGAACAGTGGGGCTCATTGAAAACTTAAGAAAAAAATAATTTTCAAAATTCCTAAATCGAACGATTGGACTATGGGGCCAATTACAAATTTTAGCGGACAAAATTCATTTATTTTTACAAATGCCATGTAGTCGTAAACTATACAAAACACGTACTCTAGGTTTTTTAAGGGCTCTGAATTAGTTTCTGATTCAGGGGGGCTAATATATTTTTTAAGGTGTTGAAGGGGTGGTAGAAGGGGTATTTTTGACCCCTAATTAATTTGCACCACACCGATTCTAATGTTTTAGGAGGTAATAATAGACACTGTTATTGCCAAAATATTTTAATATTAAAGAGTTACCATATAAACCCCTAACTGTTAAAATATTTTGATTTACAATATTTCTACAGGACAGGAATAATGTTTATCGTTGCATAAGTTACCTTGTTATCAGCCTAGTGATTGTAATAAAAATCTAACGCATTCTATTACGCAGCACACGCTAACATTGCAGTCCGGTCAAGTTAGCCCTAAAAATAGGGGTACCCTTGCATAAATTCCCAAAAAGCTGAAAATTGACATGAACGTTAGGGATACCATTATAATGAAGTTGTGAAAAGTCCCCATCGATCCCGTGTGTGCAAAAAATTTTAAACGAGGTCAAAGTTCGCAAAAATGGGTTTTTGGGATTTTTAACGAAACGGTTAGTTTTATAATACAAATATATCAAATAAAAATTGTAAATATTTCAATTCTTTACAAAAATGGTCCTCACACTTTTTTTCCTAAGATTCACCATTTCTGGGAAAAAGCCATTATAAAGTTATATTCTCCATAATATGGATGACTACACTGCCTATGTACATTATGGACGTATAATATAAGTAAAAATATTAGCCTGCGTGACTAATACATTAATATTGAAAGATAATTCTAAGAATATGAAATGAAAAGAAACCCAGTCCCTCATTTTATGTGGCTTTATGATGTGATATTAACAGTAATATCCAGAGTCACGGACTTATTTTTTGGAACACATTGTTTTAAAAAATAAACGACTGCGCATGTTATGTGCGCATCTTACAATGAAACTATGATGTACGAGGCAGCAACAGTTTTTCATCGTCCACCTCATATCTTATCACCAGAAACTGGCACGTTTATTCAATATGTTGCAGACAATGCTGATATAAATGTTAATACACTAGACGGTAATAATACGCTTCACATTATGGGTATTATCCAAATTGTTACTCCAACAAGTTCAATTTTACTTGAAGAGCCTATACCACGAATAAAAGAAATTCTTTCAGCAAAAGATTTCGCCGCAAAAGCTTATGTTCTGCAACAGTATCTTTACTCAAAAAAGTCGACGTGGTATGGTTCTATGGCAAATGGAAAAATTTATCGTTACCTGGTTGGAATGGTTACATTGAACACTTAACGAAAAATGGTATACATTTTTCAAAATCTAAAATTTCGTTTTTACCTTTCATTCATCATCCTGCTAGCAACTACAGTACTATATACACGACTTTACTTTGTGCATTGGAGAATGCAAAACGTTACCGTCACGATGTATGCGTTGTTACTTTTCAACCCCAATCAACCTCTGTGTGCAAAAGCTCGAGAAATTGTATCGGCTGCACCTGAAGGTTATGAAGGAATTATCGTAGATAATAATCAGGTTAGGAGGATTTCATATGCTGAGAAACGTGTGCATATTATGGAGAATATAACTTTAGAATGGCTTTTTCTCAGAAATGGTGAATCTTAGGAAAAAAAGGAATGAAATATCTACAATTTTTGTCTGAACTATTTTTGTCATAAAACTAACTCTTTCGCTAAAAAATCCAAAAAAAACCCATTTTTCCGAATTTTGACCTCGCATAAAATTTTTTACACACACGGGATCGATGGGGACTTTTCACAACTTCATTATAATGGTATCCCTAACGTTCATGTCAATGTTCAGCTTCCTGGGAATTTATGCAAGGGTGAATGTATATTTTGACCGGAGTATAATTGATGTCGTGAATGACAATTTCGCTTTTGGCAGTGGGATTTCTTAAATAACCCCTTCGATTTTTCAGAGGCAAATCTGGGCTTAAACTTTGTAAACGTCACCCAAGTTGGCGCAAACGTCAGGTTAGACTGGTCACTAGACGACGAATGGCGTACTTGTGCAAATCGATACAGAGTTGTCGTAGTCAACGAGGACTCTAACGATGCAATGGACATATACACTCAAGCGACTAGTCTCATTTTAAACCACCTGGTACCTTGCGGTCACTACACCCTCACAGTTGTAGCGTTGTTCACCGTGTTCCAGGAAGGACCTATAACTGCTGTTAGACACACAGCGATTGACCGAAGTGAGTCAGACAATTCAGTCGCAATTCCTATTTATCATATATTTAGTAGTTATACCTATTATTTGTATTATTTTTGTCTATCATACAGCAGATACTTTTTAAGGCTTTTGTTAGTAGGAATACATTTTTTGCTCAAGTGTTAAGTATGTATCGTTGGAACGAGGAAATTGGCTACTTGATTGAGTACTTCAAATAACACTACATTCAATATGGCTGCCATAAAAAGATGGTTTCAGAAAATCAAAAGCTTAATTGGATTATAGAACGGAAACATCCTCAGAAAGTTTTCTTGATAATGAATTCATGGATTTTAAATTATAAAAATTAATAAGTTATAACAGAATTTCGAAAATGCATGTTTTCGGTTTTTCCAAAATAAAAAAAAATGTTATGCTCAAAATTAGCATAACACTTTTTAGATTAGCGCCATTTGCGTTCTATTCGAGTTAGAGACTTGCGGTTTTTAATTTTCGGTAGCCTATAGGGTTTGTTTGAATTCTCCGAAGGCGCTATGTTGTGACTTAAATGGTTCGTCGTCCACACCCCAAAAAGCAACCCCATATCAAAATTTGAATTCGCAAGATTTTGACGGCAATTTCAGAGACACATACAGGATGCGCTAAGAAGGACGCTGTCTGGTAAAAACTCCATTCCGGCACACATTAAGACCTCCTCAATAAGTTCTGTGAACTTGGTCGCTGTCCCATTCCTTCAACTCATATCCACCCCTAAGCCACCCATTTGCATTTACGTAGGGTTTTTCGTGGTTTGACATCTGTTGGGCGAATCCATGTATCTTATAATATTACATTGGTGTGGGGTGCCACAACTCGCTTCCACTCTCTCGCACACTCGCATTCCTCACACTTGGGGCAATCCAAGCACCCCTCCAAACCACACGTACTCCGAACCCCCACTCACCCCCCTCTGGTTCCACCCCTAAATAAGGGTGCGTGGGATGTATATTTGTCTCGAAATCATGTCATGGCATTACTTGAAGGATCTTGAAGTTGACGGGAGCCACTGTGAACGGCCGATTGAGCGCCAAATGTGATATTGCATCTCCAAACCACCCCCTAAAAAATTGCCACGCTGAGGGGTTGTAAACAGGCCTTGATGTGTGGGATGACTCTGAAAACCTTCCTGAGGATGCTTGAACCTTTTCCGGCAAACCACAAATCGCCTCTAAATCCTCGTTTGTTCTACTCCCTCCAAAAAATTTTTGAGTGGGTGAAAATTCCTGAAAGACGGCCCTTTGGGTAGGCGGAACCTTTCTTTGCACTTGTGTGAATCGAACCCAAGTCAGAGTGAACACTTGTCTCGCGTACCAAGCATATCTCGCGAATTTGGCGATTGTTTGGGGTATGGACGGCGAATCGTTTAAGTCACAGCGTAGCAATTTCGGGGCATTAAGTTTACCAATGGGCTACCGAAAATTAAAAACCGCAAGTCTCGACTCGCATAGAACGCAAATGACGCTAGTCTAAAAAGTGTCGCTTATTTTGACGAGCAGTTTATTTCAAGAACAAAAAAAGAGGCATTCTCTAAGCGGTGTTAAGTTAGTTACTCATAAAATTGTCTACAACTTTGGTCATTCAACCGTTTTCCTATCCCCAATTCTGGATTCTAGATCACCAATTCTGGACAGACTGAATATAATCGGGGGTAAGACTTCGGTTTAGAAAGATGAATAAATTTAAGGGCAATATATATATTTCGATAGAGGAGGATTCCCTGAGCATAGAGGCACAAAAATTTTTTTCAGGAAACGAATCCTAAAAAAGTTATGATTTTTTTTATATCCCATGTTAAGTCTATGAGAACTTTTACTTTGCAATATATATCATAGATGGCGCCAAGAAACTACAATATTAACAACATAATAACCGACTAGAACCTAACCTAACCTATCCTGTATAAACTTAATAACTGCGACACAACTGAAATATATCAAATATTATTCAAAATGTAAATCAGAATGCAATAAGAAAATTAGCCGGGGAAGTCACCATATTGACGGCGGATAGCGCACAGAAGAGCTTCGAAGGGATCGCGCTTATGTTTGCAATTCCATCGCCGCCAAAGGTACTCGCAAAGATGATCTGCGAAGGCATCTTCACGAACATGACGACCATGAAAATAGCCTTTTGCAGCCCTCCAAAGCGACTCGGATCGCTGAGTGTTAGCACCAGTTGGACCTATATCAATAGAAGACAACGTTCTTGCTATGGTTTACAGTTTCATGAAAGTAACCATGGGAAGGCAGAGACAGATAAGCTGCCATTCATCCGTCCAGATTATAGAACCAGGGGCCACATGTTGCTCGATTATAAGTATAAGCGAAGCAGTGCTACGGCAATTTTCAGGACATACGACCATACGAAAGTCCTCATTGTGTTCAACACCGATCCCTAGAACCGAATGTCATTCAACTAAACGTCCACGATTTCAACTAAATGTCCTTCAACTAAACGTCCAAATTTCGATTCGTCAATTTGGACATGAATTCCAGGGCCATCGATTTGTCCTCTAGCTTCTTGATCAGCATATAAATCATCCACCACAATTTCACGAGCATATTGATAGCTAAACAATAGGGTTAACTCGCTTCTTCAATTCAAAACACTTTTATTAACAACTCTACAGTTCGTCGATCTTAACTCTGTAACATTCCAATCACAACTCACTCTATCCTAGCAATAACACCACTATTTATATTTTTTACATGTTCTAAAAAATTAATATGACTTTTAGAATATTTAATATGTCATTCCATACAATTCTACAAACAGCTAGTGTATAAACTAAATAGACTAAGTATGTAAACTATAAAACTTAATAATTGTCAGCTGTCACTAATGACACTTAAAAAAAATGTCACAATAGGGTTACAAAAAAATTAATAACTTTTTTAGGAGTCTTTTCCTGAAATAAAAAATTGTGCTTCTATACTCAGGGGGGCCCTCCTCTATCGAAATACATATACTACCCCTAAATTTATTCATCTTTCTAAACCGAAGTTGAGCCTAATCGGGCTATGTAATTATATTTGCTGCTATCTATCTGTATTTGTATCTGTCACAGCAAACAACTTTAACACCAGAATAAGCCACGTTGTAATTTTCTCCCGTTTTTAGTTACAACCGCCCCAGCAGTAGCCGGGATAACCGTGGAGCAAACTAGTGTTACCATCGAATGGGTTCTAGAGGAATATTCAAGTAACAGATGTCCCATAAACTCGATTGTCATCGATGGCTCGCCCTCTTTCAACTTGACGTACCCGGTGGAGGATCAAGTGAACAGGACACCGCTTCCTTTGACTATTTCCAACCTAAATACGAACAGCATGTACTACCTGCGCGTGAGAGCTGATAACTCTGCTGGACCCTCATCCCCCACCCTTCTCGCCGTCCAAACGAGGACGGCTTCTTAATAATTGTACAATAACGATATACTACCAACATAAGTAATTTTAAAATAAAAATAAAATTATTCAATTGTTGCCTAAATTATTTCTAATTATTAATTCTTCTCTAATTCTCTAATAATAACACCGCTACACAAAAATAAAACGTTGTCTGAAATGGACATATTTCAAGAAAAATATCCGGAGTTGCCGCCGATATCTCAAGGTACCGTAAAGTAAAATAGAGAAGCAGTTTTGGGAACGTGGACATGTACGGCAGCTAAAGAAAATTCCTCCCAATAAACTCAGTGATAATCAAAACTTGGATGTAATGTTTATGCTTGAAGAAAATCCACATACGTCGAGTCGTTAAACAACATCAGCATTAAATATTAGCCATTCCTCGATTCTCCATGTATTGACAGAAAATCAGATGCACCCATATAAATTGGTACCAACTAATGAGCTCGCGAAAGACGATTTTGATAGACGAATTCTCTTTTGCGAACAAATGATGCAAATGATAGATGACAATACTTTACAAATTGAAAATGTTTTATTTTCGGATGGATCTACATTTACACTTCACGGCCATCTTAATCGCCAAAACTGTTGTTACTGGTCGAGAGAAAATCTTGAATGGAGAAACTTATTTAGCGCTGCTCCAAAATAATATTGTACCGACGATGGCAAACTTGTATACAGCTCAAGGAAATCCACAACTTCCAGGTAATGTAATATGGTTCCAGCAGGATGGTGCACCAGCACATTACGAAATGTCCGGCAATATCTCCACACAATCTTTCCAAATCGCTGGATAGGGAGACGTGATTCTGTAGAATGGCCTGCACGATCACCTGATATCACACCGTTAGACTTCTTTCTATGGAGATATTTAAAAAGTATGGTCTACAAAACCAAACCCGACGATTTGGCTGACTGAAGAAGAAGAATAACACTTGCAATTAGGTGGATTACCCCGCAGATGTTAACTAGCCTTAGAAGACATTTCTACTTACGTCTAGGATGCTGCCAAGATGCTGGAGGCATGCATTTTGAATATCTGCTGCATTAATAATGATTTGTTTTTTATTTTAATGTAACGAATTTCCTACGCTGGAGAAACTTCTTTTTCTTGTTAATTTCTGCAATAAAATTTAAAACCATAGCAGTTTTGAATAGAGAATGAAAAAGACCTTTGAAATGAAGTATCACAAGCCCCTACTTCCAATTTGAAAATTTAGGGATTTTAGCTTTCACCTGAAGGAAATTTAATTTAGGGATGACATTTTTACGTCGGAAGATGTCATTTTAGAATTATAAATTGAAGTGTCTCAGGATTTTCTAAAAAAAATGCATAATAATGGAGCTACTGAATTTATTCCATTTGGCTGTTCCACGCTGTATATCGCATGTACATTTCAGACACACTGTTTTTTGTGTGGCGGTGTAATTTTTGAGATGAACAGTCAGTCACATACAACAGTCACACTACATCCTTCCCCACAAATTCTCATGTACGATGATTATATAAAAACGTATAAGTACATATATTTTTCTAATGCCCCTAATGACAAGCAATTATTTGCTCCTTAATATATGCAACCAAAATAATTTATAAAGTTACGTGTTACAAAGAAATTTATAGTTACGTTTTAAGTTTTTTCCCTAAAATAATATTTATTTTGTTGCACTTTTTACAGTACTGATATCGGATGTATGTAAGCTACATACATTACATATTTACATATCTCTGTATTTACACCTCACTTATCATTTCCAGTTAGCGGACTTTCAACGAAATGATATTTAAAAAATAAGGATCTCTAAGTGCTTCTTCATTTACTGATGATTTCTATGCATTGTTTTTAAGATGATATAACGAGATGAGCAATAGTCTCGCATCTCCGATTAGATAAGAAAGATTAGATAATTAAGTGACAAAAAAACCTAGTTTAGCAGCTCATTTATAAAAGTCAAACCTAGTTTAGCTCAAAACTAGACCATATACTAAAAACGGTTCAAGGAGCATAAACAAGACCTGGTAACGGCATTTCTGATAAATGCAATGTTTTCTCGTATGATCTTTGTGATAGCACTTTCAATAAAAAGTGGTATTCAGCAATTAGGAAAATTCTCATTCAACCAATTTCTCATTATGACAGCATTATGGATTGGTGCTCCATCAAGTTGTAAATGTAAATTGTAGCGATAATCAAGAGGAAGCTCATCAAGTGCGTCGGTAAACTCTATTTGTAAAAATCTGAGAAAACTGGCGCATTCAAATTTTCATAAAAAAAAAAGTATGGCCCAATAATATTTTCATTTAAAAGGAGTTATTGTCTCGAGGAGTTATTGTCTCACACTCAATTACCCAATGTGGATTATTTTCACTTCACATTCTGATATTTTGTGACGATACAATACCGTTTGTCGTGAATGTAGCTTCATCCGTGCATAAAATATTTTGTAACAAATCAGGATTCTTTAGGTACATACCGTGTAGCCATAAACAAAATTCCATTCTTGCCTCAGTATCTCCAGCTTCAAGTGTATGAAGAAATTTTGGCTTAAATGGTTTCTTACCGCTTTTTTTAAAACACGTCCAGATTTTGCTTTTAGAAATATTTAAATCGGGACTTCGGAATCGAAATCGGAAATATTTAATTCGGGGAGGAGAAGATTAAAACTAAGTTTTAATCTTCTCCTGAAGATGCCAACTTGGCTGGCGAAACGCGCGTCGAGAAAAGTGTAGTAGTTCGGTGTTTCGTGGAAAACGTCCAGTTTTTTGTTTCTACGCCGAAGGTTCCAGTACCCACTCCAAAATAATCAAGAATCATTTGTTTTCCTCTTCGCACCCGATCACGATGCTGGTTAGGAAGTCTCAACTGTACCATGTTGGTCAAAATGTTTGTTAATATTTGAAACTGTTACATGGTTAATATTGCGTTCTGGATGTCGTCAATTAAACTCATTAGCTGCTTCACGAAAAGTACGTGTTCCGTCGCCAACTAATCTTATTATTTCTACTTTTCCTTTTAAAGAATAAGACATTTTTATGCTTTTTACTTCTTTAGAACAGTATGAACTATTAGTATCTGACAGCTGGTAACTATAATAACTTTTTTTGTTTTCACAGGGGTTGAAGGGGAAATTTTTTCAAAATATGAAATTCTGTCTCTCGGACACCTTGATCTAACAGCTAACACTATGTACTACATGCGTGTAAGGGGAGAACACTCAGCAGGAATCTCAGATCCCTTCCAGCTGGCAGTCCAGACCCTAGAGAGTAACTGACTTTACTGCTGTAAATAAAATGTTATAAAACATTGTAAACTTAGAAAATACACGTACAAGAATAAATAGACTATTAAATCTATAATACATTAAAGACTTGCACACGTCTCATTTTTCTTCTTTACAATAAATTATTATTTGTCATGTAAGGGTTCAGACAGAAAACAGGTGATTAATAATAACAAGAGAAGACCATATATACCATACAATTGCACCATAATATGCAGCTATACAATTTCCAGGAAAAAAGATACTTGACAGGTATCTTAAAATTCAGTTTCTATTTAAATTTTGGGCCATCTGGTATTTTGGTCAAATCTGGGGGACTTGTAATGTCATTCTTAACAGTTTCTATGTTTTTTTTTTTGACACATTTTTGTGGCAGAAATATTCATATGTGCAACACACCCAAAATAGCTTTATCGGGGTATTACTGAAATGTATGTTTTTTTTTGTTATTTAAAGATTTATTCACTTAAATAACCAATAAATAACCTTAAGAAAAAGAAAATGTGACCAATATAATCTGCTACATAATCCTAGTTTACTTATCTTTATAAAAGGTTTCGCAGAGATACCCACAAACAAATATTTATTTATCCACCAGACTGTACTTGAAGAGTTCACCGCTGCAGCTATAAGAGAAATGAGCTCTGGATGACAGATTTTTGTCTATTGGTCCTACAACCAGGGGTGAAGCTACTTTTGGTGAACTGTGTTAGTGTATATGTATGTACTAAATTTTACATTTTTACGTTTAATCGTTCGTAAGATATGATAAATAAAATCTTGATGAAGAACAAGAAAATATTTGTTGAAATTACATAACTGATACATACATCTGTATTTTCTTTTTGCATATTTCAAGTACGATAGATAACTGTTTTTAATGCATTGATAGAGATTCTGACATGCGTTTAGTTTTATGGATCACGTAATACGTAGTATTTAATTAGTTTTCAATCAATTCAAAGTAAATTTAACTGATTTTAAAGTTAATGTTCATTATTTTCGTTTTTGCCCTCGGTCCTTATGATTAAATAAGATTTCTGCTTTCCTCGAATACAATTTACATTCATTAATTAAAAATTATATCAGATTTAAGGTTCCTACAGGTCCTTATTAATTAGGATGTGTCCACTTACATTGTTGAACTTATGTTTCCCTTATCTATATCACTCATCAGTGAATGTTATCAATCTTATTTATCCCTCAATCAGTCTCCCTGTCTAATAATACATTCATTTGATATGTTAAAGTGCTTTTCTATGAACTAACAAGATAATATTTTTTTTTGAAGCCGACAAAGTGATTCAAAAAAAAAGCACTTCTCACTTCATATGCGTAGTATTTCTAAGACTGTATTCTGGGAGGAGTTAGAGCTGTAGACAAGGGCTTTTGTCAAACCTGAAGAATACGATGGATTCTTATGGTATTTTTTTCCTGGTGTTGTTTGCTTTAGGTGGAGTTCACCTATCGAAACAGGAAGTTTGCGGTAAGTGTAAACATGTACACCTTTTTTTTTTGTTAACTAACTGTTAAAACAGGTCTAGGAACCTAAAAAATCTCATCCATCTATTCTCTTCGTCCACAAGCCATCTATCAAGTCAAGATAATAAGTTATATCGATGAACTATTTGTAAACGTTAGTTACATTTGATTTACACAGACACCAGATCTCATTATATGGATTTTAGCCAGACGGTCATTATCAAACTTGCTGATATGCCTGATGTTGATATAATTCGCAATTAAAAAAAAAGTCACCAAATCGGGCTATAAACGAGAGATATGGAAATAGCGGGTATGTCGAAGCGAAATTTTGTTGTCAAACATTTGAAGTGGCTGTCACAATTATAAAATAATTAATATAATTCATATTTAATGAAGAACAGGCGTGTTTCTTGAAACGTATTTTAGAAATAAATGCCAATAGAATCAATGGAAACTGGATTTATATGATGAGAGCTGCCTGCATATGAATACTTTAGGAAAGTTTTACCAGACGCATTTATTCATTTCCACCATTTTATCCGGTCAGTATAACGTTTCCTAAATTGTATCGGCAAATGGGAAGCATCAATTGGGAAAAAAGGATGTCAGACCCAGAGTAAGGACAAAAGAAAACGTTGAATTTGTTAGGCTAGTGATAACGGACAATCCAAGAACATCAATTAGTCATCTGAGTCAACAAGTGAATGTACCCTATACAACGTGACAACGGATTCTGAAAGATGATTTGAAGCTCCATCAATGTAGTCTGCAATCCACACATGAAACTCGTAGAGCAGATCAATCTGTAAGGCTACAGTTCTGCCAATGGTTTATTAACAGTTTTAATAATAACGATGCTGGAAAAAAATTTTTACTGATGCGGGCTATGTTCCATCTTTCGGGCTACGTTAATTCTCAGACAATGCAGACAATTCTCACTTTTATATTGGACCTCCACTATACCCGCAAACAATTGGACTGCGGGCAGTGGTGAACAGAAGGGGGATTGCTGGGCCTATTTTTTTTTTGTGTCTTGATATTTTACGGGGGGCGAGGTTCGCCACTCGGCGCTCTTCCACCTCTCCCCCCGATACACTCACACTGTAACACCCATGTCCTAATAGAGTGCCAAGTCTATTAGGCGGGACTCGAACCCACTGACAGAGGTTCACAGATGGCTCAGATTGCCATCTCTGGCACCACCTAATAGATGCCTCTGTCCGACAAACTTTCACAGAGCAGATACGGTGACCCATCTGAAACGCAACCCGACCGAGCGTTGCTGCACTCGCATTGTCGGAGTTTAGCGTTCAGACGAATTACCATATGTTGCTCATTAAAGAACTCTTTGCTCTTTAATTTTGTTGAAAGAAACACTGAATGTAGAGAAGTACCGTTTAGAAATCTTAACACCTCTTCTACGAAAGTTGGATCATGGATATGGAGCTCGTGCGCATACTACTAGGGAAACAATTAATTATATAGGCAAATTTTTCGAAAATCGTATGATTATTTTAGTTTGAACACGCAAACCATATTCTTCCCTAAATCTTGCAATTTGACCCCGTGTTTTTTTTGCCCTATCTAAAAAAATCCATTTTTGAAACTCGTTGACGATACGGAAGACCTTCAGTAAAGCATTGTCAATAGAGTTTAAGAAATTAATGGATTAACACCGTGCATACTGCAGCATGTATAAATAGAATAAATAATTAAAAGTCTTATGTTTTCGAAATTATAGTTTCTTTTTGATAAATGTTTTTATTTCCGTTTTTTATATACTCGATAATAGTACCCATTACATAATGTGACATCCTTGACAATTCAACATACTTAGTTACAAACTTAGGAATAAGAATTGAAATACGTATTCCTCATTATTTGCTCATTTCATCCACGGTATACTTCTTAAAATTTGGAAAATATTGCTTTGTCAAAGTCAATTTTAATCACGTATCACAATATATGCAGTTGTAATACTTACAGTTCACATATTACACATGTTTTCTAGATATTATATATATTTCTGATTCATTACAGAACTCAAATAGTCAAATTTTAAATAGTTATAAGCATTATACGTATAAATATGATTCAAGATAATTGCCCCTGAGTACCTCATTCCATTACTTTGCAGGTCAAACGAAAACGCTATTATTTACTATTTAATTACACATTATTTTTACATTACTACTACGTTTCAGAGCCGGGATATGTTACGAACTTGACCCTAAACCAAGACTACACGCTGTCCTGGGAGACGCCACCGGATGAAACGTGCGAAATACAGTCCTACATAGTCTTCATAACTACCCTAAATGGAACCCTGCAGTACGCCCTGCCTACAATGCGACCGGCTATCCAGTTTCATACTCTTCCAGAATGCACAAGCTATATCTTCCGAGTTCACCAAGTATCAACGGACAACGTGCAAGGACTGGGGTGGTCCGTTCAGCTAGTAACACCCCCCACCTCAGGTAAGGAAGAAAGAACGAAGTATATTTAATATAAAATTTTGATCTGTGAGGATAACGATGTGTATACATAAGCTAATGGAAGGCTTAGTTGTCATTAATTTCTTTACGATTCATAATCGACTTTACATTACATTGTTGCTGAGAAAGTAGTTGAATATGAGGGTGTTGAAAGTTGTTCTCACTACTTTTATATCATTGTCATTTTATGTAGGATATGTTAGGTTACTAGGAATATTTCAGACTCAAGGAGGACTGATAAATCAACTTCTCTGTCAGCTAAACGCTAACCAAATATGAAGAATGAAGATTTAACCAGTCTCGAGCTATTTAGAAAACTGGGTTATTTCAAACAGTTACAAAATGTGACATCGATATATTACAAATATATATAATAAAGTATATTACAAGTATGTTTGGTAAATATAATACATGTGTAAATACAGGTACTCAAATGGATATATATTTACCAGGTTGCCGAAGAGGTCCTAATAATTAAATGGTATAGGGATAAGTCGATCGATTACTCGATCGAGGACCGTCGACTGAAACTGCCTTCAATTACCGAAATTGAAGGCAGTTTTGACAACGCATGCAAGTGTTGATTGCTGTTGACACATGAAAATTCTATTAGCTATTTTAAAATGTTGAAAAAGTGTGTCACAGGCGCAAAAATTATATTCGTGTTTTTAAATAATCACTCAGTTACTTATATATATATCAATGATCAATGATTCTTATTGTTGGATTCAATATTCTTAGATTTTCCTGTTGAACACCATGAGCAAAATAGTTTTAAAACATTTTAAATTAAAAATTTAACATACAGTAAGGTTAAAACCGTATCATTCAGGGTTAGAATTGACTTAAGGTAGAATGTGGGCAGTATACATATACATACATACAGGGTGTTCCACCTAAGGCGGATTCATCCATAACTCTGTTATTAGAAATTTGACAAAAAAGTGCTTTGGGTGATAGTTGTCTGAAATAATTGTGCATATGAGGAAAATATTTTCAATTGTATAGGGTGCTCCGTTTATTCTGCACGCCACCTAACTTTGATATTTTAAATGGAACACCCTGTATATTTTTACATTTTTTGATTCCCCGTTTAATTATAGGTCGACTTTGTTAAGGGTTCCCTATACCTATCTCTTATAGTTTTTGAGATATTCAACTGCCTTTGAAAAAAATGACGATTTCAGCTCTTTGAATGAGGCCCAATAGCATTTAAACCATAAAAGCTAGAAACCTGCGGTTTGGACGATTAGATTTAGCACAAATTACCCTACCTTTTTCACTATGGGCAAAATGGATACGTTATTCAGAGCCGGAAATATCAGACCCTACATTTGACAATTTTAAAACGTGAATACCTTTTTTTTCAAATGGCATGACCCATATTAAATAGTGCCGTTGGACTAGCTTTTATGGTTTAAATGATATTGGGCTTCATTCAAAGTGCTGAAATCGTAATTTTTTTCAAAGACAGTTGAATATCTAAAAAACTATAAGAGATAGGTATAGGGAACCCTTAACAAAGTCGACCTATAATTAAACGGGGAATCAAAAAATGTTAAAATATACAGGGTGTTCCATTTAAAATAACAAAGTTAGGTAGCGTGCAGAATAAACGGAGCACCCTATACAATTGAAAAAATTTTTCTATGACAATTATTTCAGACAACTACCACCCAAAGCACTTTTTTGTTAAATATCTAATAACAGAGTTATGGATGAATCCGCCTTAGGTGGAACACCCTGTATGTAGGTAAATTCATCCTATTTTAACATACTCGTAAAAATATAGCATAAATATCCAAGTACGTCCCTAGTATTCTGGCGCAGTTTATATATTAAATCGGTATGGAGCCAGTAAAAAACTTTAAAACTGAAATGACGTTGAAATAAGACCCTACTGAAATGCCAAAGAAGAGTGAAAATGATAACTATATAAGAAAGATATAACTATAGACACGATATAACAGGGGCTACTGGAAAATCTCTAACTTCAGGGCTTACACCACATTGCTCTTTAATTCTAAACGTATAAATAGAACGGAAACACATCTTGGTGAAATTGATTGATCTATAGCTAAATCTAGAAAGTCGCACTGTTTTATGATTCGCACTCCTTATCCATCAAAAACACAAACCGGAAAGATAGATAGATATGATGCTTCCACCATAAATACATCATTGAATTTCAAAACGCATTTGATAAAACACAATTAACTCACAAGTATAACAGTAAACCTTTGTGATGTGTAAATATGTGGCGTTAGATGGTATATCTGGTTGATTTAGAAACTCCTCCAAATCTTAGTTTTGATTAACCATTTTACACAAAAAATGAGCCAAGAAAATGGTTAAGTTTAATTCTGCTTTGACCCGAAAACTGACGTTTCTACTACTATCAACTTTGTACCAAGTTGACTACCAAACAATCTTGCTGAACTAGTTTACCAGGGGTAACACCACTGTAGAATTTTCAAAAAAATCTATTTTTTGTTTTTTGGCTTAAAACATACATTGAATCATTTAAAATATGAGGCAAAAAGTTTTATACATGACAAATTTTTTTGTTTGAAATTTCGCGCTTTTCGCAAAGCATGTCTAACGCTTTAATGCAACTCATACCTGCGACGATTTACCTGCTCGAAAAGTACTACGTAACGTCTTTATAACTTACTGATTTTTAACTTCTTACCTACTGTAATACACTATTAGATGTCGTTAGAAACTATGTTTACTCAATTTGAATCATCAAGTGAGTGATTTGAAAAATCATGTGAAAGTACAGTAGTGTAGGCCTGAAGAGAACGAAGAGTATGAAAATTGGTATGAAGAGCATTTTACAAATTATGAAAATTCTGGAGATGGATATCGGTGTGCAGTCATATAATTTTTACTTGGAAGCCGATGCTACGCGCATCAAATACGTCAAGCATTCTTTTATCGATGCGGCAAAAGAGGCACACCCACCATTCAATCATCGAGAAAAGCGTTAATTTAAATGCGTTAATTTAAACAGTTTTTATAACTTTTTTTTTTCAAAAACATGCCAATTACACAAAAATCAATATTTTTAAAATTTCGTAAGTGTTTCATTAGCTAATATTCATTTCAACATTTCTTTAGCTAAATCAACATTTGCACCACTCTTGCTGCGTGCCGCGAAGCGCCTCGACGACAACGTGTCTGCGGATAATTACTTTAGCACCGTCATTTTGCAATATTTATGGGTGGAAAATTTGTTTTTATATACTTCAATACCAATAACACTTTTAAAGCATTTTTTCTTAGTACCTTTCCCCTCAATCCGAAAAAAAGCATTCTTTTTAGGCTGTTACGGTGGTGTTACGGGCAACTTTTCTAACTTCTACTTTAACTTTCTACTTTATATGATTTTTATTATATTATCAGATGCGAACCTGCAGCTACAGTACGTGAGGATCAGTCAAACGGAAACCCACGCCAGATTGGAGTGGTCTCTTGAAGAGGAATGGGCCTCCTGTGCTAGTCGTTACCGTGTGGTGATAATTGACGAGGACACCAACGATGCAACTGACATATACACTCAGGCGACGTTCGTCAACTTGAACAGTGTAGTACCCTGCGGCCGTTATACTGTAGGCGTCGTGGCGTTGTTCACTCTGGTGGAACAGGGACCGATCTTCACCATTCAGCACACAAGCCTCGGCCGAGGTGAGTTTGCAACTTGGAGTTGATATGGACCGAAAAATAGTCCACTATCTTTGGCAAATAATAATAGTAACCATCCTTCGGGGCAATTACAGGGCAATTATCATTATCAGTGGTATTCTCTAGTGTCTGAAATTTTATTTGACCTATTTTGCAATGCTTCAACCCTCCAACCCACTCAACCTTAAAACTATTAAACTAAAAGTTTAACTTTACACTTCCAGCCTTGTCAAGGGTGTAGCCAGTATTTTTCTTTGGGGGGGGGCGTCCAATGCAAGTTAAACAAAAAAGGAAAAAAAAGGCCATTAAAGGCAAGGACGAGCGCAATCCCCCGACATCCCCCAATTATTTTGGTTTCTACTTGACCATTTGGGGGGGGGGGCATCGCCCCTATCCCCCCCCTTGGCTACGCCATTGGCCTTTTTTTTGTAACTGCATATCAAACTTGAAGAAGAAGAAGTACGTATCTTGTGTGCTTTGCAAATTACATTTAGACAAAGGAAACGAGTATAACCCCCATTTACGTATAGCTCTAACACATTAACCAAACAAGTTCAAAATCTAATTTGTTCCAGATCTCGTCATGACACATAAGCCGTCCAAATTTAATTTTCGTTCATTTCAGACCTATTACCATTCATTTCAGTTCATTTTAGGCCTATAGCAGTAAAAAAGTACTATTCTTTCACTTCATTATGTTGATGTGGAAGTTGCTCTGTTGACAATGTTATCAGTTGTAGAATGCAGGCTTTCACGGTTGTTGTCCAATGTTGTCCAGTTGTTGTCTAATGGGTTATTCATAAGGTTATTATATTGGGTAAGGTTAAGTCATAAGGTTATTCATATTTCTAAAGACTGGCGTTGTCCTCTTTTGCTCCTCGTTATATATCTTGGCTCTGCTACGCTTGGCTGCACATCCGTCGAGCTCAGTTGACCATGACATTCCAGGTCACTTTCATGATCTCTTGGACTTCTGTTTTTCATGATCTCCAAGGATTCTCTAATTACTCTTGGGTAATATCTTGTAGTTTTGTCTAACACTCTGATGTTCTCATAATCGATTTTGTGGTTCTCGTTGGTATGAACATGCTCCGCTATTTCCGACTTGTCTGTATTCCCCAGTCTGGTATGTCGTTGGTGTTCTTTGATCCTACATTGTATACTTCTTCCCGTCTGTCCAATGTAGCTTTTCCCACAGGTACATTTTAACTCGTAGACACATTTAGTCAAAAGTCTAGGAACCGGATCCTTGTTTGAGGGAAGCACCTGCTGTTTTTTTTACTGTGCGAAATCGTACACCAATATTCTTTTTCGACAGTGTTTTCTTGAGTTTATCTGTCACTCCTGCAACATAGGGTAGGCAATCATACTTTGTTGGTTGTTGTTCTACTATTGCTCTCTGGGTACGGCATACTCTGTCGATGTCCTTGTCTTTATATCCGTTTTTCGTTATAGCTTCCTTAATTTTCTTTAATTCCTCTGGTCTGATTTCGTCATCACGTCAATATGTATACGCTATGTCGCAGGAGTGACATATAAACCCAAGAAAACACTGTCGAAAAATAATATTGGTGTACGATTTCGCACAGTAAAGAAAATATAGCATGTGGTTCCCTCAAACAAGGATCCGGTTCCTAGACTTTTGACTAAATGTGTCTACGAGTTAAAATGTACCTGTGGGAAAAGCTACATTGGACAGACGGGAAGAAGTATACAATGTAGGATCAAAGAACATCAACGACATACCAGAAACGGCTAACGGAGAATGTTCCACGAGACCCCAAATCGATTATGAGAACATCAGAGTGTGAGACAAAACTCCAAAATATTACCCCCCAAAAGGTGGGGAGCCCCCGCGACCTAAAAAAAAAAAAAATAATTTTTTTGTGGGGGGGGCAAAACCCCCAAGATAACACCAAGGTGGATGTACCCACCCACCAGTCCGGCAATGGTCATGGTCAACCGAGCTCGACGGATGTGCAGCCAAACATAGCAGAGCCAAGGTATATAACGAGGAGCAAAAGACAACACCAGTCTTTAGAAATCTTCTGAAGAAGCTGACAGCATGATCAGCGAAACGTCAAGTCAATTTAGACGACCGCGACAAAACCCGGATGAAATAACTCCCTAATGTTATCAGTTGTTTTCTTTTTCAGTTACAAATGTTCCACAAGTGACCGACTTACAAATAGGGTCAACCAGTGCCACCATCACCGTTGAATTGGAGGAATATTCGAGAAACAGATGCGCATTATCTAACCTCATTTTTGACGCCTCTCCCTCCTTTAACTTGACGTACACGATACAGAATCAAGCAAACAGAGTATTACCGGTGACTATTACCAACCTAGTTCCAAATACTCTGTACTATCTGCGGATAAGTGCAGTGAATACTGCCGGGTCGTCAAATCCTTTCCTGCTCGCCATCCAGACCCGGGAGAGTTAATGAATGTAACATTAAGTAATATATTAAATAAAAAAAGTGTAAAAAGTATACTGTATCATTATTATACAACTGTACAATAATTTTTCACTTATACTGGAAAAAATATATCTCTTTCCACAAAACAGCTATTTATTTAATTTTCACTAAAATGTAAAAAAGTTAATACTAAATGCTTTATATAAATTGAGTGAGCTCAACCCGAACATCAAACCTACAAAAGAATCTCCTGCGTATATTTTTCTTTTTCAAATCCCGTATGAAATTGTAAAAATATGTGTATGGAACAAATATTCTATCTCAGACAAACAAGAAATAAAAAAACTGAAGTACCAATCTCCTAAAATCTCCTCTATAAGAGATAATATGGGTTATATGTGGGTGCAGAAAATTGTAGATTTTTTTGCTAAATTTGGTTTCAACGCAACAAAATATATAGGAAACAGTGGCGGTTCGTTGGGGGGGCAGTGGAGCAGTGCCTCCCTGTGAAAATTCCTAAAGAAGAAATCTGTTAAAGAATTCTTTTTTTTTATAAACCTGCCTACATACCTATAATTTCTATCCTTTCATTTTTTAATTCATATATCGGGTAAAAAATTAGTTCCTAAAAATTAAAAATTATAAAAACACCCTCCCACCTCTCACACGTGACAGCGAGTGAGAGATGGGAACGAATCGGTGGGAAATAGAAAACGAGTTATTTAATTTCATGAACCTAACATCCTAACCTACAAAATTTAATATTTATCTGTTATTGTTCCGTGTTTTGGAAATTTTTGTTGGAAAGTGCCGTTATTCTTGCCGGGTTTTTTGAATGCTTTTAGTGGTATAGAAGGGTAATAATAATTATTGAAAGTGTACCATATTACTTGTGTAAGTAATTATTTGAACGTTTTATTTAATTAATTAACAAAATTATAATGGAGGTAACTGGCGATTGTAGCAGTTTGTTTCATAATAATAATAATACGAGTTGTAATGACACCCAAATAAATATTCGAACCTGCAGTGATATTGTTGAGTATTTTATAAAGTACAAAGTTAGCCTGTCTTATGAGGATGAATTATTTGGTAAAGATTTAAGAGTACCTCGGCCAGATCTAAGTAACACTTTAATTAATTAGGGTAAGCCGGCTCGTAGTTTTGTTAATACCTGGTGTGATAAATGCAAATGTCTTAGTGGTTCTTTAACTTTAAATAAATTATTGTGTTGGCCCTGTGTATTATTTTCAAATCATGGAGAAGATGCTTGAACAAAGTCTGGATTTGATAACCTTAAAAATTTATCTCGTTCAATTGACACATTCAAAAAATCACAAACAATAGGCATCACATGCAAATATGAATGTGATCTATTCAGTCCGTCAAATGTAAATTGACGCAGTCTTGGCAAAAATCCGTATTTTATTTCACTGCACCTTTTAATAGTAAAATAATTTGACGGAAACTTCCCGATGATTTTACTGAACCAATAAAATATATTAGCTACATTATGTGACAAATGTACTTAATATATTTTATTGACCAACTAGAGATCCTTCTCCTAGATGTACGGTATATAACTAACAATGTTTACACAAAAATTTAGGAAACAAAAATTTTTATAAAATTTGTTTGCCTCCCCCAAAAAAAAAGTCACGAGCCGCTACTGATAGGGAACGATGGGCCTGATTATAAAGACGGAACTTTTTTTGCAGACCTGTGTTACTCATGATTTTTTAAACTCCTTTAGTTAGCTATTAAATATGAGATATTATAGAAATTGTCATATTATACATATATATAATCATAAATAATTTGAACTCGGATTTAACTTTGACAAGTAATTTTTTTTGTGGATAACTTTAGACCTACTCTATACGAATCCCTGTTCTATCCATATTATGTTTTTGTAGCTTCGCTAAGATTAACACGTTCTGTTTTGACATAAACGTAATTCATCTAAATCTTATTAATCATATTATTTTGCGTTCTTACAAATCATCTTGCTTATCTTCGACAATCAGAAGATTTCCTACAAATGATGACTGCCTATAAGTACTTTTCCTTGTATTTAATAATTATTAAAACAATAATATAACAATACAAATCTAGATAATCTTCTCACCTCGAAGAAGATTAAAAACATCCGCGTGCTGTTTGTTTTAAACTGAACCCAATTTATTGAATATTGATACCCTACAGAAGACAAAGGTAGATGAAAGCAGGAGTATAACCTAAGGCGTACAATGACTTCCTCATTTCGTACTGTATTCGTATTAGCATTGTTTATATGTGCTATTCACCAGTCAAAACAAGAACCATGTGGTAAGTAGAAATATATAATTATGCTATCAATCTCATGAATTTAGACTAGACAATAACATCTAATCATAACAATAAAAATATAAATATTGCTTACAGTGATAATATGTGAGTATAGTTTAGATATAAACAATTCATTAATGACGTGTTCATGCAATTTGTACCCTTTCATTTGTACGAGTAATATATTTTTTTATTTATCATTCTAGAAGATGCCTGCAAGCCGATAGAAAATACTAGAGGGTCATATATGACGTCAATTATTGTCGTCATCATATACTCAGAAAAGAGAGTCTCTTGAAGCTACTGAATATTTATTTAAATATAGATATTTTATCAGTAATGAGACGTTTTTGCTTAAAATAAAGGAGTGTTATCTTCTTACAAAAATGTTTACGATAATTTTCTTCTCTGTGACAATACAAACTGATATTCTTAAGATTTGATTACAAAAAAAAAAATAATAGAAAATATTTGTTGTGTGTTAATACAAAAGTTGAGTCTTACACTTTTTTTATAGGTGTTCAAAATTTGTGTGCAACTATGCACTAGTCCAGTCTAGGTCTGATTACTTTTTCATTATTTTATGTCAAACTGCGTTTTTACAGTAACAAGAAGAAAATATAAAACTGAAAGCGTCGGAAAATCAGTGGGCAAATGTACACAAAATAAAAAATACAAAAATATAGGACAAACTAAAATATCAATTTTACGTAACATGTGACCCTCTTAAAACTTGGAATAATAAATAAGTCATATGTTTCCCAACATGCTTTTATTTATAACCACAGTGTGTACAGCCTTATCCAAATTAAGTGTACAGCGTTGGTAACTTCATTATTAGTAGAGATACCAGATCGGGTAAATTAGCAAACCAGTAGATTTTTTAACACTAATTAAGATGAGATAATTGAAAAAAGAATTGTCGCGCTTTTTGAGTTCTTCGACAAAATAAATCGATCTTGTATCTTCAATAATACCGTGGCTATCAATGGTGGCCACATAATTTGGATCAAGCTGTACTAGGTATTGTTTAAAGGTGCAAAAAAATAATCACAGAGGTAACTGAAAATTCTATATCGCCTTTCAGAGCCTGGAATGATCACGAACCTAACGCTCAACGATAATTACATACTGACCTGGCAAACGCCGGCCGACGAAAAATGTGAAATTCAGTCGTACCTTGTCTACATCAGCACGGTGAACGGAACTGTTCACTACACGTACAACGTTGCCCTGCCTCGCCTATCAATTCACACTCTGCCTGTATGCCAAGGATACACATTTCGCGTCCATCAGGTATCCACTGACAGCGTTACTGGCCTAGGGTGGTCTTTGTACATGATAACGCCACCACCATCAGGTGAGATTTGGATTATATCACCAAAATGTTCTTGCACTTCTCGAAGTGCCACACCAATAATAATAACAGCATCCCCTTCCTCGGCATTTGCTCAACTGATAGATTATTTCAAAAAAAATCTTAGGATGTTCATGTATGTAGATGTAGATATCACGTTATTAATTATTTCTTCTATTTTATTACTATTAATTACATGCCACTTTTATTAGGATGGCGCAAGTTACATTTTTCCAGTGCATTATGTCAACAACAATTTTAGAACAATCTTTTACCATCATACCATCAATTACTGTTGATATTGATGGGATTAGTACTCGAATGCTACAACTTTGTTTGCCTGTAATATACAAACACATGAATCATTTGGTAAATGATCCCAAATCATATTCATATCTGAGACCCAGAAGTATAAAAATTCTTGAAAAAAATCATTCGCATGTATACCAATTTGTCAATGGAAATAAAATGATTTCAAATTTGCAGTCAGGTTACAGAAAAGGGCACAATACTACTTCAGTACTGCTGAATATTACCGATAATGTTATTACTTAATTGAATATCGGTAAAGCATGTGCCTTGATTTTGCTAGATTTTTCCAAAGCAATTGACACGATCGATCATGCACTGTTATGTGCAAAATTACAATTTTATGGCTTCGATGATACATCAGCAACATTTTTTACATCTTACCTTGATAATCGTCATCAAAGAGTACTTCTAAACAACGAATATTCTTTATTAACAAACATTACCTCCGGTGTCCCACAAGGTTCGGTTTTGGGACCGCTACCGTTCTTTATATACACATCTGTTATATTTAATTGTAGTCATTTCCTAAGTTACAAGCGTTCGCTGATGACACATAGCTTTTTGATTCATTTACCAAAAAAATGAGGTAAGGTTTGCTTCCAGTCAGATAAACGAAGATCTCTCTGCTATTTCTAAAGATGCTACTGCAAATAACTTAATATGAACTTAATAGGAAAGCTAAATAGAAGTAAGTGTAATTTTCTTCTGGTCTGCTCTAATAGTCACAGACAATTTATTACTCAAAACTTGAATATTAAAATTGAAGATCAATTACTTTGTAATGTAGAATTTGTAAAAAAATTGGGTGTAATATTTGATACCACCTTAAGGTTTCGAAATAATGTAAGTACATTAGTGAAAAAATGTTACGTGACCGTAAAATTGTTACACACAAATATTAGTATTGTTAATTTTAAAATGAGAAAAAAACTGATTAAAAGATCTGATTAAAATTATCAATTTTAAATTATTGTAACATCGTTTATTACCCTTGTCTTGATTAAATTACTCAATATCGTCTTCACAAAATCGTAAATACTTGTAACAGATACGTACATAAATTAAAAAAGTTTGATCACATATCTCACAAGTTGAATGAATTGGGTTGGATGAATGTCAGTAATATGTACATATAAAAACCAGTTGGCTACTTTTGTTCATCTTTTGCTAAATAATTATATGCTATTTGCTATAGATATGATTGTCACAGTATCAATCTTCGTTTTACACACAAAATATCAATTGCACATGTTTACAACAATATTTTGGACAATTATAAGTCCTTGTCCTTAAATAGCTTTCGCGGAAAGTTAAAAAACATTTATTAAATAATCAATAAACAGCGTTATGTAATTTTGGCTAACAGGAGTTTTTCGCTTATTTTATTTTTATTTATTTATTTATTTATGGAGTACCTTACTTACAATCATATATTTGAGTCCTGATTGTTAATCTTACTACAGCATATTACTGTTTTTATTATTATTTTATATTTAATTTTACTTTACTTTCATTTTTGACTAACTTATTTTTTTTTCCAGTTATAGCTATTTTGTTTATAGTAATCCATCGTTCTGTTTTCTCTTATAATCTTTAGTTAAAACGATGTATTATTATTAGGTGTCCATTTATACACAAAATATAAGGTTAAGTAGAGTAGCTTAGAGGGTAAACCTCGCCTTAGTTAGTATAAAATGTACATTATTTATGTATTATGTTTTTTTTTTTTTCTACTATCGAAATCTATTTAATCGTAGATCCCACAACACAAACTCCATAAGCTCAGTCAACTCCAAAGGCCAAACGAAGAATCCCATAACCTTTTCATACTAAACCCATAACCCTGGAATAGAACGATTGATATTCATATGGTTCTTTCCCCATAATTTCCCATGTCCGAATGTCCCAATGTGTCATAGGTTCCCAATGTCCGATCTTGGGGTTTTGGTGTTATGAAGTGTCTTGTGTCTTATGTCCCCCGACTCATGTGGTTAGTGGGAGTTCAGATAGGAAGTTTCTAGATTCCCCCTATGACTACGCCCATAGTTCTAAGCAACAAATCATATTTTTATTTATGTTTCTAGACGCAAGCCTCGCCTTGGATTACCTGACACTCACCGAAGAAGACAGAGACATCAGGCTACAGTGGTCGCTAGAAGACCAATGGGTTGCCTGCGCCAGACGTTACAGGGTCCTGATATATAACGAAGACGCTGACGAAATTACAGATCTTTATACTATCTCGAATACGCTCCTCATAAACAACCTAGTGCCCTGTGCCCACTACACACTAGGTGTTACAGCAATATTCACTTTAATAGAGGAGGGACCTACCACGACCGTTGAGCACACAGTCGTTGATGCAGGTGAGTCATTCTGTTCAAGCTGTGGACATTGATTTATGTGTCTTGAAACTAAATAGCTAAATATGATTAGGTGTTACTACAGAGCGTTGACAAGGACAACGCGACCTTTAACTAGCAGAAAAAGTAGACAATTTATCTCTAGATCATTATCTTCAGACATTTAATGATTTCCTTCGTTTTCCAGTGACAGCTGCTCCAGGTGTCGCCGGAGTGAGGCCAGAGGGCACCAGAGTCAACTTCAATTGGACATTAGATGCGTACAACAGCAACAGGTGTCCAATCTACTCTCTCGTTATAGACGGCTCTCCATACTTCAACGTATCGTATGACATACAGGATCAAGAAAACAGGACGCCACTGCCTTTAACTATCACCGGTCTATCTCCAAATAGTTTGTATATATTGCGAGTAAACACTATAAATTCCGCTGGATCATCACCTCCTTTACAGATGGCTATTCAAACCTCGGCGAGTGACTAATCGATTGCAGTATCATAGTTAATGTTAAAAAAATAATATACTTCTATTTCTATGGTTTATTAGTATTTATTACCTTTCGGTATTTCTTGTGTCCTAACCTTTCCATTGGTCTCCATTCTATTTACCTGTTACAACTTTAAAACCCATTAAATTAGGGATACGCGGTGTGAAGCAAGGTTGTGTACTTTCACCCACAGCTGATAGATTCCTATTGGAGAATATCTAAGTACTCTACCTATAGACTTTTTCGGATCACGTAAGGAGAAAATATGATCAATGATTCAGATTACTGAGTGTATGCATGTGAGCGATCGATGGAATTGGGTTGTGCCGTCTCCGAGATTGTTTACGTAACCCGAGACCCTTACCCAGTAAATTATGCCCTCAAGAACCTACGACTCCGACGGACGGCCGCATGGTCCCGATATGTTTATTTTTATTAGTTTAGTTTTTATGGAATAGACTTAAGTGAATATGAATGCTCGCAGATGTGAAGGCAGTCAGACGATAGACCGGGGTGGGAGACACCTCGATATACGGATTGTACGAAAGTCGCCTGTGGATTTACTTAATTAAATATTTTTCTGAGAAAGATTATTTTTTTGATCTTAAATGCACAATATTGTAAAGATTTTTTTAATCATGCATCAGCAACTGCACGATCATAATGCAACGTTTAACTTGTGTGAATAGACTTAAGGTCCAGCAACTGTTAAACATTTTGAAAGAACTCAATATAAATGATATTGAGCTGAAAATTTGCATCAAGGGGTTTTCGAGGATGCTCTACACATCTAAAGTAATGGCGACTTTTTTGGCACTTCCGGATATACCGGAAGTATCCACTAACTTCGTTGCTTTAAATGGCATGTTATATTTTTCATGCCATATTTGGTTTCTAATCATTAATTTAAAGCCACATTATTATAATAAAGTTTGTCCTATTAAATCCTTGTTTCCCCCTTAAATAAGATAAGAAAACCTCATTTATGACCATTGTTTGGACTATTATGATTTTGAAAATATTCTGGACAAAGGTTGAAGGCTGGAAGATCTCGTTCTAAAGTACTTCGGTATCTCCCACCAGATGACGTTATTTACAATGGTTGCTAGATTAATGACTTTCCTACGCAAGACGTTACAGGGTGTACAACAGGAACATCATCCAAGTATACGACCGGTACATCACCTCGAACACTATTCTCTTAACTGATTGATTATACGCTGTGGTGCCTGTCTGTTTGGAATCACAGCCATATTCACTCTGATATACACGACTATTCTATTATAAAATTAACGTAGCTATGTCATAAGTAACCTGTAGTTCAAATATTAAACACAGGTAAAATATATACCCTTACATGAACCTTAACATGAACACTCAAAATTTAATAAGAAAACACAGTAAAACAAACTAGTATCTGCACTTCGGACAACTGTTGAATAAATGACCGCCTGAGACTTTCGGCGAAATTAATTGTTTGAACGCTTTATGGGGCGCGTTACTGCATTTCTATATACATTATAGTTTTGTTTTTGGCTTAGTGATCGATATTTGACGATTGTCGATATTTGCCTCCTTTCGCCTACTGAAATGGCTGTGTGACAAGGCGCACTGTCGTGATGCAACATCCAGTTATTCTTCAGTTCTCACACGCATGACCCTTCTTTGAAGTTTTTCACGAACCTCTGTGTACTTCAATAAACGTATTTTTAAATTTTGATATTCTTTTAGTATTTAAAAACAGGTGTAGAGTTTATCACCCTTCCCGGATATCTTGCTTTCGAGTTCTTTTCGGCCGAACCATTCCGGTACATGGCTTCGCGCTAACGTGAATAATACCGACAACATGTTTGACGCACTATAGGAGTCGGAACACCTGGCGTTTTTAGAAACAGGTCCGGCTCGGAATTGTTTCGGAAACACATATCATTTCATAGAACCTCGAAATATGCAGAGCATTTTTTAAACAGATAAGGTGTACACAGCATGTAACTGTGTATCATATTGCGCGGTGAATGAATTTTGAACGAACACTCACGTGTAAAATATCGTCTTTCGCAATTCACCCTTATGGGGACTAGGTGGAAGTACCTCTTGAAGGTGCATTACTATTTTCATATTAAAGTGCATTTAACCCACACAAAACATTTGACAAATTCGGATGAGCCTATCGCGAGTGCAGTAACGAGTATACACGGTGCAAGTACCATTCAACCACGTCTTAGTCAAAGTCGTAGAGCCGGTACTTTTACTCCCTGTTAAGACCGATTAATTAACTAGGTGATAAAACCGTGAAAAGGTATATGCCTTAATTGGGACTAAAAGTACCCGGCCTGTACTTGGGGCCTAAGTATCTTGTGTAGAGGAGATAGCCCTGTTAGTCCGGGAGCCAGCGACAGATTTTCATGACCAAGTCCCTCTCAAGCAATAATTAGTGGAATGCATCAGAGAGTTATATCATAAAGCCTCGTGAACGTCAGCTGCGGTTCCGTGGGTGGGATGAGCGGCGGTAGCCTTCCACGTCATTTCCTCCCGGATAAAAATTTGTAACCTGATTGTTAATATACTTCTGTAATTAATAAAAACAATCAGCTAGCGGTAAGTCGAGGGGAAAACTCATCAGCTAGTGCATTTAAATAGGCGATAGATGCTCCCGCCTAACTTCTGCGTTACAACTTTCAAGGTATCAACTGACGATCTTTCCACCGAGGTACAGCCAGCTGACATTTATATTCATTCACAGTAACATATAAGCTATCATCAGGTAAATTTTTAGTTGAGAGGAAATCATTGAATGTACCTATGAATTTTTTCATGTTCAAGCGACCAGCTGACGTATAATACACCATGTAATAGTCAGCTGACTTTTTTTCAAGATATTGGATTAGCTATAGTTTGACAAATTGTAGAAAAAAACGTGAAGAAATGTAAACATATAATTCAAGGTTGTGAACTGGTCCGCCTCCTTGACAAAATACTGTACAACTTATACAACAAACAACAAAAGCGCAGAAACATCTTAAAGCATAATCTTAGAAATAAAAATATTGTTTTCTATTTATTTTTCAACAAATAAATTTTTGGAGAAAATGTCCAAAGCATCATTATTTTCTGATTTCTACAAAACTTTGGAAATATAGCTTTCGGACAATTCTGAACAGCTTATACAATTTTTCTAAAAAAAAAAATGAACAGTAAGAAACGTCGTGCTTCCATAAGAAACGCCTGTGTTCTTGTATTGAACACGGGCGAGTTAGTAGTTTCTTGTTCATTAGTAAACCGTAAGTTCGTCCTACTTCCAAAAAAAAAATCGTTCAAATCGTAATACTGTTAGACACACTGTATATATACAGATAAAAAATATAAGTAGTTGCTCACGTTGATAGGTCTTAGTAAGTTCCGAGAATAAATCAGCAATGGCATCCGCACTCCAACGTTTCACCTTCTTATTGGGTATTCTGGCAGGAACAATCCACTTGTCCATACAGGATGAGGAATGTGGTAAGTTTGTATCTCCGTTTGAGCCAGTAGAGTTCATAAATTTCGTAAGTAGATAGTGATACATATATCGTGTAACTGATTAAAAACAAATTTATTTAAATGTCAGGACAAACAGTTTTTCCAATTAATTTATTCGAATTCGAAGAAAATTATTTTATTAGCATAAATTTGATTTTATTTGAATAATTTTGGATACTCCTCAAAAAATTCACCAGGGAACACGAGATTTAATTTCATTTGCCAGTTATGAATCACCCTGTATATGTCAATATGTAATAACAAGTTTTCACATACATACGAAGAAAATTATAGCAGATGCTGTATGTTGAAATAATATAACAGACAGTATTTATTAACAAACATTTTTTAAATATACAAAATATTTACATACATATATCTGTATCTGGTAACGTACATCTCCATTATAAATGGGTATGATCCACTTTATATAGATTAATGTATTTAATCTATATAAAGTATAAGACAAATATACTTGCATCACAACACGTTTAAATGATAAAGTAAAAGTACTTCAATATGTATATTTTTAAGTTTTGATATAATAAGATTACCCACATATCAAAATAATCACTTGCCGAAATTGTTTTGTTATTTTATTGTTTAAAGTTTAAACATGCTTAAGCCTTTAAAATGACTGATAGATTGTCAATCGCAGGAGGAACTTTGAAACCAGTTATTATGAGATTAAAAAATGAGAATAATACAACAAACATTTTTGCGTAAAACAACATTAGAAGTGAGAAAATTAAATCATAAAAAAAGCTCTGAAAAGTCATGCAAAATAAATTTAAGCCCTTTACAATTCAAGAACGCGCAAGCGTCAAGCACATACAAAATTTCAATAATTGAAACTAAAACCACAAAAATCTCTTTTGTGTTAGACTTAACATAATCTTCAAAGGTTTTTGTTCAACTTGTTTGTGTTTTAAAAGTGAAAAAAACCGTCAGCAAAGCTTGCGAAAAATTTTCAAAAAAAAACTGCAGAACACCCTGGGATCTTAGTAACGCTCTGTGGAATATTTGCAGTATTTTTTTTTCATAATCTAGAAACAAATATAAGGAGAGGTTTTTCGATTTGTTACAAAATATTTTTTTTCAAAAAAGTTATGGCATTATGGTTATTTTAATTTTGGGAAACAAAATGTTCCTAAAATAAAAATAAAAAACTAAAAAATAAAATATAAAATTTTATTAAAATAAAAATTAAATATAAAATAAATTTTATTTTTATAATTTAAATATAAATGTAAATAATTTTAAAATTTTAATTTTATAGGAACATTTTGTTTCCCAAAATTAAAATGGCCATTACTTTTTGAAAAAAAAATATTTTGTAACAAATCGAAAAACATCTTATATTTGTTTCTAGATTATGAAAAAAATATATAGTGCAAATATTCCACAGAGCGTTACTGAGATCCCAGGGTGTTCTGCAGTTTTTTTGAAAAATTTTCCGCAAGCTTTGCTGTTGGTTTTTTCACTATAAATCCTTTCTGTAAGAGGTGTATAATAGTCATCACCTAAAAAGTAAAATGGGTACCATGCGTCGTTTTCAAGATATGGCTAAATGAAATATCACCAATCGCCACTGAACCTTTACCAATCTCTATTGTTTCAGTACCTGGTACTGTGCAAAACCTCACGTTGACAGCCAACAGTACGTTGAACTGGGTAACTCCAAACACGGAACAATGTAGCATAGCCGCTTACCTGGTCGAAGTCGCGCTACAAGACGGAACCCTTCAATGGTCGTACACTACGCAGGACACCACGGTGGACGTCGGTCACCTAGAACCTTGCCAAACCTACTTCTTTAGGGTCTTCCAGGTGTCCACGGACAACATCACCGGCAGTGGATGGACCGTTTACGCCAACACTCCCCCTAACTCTGGTAAAGTGACAAGTATAATGAAAATGCAGTCCGCCTCTTAATCTACTAAATCTTCGCAAATCAACAGGGTTATGGAGGCATCTTGGGGTTCCTCAAAAAAATCAACTCCTATTTTTATTTGAGTACCAAAAATGGGTGAGGTGCTCTAGCTCTTATCGCGTATCTCTTTCTTGTTTACAGACGTCGACCTGGAGTTAGCTTACGTAAATCACACGCAGGTGGGTCATACCGTTAGGTTGGAGTGGGGCTTAGCCCCCCAGCACGCACATTGCGCTAGGCGTTACCGAGTGGTGATCTACGTCGACGAGACCAACGTTGCGTTCGACCAGTACACCACTTTGACTGCCATGAACATCAACAACCTGATACCCTGTACTAATTACACTTTCGCGGTCAGGGCACTCTTTACTTTGATTGAAGATGGACCTGCCACTCTGGTGGAACATAGGACTTACGATGACAGTACGTGTAAATTTGTCTGAGCATCATTCCTCAAAATTCCTAACATGACATGCGCATTTTGTAGTTACATACAGTAAGCAACGAAAGTCATCGTACACCTACTTTTGAATTTCTTAATTCTGATAATTTTTGTATTACCGCATTTTTTTGCTTCTGACAGGATTACAGCTTGTGAGATTCTGTGTCTAATAAGCCCTAGTTGAAGACGGTATGTCGATTGAAAATTTCGATGTTTTCAAAGAAACGTAAATAACTCCGAAAATAGTAAATCCCTTTCGAAGTTGTTGGACTCGTATTAAAGGGAAATCTTCAGTGTATTTATTTGACTAACTGATTGTGAGTCAAAGTTTTACCTTTAATATGAGTCCAAGGAGTTTGAGGAGGATTTAATATTTTAGGACTTTAAAAAAATTTACTTTTTTAGCGATATCTTTTCACACAATCGACATACCGTCTTCAACTTGGGCTTATTAGCACAGAATCTCACAAGCTGTAATCATGTTAGAAGCAAAAAAGCAATACTGTAATACAAAAATTATCAATTAAGAAACTTCAAAAAGTTGGTGTACGATGATTTAGCTGTCTATAAATAGCTTCCTGGAGCAGGACCATGTTAGACCTGCTGAATCGCTAAAAATATCCATCTGTCTCATTAGTACGCATCACATAGTAATTATTATTAATTTAAATTTCTCTTATGTCTTTTAAATGAACAGTGACATCCGTAAAATCTCTTAATTAGCTCTACAGCTAGTCTCGGATGTCAGTTATTTTACTTTACTATTGAATTAATATAAATTCGGCAATGCTTTATGAGACGGTGTCTACCTACTTTAAATTGCAGCATTCTTCGCAATTTTTTTATTATTATTTAACTACCTTAAATTACTTTAGATTCTAAAAAAGGAATAATAATATAATAACAAGTAATCCTAAAATAATTTTATATTTTTTCAAGTTCTAATTTCCTTCCACATCCACGTAGTGGGGTGGAAGGATAGTAATCATGGAAAAAAAATTTTTAAAATTGTTATTCCTTAATATGCCTAAAATGTTCTGAAATGTCGAGCTTTTAAGTTAAAGTGAAAACTGTATATCTCTCTGCCTCTCGGCCTGTCTCTCTGTTTAACATTTTCTGTGTACACGATACTCGAGAACGCGTGAAGATATCATCTTCAAAGGAAGACAGAAATTTTGAGTGTCTACTGT
The DNA here is from genome assembly GCA_029963805.1 of Aromia moschata. Classification (NCBI taxonomy): domain Eukaryota; kingdom Metazoa; phylum Arthropoda; class Insecta; order Coleoptera; family Cerambycidae; genus Aromia; species Aromia moschata. The sequence continues at coordinate 739,489 of JAPWTK010000131.1, forward strand.
AGTGTGAGTATGTGTACAGGGTTTGTCCGGAAAGTAATGTCAGTGAGCTTTGAGAAATGGTTTTTATTGGTTCTATGTGTACAAATCTCTAGAAACATTCAAAATACATTCCTCCTGCGTCCACACATCGGTTTCAACGGGTCTTCTACGCATCAAAAGCCGCACGGTAGTCGTTTTCCGGAATCGACTTTAAAGCGTCGGTGCAAGCCTTCTGAATGTTTTTCACCGACCCAAAATGCTGTCGTTTCATTGGAGTTTTGAGGCGCGGAAACAGAAAAAAGTCTGGGGAGGCCACATCGGGGCTGTAGGGAGGCTGGGGAATAACGGTGATGCCTGCCTTGACGAGGTAATCGGCCACGAGGAAGCAGGTGTGCGAAGGCGCATTGTCGTGGTGAAGCTTCCAGGATTTTGAGATGTCTGGGCGGACGCGATTCACCCTGCATTTCAGCCGCTTCAGCACCTCGACGTAAAACTTTCCGGTTACGGTTGTCCGCTGCGGAACGGACTCATGATGGACCAATCCCCGGCAATCAAAACAGACAATCAGCATTGTCTTGATCTTTGACCTGGACATCCTGGCCTTCTTAGGGCGAGGGGAGTTCGACGTGTGCCATTCCGCACTTTGCCTCTTCGTCTCCGGATCATATTCAAAGACCCAACTTTCGTCCCCGGTAATGACGTCATCAAGGAAAGCGGCGTTGTCTTCGCAGGTGTGCAAAAGTTCTTGGCAGGTTTCGACGCGCCTCGCTTTTTAATCGTCCGTTAGCACTTTTGGCACGAGCTTCGCGCACACCTTCCTCATTCCTAAAGACTCCGACACAATTTCGTGAACAATGGTTTTCGTAATGTCTAATGTTTCGGAAATTAAACGGACATTTAGACGACGGTCAGTGTTCAACAAGTCACGCACACGTTTCACATTGTCGTCGGAACTGGAGGTTGATGGCCGTCCATCGCGGTTCTCGTTGACATCTTCCCGACCTTCTGCGAAGGCCTTGTGCCACCGGAAAATGTGCCTGTCCGAAAGACAATCGACGCCTAAAGCCTTCTTCAACATTGGAATGGTTTCCGCAGCACTCTTCTCCAGTTTCACACAAAACTTGATCGCCATCCGTTGCTCAAGCGAACGTTGCATTTTTCTTGCATCGGGTCACTGTAACGACTCTCAAAGAACGAGTGATGCAACCGCTACAACGACCGGTAGCCAACTGACGCTTGTTGGATCTTGTTGCCAGATCCCCCCACCACAATCCCATCACGTAAAGCGCGGGCTGGCGCGTACAGTCTCGGGAAAAAATTACTTTTCGAAAACCCTGTATATATTGAGTGTGAACTATATTTCAACCTTCTACTTGGGTGTAGAATATGAATTGTTCATTTCTCCAGGATCGTAATTTGCCTATTAATTCACTCCAATTGAGGATCAACCTCTACCTCTTTCCATTTTTTCAGTACCTGTTACTGTGCAAAACTTGACATTGACGAACAACAGTACGTTGCGACAGGTAAATTTGGAACACTTATGTGTCACGATGAGGTTTGGAACTGATTAGATTTTGAGCTTAGTCAGTTATGGGGTTGGGGGATAAATGGGGGTAATATATAGTTTTTCCTTGTCTATAGATACTTCACAAACGATGCAAGGTATCCATTTCAAACTTCAGACACACGTAAAACACAACAGAGTCTGCAAATATAAAAATATAAAAGTCTTATGGTGTTTTTGTTGTACACAGGAGGGAGAGGGCGGTCTTTTGTTGTATCTTAATCTGAATTAATAATCAAATAAAATTCATGTGACGTGTCGTTGTATAGGTTTTTGAAGTAGGAGAATTCAAGAATTATTAAGTCTCTACTCTCATATTTACTTTATATTTAGGTCATCAAGGTCATAAATGTCGTAGAAGTCGTTAAGTTCATGTGTAAGTCGTTAATGCCACATAGGTTATAAAAGCCATAACAATCATAGGAGTCATAAAACTCATTCAAGTCATCAAGGTCATAAATGGCATAGAAATCGTTAAGTTCATTCAGATCATTGATGCGATATTGGTTATAAGGATAATATGGTTATTTGGATCATAAAGACCACAACGGTGATATTGGTTATGAAGATCATAAATATAACATAGGTCATAAATGCCACAAAGGTCATATCCAAATACATAATAATATTACTCTTATATACAGTACGCGTCACCCTAATGCGTACATAACAGAATGAGGGGGAACTGATAAGTTAACTTCTTTGTTGAGTAGACCTCACCACCGCTTAACCCATCAACGCCCAAACAGACACAATTTTTCGTCCCTTTTTGGAGCGTCAATCTCGAAGGGAAATTAATGAATTCACTCAATAAAAACCACTTATCCTAATGTTTTCGGATGTGATCTTTCGATTTCTGGGGTGATTAATTGCTCTAGAAAAAAAATATGGCTGACTTATGGAGAAAAGTACTGAAAATTTGGTGATTCATTTTTTTTATATATTTTTTTTAGTCCAAAAAGTACTCTAACCTACTCCGGTTTGTGGAGGGAAGTGAGGCAATAGTTGGAGTTGATGACAGGATTATTTTTGCCGACCTCAACTGACTCTAATCTTTTCAAAATGGCGGATATTGCATAAAATCTCATAAAATATGAATTTTTCTCTAGTATTAGAGAAAATAATGTTATTGTGAGTTTTTCTTGACCTACAGTCATTTTCCTCCAATCAAAACAACTACAGAATATATTTGACTAAATTTTCAATTTTCAATGATGGCGGATTCAAAATGGCTTTTCGTTTTTAAAAAAGTAATAGGGTGTAATTCTCCTGTTGGTCTGGGCAGGGTCCCTCTTTGAAAAAATGGGGATTTTAGTAAAGGTATTTCCTTTATTTTGTTTTCTGTGGCTGAATCCGTATTCGCTTTTTCCACCATGTTCTGGACGGATTCCTTTTTACGGCTTCAAACGGCCGCCTGATGAAATTAGTCATTCTTGGTTTTGTTGAGGGAAATACTGTGGCACTGATTCTGTTTTGCATTCCTGATTGTGTGAGGCGGCAAAACCTTAACCAACTTTGCCTCACCTCTAACGGTAGGTTAGGTCTTTTTGGCTAAAAAAATTAAAAAAGAATCCCAAATTTTCAGTATTTTCTCCATAAAGTCAGCTATATTTTTTTCTAGAGCATTTGACCAATCTAAACAGAGGTCCAGAAATCCAAACAAACTCCGAAAACATTAGGATAAGTGGTTTTTATTGGTGAATTCATTAATTTCCCTTCGAGATTGACGCTCTAAAAAGGACGAAAAATTGTGTCTGTTTGGGCGTTAATGGGTTAATATGATGTGGTAACCAATCGCGATCGTAGCTAGCGCAGGCGTGGCAAGCATCAGATTTATCGATGGGCTGTTTGGACTGAAATTTGAAATAGCATTTTTACCCTACGAGTCGGACACCTGCGATTTTAAGAAGGTCCGGCTGTATTTCATACAATCGAAATACATATTTCATAGAACCTCGAAATATACAGAACACTTTTAAACAGATAAGGCCCCAGCATGTATTGTATGTCGTGTTGCGCGGTGAATAAATTTTGAGCGAACGAATCCATTAGAGTCAACACTTGAAATAAACTATTGTATGACGTCATATGTACACAAGGATACGTTAGACCTCTGGGAACTTTTTACTAGTACGTTTATTCGAATATTCACTATTTTATTATTAGTATTTTCGTAAGGAGGCATGGGACCCCACCATAATTTAGGGCGTGATTACTAGACCTAAGTAGAATGCTATAATGGCAATTTTTTCCAAAAATGGCTGCCTCCGGGCAGATCTTGGAAACGACTTGAAAAATTTTTGCAAAATATTTTTTTCATAATCGCCGAGTAAATACAATTTTTTTATGACATTTTGAGATATGTAAAACTAATTTGAGTTTTATTTCATCCCAACATTTCACCTGTGAGATTTTAAAATAGTTATATCTTTACGCAAAATAAGAATTTAGCAAAAATCACCAGTATAAAAAAAGTATTCACTCGGTGATTATGAAAAAAAAATATTTCGCAAATATTTTGCAAACCGTTCCCAAGATCTGGAAACCAGACACCAGACACTTCACAAAAAATTTCGCAAGTTTTCCCTGAACATTTTTTGCCATTATAGACTTAGGTCCAGTAACCACCCCTAAAATATGGTGTGGGTCCCATGTCTCGTTACGGAAATACGAGCATGTCAAATTCCGCCGACCGCGACTGATATTTTCTGTAAACTATCGCTTTGCAATAATAGTCCGACTGTCAGAGTTGAATACTAGTCCTGAATGCGACTCTGCTTCGACTCGCCGGAAGTTTGAATGTTCATAGTTTCTGTCTTGTTTCGCTGTTGTCACATCAACATAATATTCCATATTAAACATTCTAAAATTGTTTCATAGCTCAGATGTTTAAAGTAATATTCGCAGATATTTAAAGTAATATTAATATAATTTAAGATTGTTTCACAATAGTTAAATTGAAAAAAGATAACAGTAAATTTTATTATACGCAACAGTCTGAAAATGAAATTGGCTTATATTGATTGATCGTACATCAATGCATTTTTATAAATATAGGATTTTCATAAAAACCTATTATGCAGAGTTACAGTTAGATCTGGCAACGTCTAGATTTCAGCTAGGAAGAGGGGCTGGGTTGTACGTAACTAAATTCGCCTAACTTTGACATAAAAATGTACCATTTAATATTTATTTAATATCCTCCTATTTACGCAGTAGGGTAATTCTTACTGTATATTATAAACGCAGAATATAACCTAATGTTTTTAGCGGTTTAGTCTAATTAAATGTAGAAAATTGGATGTGGAAGTAATGATTCCAGTGGCAGAAGTTTCAATGTAGCCGCTGGGGCAATTTCAATTTTACTGCTTGAATTTCAGCAGATTTACAGCACATTATTTTTTTAGTCAACTCTCGCCCTGAGCTAATAAGCGTGACACCTGACAGAAACAAAGTCACTTTGGTCTGGCAGCTGCAGGAGTACTCCAGAAACCGATGTCATATATCGTCTCTGCATCTGAATGGCTCTCCGAACTTCGACATTAACCTAGAGATACCGGACCAGACAAACAGGAATCCCTTTCCTGTAACTATAGACAATTTGGCTGCAGCCGGCCTCTACTATCTGCGAACTAGTGTGGTCAATTCTGCCGGCGAATCCGCACCTTTTTTGATGGCCGTTCAGACACTAGAATAATACTTTTTTTCCAATTTTCATAAAATGTAAATGTAATTGAAGAAAATAAAGCGCTGACATTTTCTTAATATTTAATTTCAGGTGAATGTACAAAGTATCTGAAAAATTAGTGTGCAACCTAACAGCTAAGATTTCTTGACCCAAAATCAAATGATTTAGAACAACTTGCACATAGGCATAGCTGCCTCGTTTAGGAACCTCTACTATTACGTTGCATAATCCCGAACACCCTGTATATGCAACACATATTAAAAAAACTGAAAAAGCATAAATAAAAATCCAATATGAAAAACACATCTCATTATTATCCGACAGTGATGATTTCCTATTTGCAAAAGATTCCTATCTAACAGCGAACACGAATTATTTTCACTTTATCAAAACGGTCAAAAAAAAAAAGAAACGAAAATTATGTACAAGACTCACTTCCTCTATATAATGAAGAATTTATCGACCATTTTAGTGAGCGGGCAAGTTTGCCTTCCACTGCCTTTTTTTAAGATCAGATATCTTCCTCAGAGAAGGCCCAGTTTTGCAATTAAACTTTTAAATAATATACCGGTCAACAAAATAAAATTTTTGTGCGTGGGTTAATTTTTTTTTTCGTTTGTCACAAAACAATGAAAACGTGTACGAGGGAGTACCCAAAAATAACCGGAATTATTTTTTAAAAGCTATATATTTTCAATTTTTTTACAAAACAACCTTATCCCCCTTATCCCCAAATACTCTCCATTACAACTAATACATTTGTCCCACCAGTGCTTCCACGGTTCGAAACATTTTTTTGTAGTCATATTTTGAAATGGCTGACAGCTCCTGCTTGGTTTTTTTTCTTGACCTTCCTTGACAGTTGACCTTGACAGTTCCTGCTTTTCATGCGTGGAAATAAAAAAAGTCGCACGAAGCCAGGTCAGGCGAGTAAGGTGCGTGGGGCAGCGGAACCATGCCATTTTTAGTCAAAAATTGGCGAACAGATATGGCTGGGTGTGGGGTTTTTGTTTTTTGGTTTAGCAAAGCTCTCGAATTTTTTCAACATTTTCGTCGTTTCGATCAGTTGATGGACGTCCAGAACGAGGTTTGTCATCAATCGACATGTCGCCATTTTTAAACCGAGCAAACCACTCGTACACTTGAATTTTTCCCATAGCGTCATCTTTGTAAGCTGTTTTCAACATTAAATCAATTTCAGCAGCATTTTTACCGAGTAGAAAACAAAATTTCACAGCTGCACGTTGGTCACTTAAACTTGCCATCATAAAAAACGAAACAAGAACAAAACAGCACTAGCAAAAACAATCACTGCAAATGAACAGAACAAGCCACGTCGACAACACAGGCGGCAATGAACTGACAATGAGTTGCGCTATACACGCCTAGCGGCAGAAATGCGTACTACACAAGCTCCGCCCACGGCAATGCTGTTCCGCTTATTTTTGGGTACCCCCTCATACCACAGTCAAAGTTTGCTTTGGTAATCTTGAGAGAAATAATAACGATTTTATAGTTTTAATGATCATAGTTCGTAGTAAATTAATTTTGGAGTAAAGTAGAGAGGGAGAGCAATTGTTACGATTCACGTAGTACCTACTAGCAGTGGCGACTCGTGGGTGTGTTATATAGGTGGGCACAGGGTGTATCAATAGGATTCCTCATTAGCTACCAATGGTGCCGCAGGCGAAAATTTTTAAAATTTTTAAGGTCATGCGTTTTACTAACACTTCAGAATTTCAATGAAAAATTCTTTTATACAAAAATATAGACTTTCACAAGAATAATTTTTGGGATTTGGCAGCTTTTTGAAATAATATTTAATCACGAATATTGAGGGCATAAATATATTAAAATAATGGGTGGTAACATGTGAAAAAAAAATGATATAGTTATCTTACCGTTATTTGTAGAGGAAATCAGCTCGCCTGTCCTTATTGTTCACAAAAATTTAATACAATTAATTATTTGGTTTAAAATATGTCTATTTTTATCCACATTTTCATTGTGACGTCTTATATTTTCACGATAAGCACTATCATACTGTTGCCTTATGTCTACCTTTCCCAACACACTAAAATCTAAGATGTTATGTAAATGTTTTTCATTGTAGCTAGCATGTTTCTTAGCTCGTTCATTTAAATGTTTTAAATCACTCACCCCTTCTTGAGTCCATGCACTTCGGTTGCCACCTATCACTAAACAAATAAAACAAAACAGTTTGTTTCTTTTAGAACACCCTCATAACCACTTAAATCTGTCGTACACACTACAATTCAAATTTCGTGAATAATTTCGCGATTTTCCTACGTCTGTTTTGGAAATAATCAAATCGGGTATCGGCCTTCCTAACCGTTTAATTTCCGTTCGGATCTCGTACGTAATATCTTTATTAGTCAATAAAAAAGTGCACCGAATTCATTTTGAACCGTTTCACGATCAAAAACAGTAAAAACACACTTCTCAGCAAAGAAACACTAAAAAAGGTCAGTCAACAAGTGTGACCCGTTCAGCTGATTTTCGACCGATTTAACGACGTCTGTCTGGTCTGCAATCGTCGGCAACTATACCAATCGACGAAAAAGCCCGATTAAAAACGAGGGCTGAGAAACTGTGTGCCCACGCGCGCGAAATGAGGAATTCAGAGTACGGTGGCTCGGTGCTCGATCGATAGTCTGTCATATATATGTGATAAAAATCATTATTTGTGGTATAAAAGGAATAATAAGAGTAGTAAGAATAATAGGATTAATAGAATATGAATAGTTTGTCGTATACAATAATTGATATTATTGTAAGAGTAATTTATAGTAAATTAACACAAAAAAAAATATTTTCTCTTGAAATTTGGGATGGGCATGTCCCATGTGCCCTTTATCGCGAACCGCCACTGCCTACTAGACTGTGATTGCATCACATAACGTGACTTATGTCATCTGTTTGAGTCTAAATAAGGTTAAATGTCGTCGAGAAGGTGCAAATATGATGCAGATGCATTTTGTCATGCAGATTATTTCATTTCTCGTTGCAACACCTGCATTTTCTGGCGCACAACGCTCTCTGTGGCCATTCGGAGACGACTAAATAGAGTCCGAGAGGAGCTTCTGTCTAACGACATGGTAACAATGGCGTGTAAAGCGATTGAGGAAGAAGTACAAAACCACCTAGTATGTGGTCTTATTTAAAATTTCTTCCGAGACGTACTGTATATGTGGTGAATTAATTAAAGTACGAGATATAAAATATCAGTTACATAAAAATGTACAGCTTTTTGAGGCCTACGAAGCATATTTTCAGTACCCTAGTCGAAATCGAGGCGAGTCATGGATCCACATGTGACTTGTAACAATTGAAAAAAATGTTTGTAAGTTAAATAAGTTTAACTAACGTTTAACTAGTGTTTAAATAGCTCATTTTACATGATCTGCAAAATATGGGCATAAAACTCGAAGAAAATTGATGCACAACATACTACAACGTTACAGTTACTTAATTAAACTTTTAACTACCTCTAATTTAAAACCGAGACTAATAAATTTTATATAAATAAAGTTAATTAAACAACATACGAGTATTCGGAAACAGTCAACTACCACATTTTAAAGAGACCACTCGGTACAGGTATAACTATTATAAGTACATATATAACTAAAGAGCTATTCAAGAAAACTTCGTCAAATCTGGCTATGAACGAGAGAGATGGAAATAGCGGTTATGTCGAAGCTCGAAGCGAAGTTTTATTGTCAAACTTTTGACAAGCGGCTGTCACACTGGCTGTAAATTAAATAATAGCTGTCACATAATGTTTTGCAACATACTGCCAGATAATAAACAGCCTTGCCAATTAAATAAGGTCATAAATTTAAGATTAAGAATATATGTTAGTGAGCTCCAACAAAGAACTAAGTGGAAGTCACATCAGGACTCCCTCAAATGGGATTCCTTGGTGTTAGTCAAGGAGGATAATCAACCGCCGATGAGGTGGAAACTTGGACGAATAGAAGCTATTCACCCAGGCAAGGACGGTATCGCTAGGGTAGCCACCCTAAGGACAAGTGGTGGGATCATTAAGAGGTCATTTGCGAAGATTTGTCCCCTTCCGCTGGAGTCCCCTTGATGTAAATTAATTTGGTGTCGTTGATCATTACTGTTTTCTTTTGAAAACCTTCTCTCCTTTCAAGGGGGGCAATGTTAGGGCTCCTGGAGAGGTCGGTAGGATTTGTTTGTTATAAACGAGTTGATTTTAAGAAATGTAATAGCCGCATGTCTCTATCTGTGGTCTTTTATAAGTTTATTTGTAATATTTGCAGTATAAAAGAGTGTATAAAAACCTGATGTTAAATCACTAAAACAACAATCAATAACAATAGAAATACATCTTTTTTGCTCGGCCAACTTTGATGTTTTTTTTTTGAATGGTGCGTTGTATAATATAATAACTATATTAGATATACATATCCTGTGTTTAATCAGTTACACATTTCTGACTGTTTGTGATGAGCATTAAAATAAAAATTCCAAACTATTACCGATTATCTGTTAAAACAAACTTAATAATTGTTAGACCTAAATAATGTAACTACACTCGAACCCCTCTTAAGTCGCCAAATCCGTGCATCATTACCTCGCTTAAGTCGCGAAATTTATCCTCTCTTAAGTCGCGATCATAACCTCAACTTTTTCGTGTTTTAGCTGCAAAAAGAAATATTTAGAGATATACCACAGTACTTGTTATAACGAAAAATGACCCAAATGAACGAAAAATCAATGTACGTATACCCAGTCGTGCGTGACAAAGTTCAATTTTCCACTTGAATGAATATTTTAAAGATTAAATATTTTTTAAAAGACACTTAACCTATTTTAAATCAATAAATGTATTACACAATCATTTTTTTTCAATAAAAATTGTACATATTTATGCGAGAATCCAATTTCCAAACGTAGTTCTAAAACTTTTACAGGCGGCGACTTAACCGGGACGGTTTCGCGACCTAATAGGGGGAAACGGGGTGAAATAACAGAGGATGTGAATTAAGCGAAGGTGAAATAAGAGGGGTTCGAGTGTAACCTATTTCTACAATCAATTAAAGTCAGTTAAAATCCCATTTAGCTTTCCATCTGCAATTGTTATATTTATTTAGTGACAAACGTATTATTTTTTAATTTCATTTTTACTCAAAACAATTTTACACAGAACAAGAGACAAAACAAAAACAGGTATTTCTAAGCAAACTAGACCTTCCATTAGGTATACTAAAGAGACATCCAAAAAAAGTAATCCAATCTGGCTATGAACGAGATTTTTTCTGGCTTGTAATATTCAGCGTCTAATCCTTATAAACACTATCAGTTCATGAATACAGAATATCTCAGATTACAACATACACACATAGAATTATCCATTTAAATGTCCTAATCAATCAATTCTTGCTTTTGATGATTTTTATAAAACGGATTAGTAATGACCAAATAGTCGAAATAATCTTCAGACGTTCCAGTATTCCAGAAAAAACGATTCATACAGAAACTGTAATCAACGTAATCCGTAATATACATAGATAACAACTGTTTCAACAACTTAAGAGCTCATGCCAATCGACAATTTATAATTGATTATGTTAGTATACGATTTGCTACTAAATGTTGCAAGTTATAGTACTTGATTAGATATGGAACAACACAAGTGGAACTTTCTTGTTCTTATAGTTTCTTGTATTTTTCTTGGTAAGAGTAAATGGACAAAGTAACACCGATTGTAGTAAGTATATTTTGATATATTTAGTTTCTAGAATAAAAAAATAGAATGCAAAAATTCGCGGACCCTAACCATATTAGGGGGAAGTAGGTAGCATGTGAATATATATGGGACCTATATCATATTTTAGAGTGATTATTAATCCTAAACAGAGTTCTACAACAACAAACAAAAACTTCAAATGAAACTTGAAAAAATGTCTGGCTCACCAAAAAATCTTGGAAAGGGCTTGCAAAATATTTTTGAAATAGTTTTTTTCTTATATAAACGTATTTCTATTGTCAAGGCTGCCATATTATTTGTTTTACAATTGTGGCAGCCTTTTTGTCAAATGTTTGACAACAAAGTTTCGTTTTGAGCTTGGATATAACCGCTATTTCTAGCTCTCTCGTTCATAGCCAGGTTTGATGACATTTTTTTATGTCTATATTTTACAAGCCGTCACCAAGATTTTCTGATGAGCAAACCGTTTTTCTATTTCTTTGTTGCAAGCTTCATTTGAAGCTTGTTTGCTGTATGCCTTCTATTTAGGTATAATAATCACTAATCACTCTCCTTAATATAATGTTTTTCCATGTTTTCTTACGAAAATACGAGAATGATTAATTCGTTGAAGGAATTAAAAATTGTCACTGCTGCCTACGTCTCCGTAATTCAATTGTTACGGTTAGCGATTTCTCAACTCTACTTATGAGAACAGAGACCCTACGTGTTTTTAATTCGGTCTCCTAAATGATCCCAATCAGTCAATCCCATCTTTGTCCCTAATAATTATTCACCACCAAATAATAAATAAGGGATACAATAAAACAAAAAAGCAATGTTTTGTTTTTTAATATTACAACAAGCATTTTTTCTTCATAAATATTTTAATTTTCTATTAGTACTTCATTTTTTGGAAGACTATATTTAATAATATATCTAGAATAGGTTTCCCAAGCCTTATTTTAACTTTGTCTGAAAAAAAAATCGGCTACAAAGGCTGTGCTATTGTCAATAAAACTTTTTTTAATTCCAGGGCCTGGATTCGTCACCGATCTGAGACTGGTAGAAAACGGCACGCTGTCGTGGGCTAGCCCTAGCAACGAAATATGCGAAATTGCGGCATACATAGTTTCTATATCGATATTAGGAACCGATCCGCAATGGACATACACGGTTACGGAGAAGTCATTAGACGTTGGCCATCTGACACCGTGCGTAAGGTACTACTTCCAAGTGAGTCAGATAACCGCATACAACGTAACGGGTACAGCTGCCACGATGAATATTGTCACACCGCCACCTTCCGGTAAGATTCCAAATTAAGCTAATAAGTATAAAATTACGAGTATATACAGGCATGGAATTTCTATATATTAAAACGACAAAGCGTTTCTGCTCATATAATCCTCCAGTAAATTCTTTTGTTTAGCTGTCCGATTTATTTCGTTGGTCAGTTCCAATTATACGACATTAAATGAACTTGATTCTTTCAGCTGTTGATCTACTATCTCAAACTGAACGTTGATGTCTGTATATACCAATATCGTTTAAACAACGACTATAGGCGTCAGAATTTAAGATGCCAGCGCCAGTATGGAAAAATTACCAACTAACGATTGGGCCATTAACAGTTTGTTTTTACATTGCTTCTAATGTGTTTTATATGCAAGTTGCCGCTTTAATTTATTATTTATGTATAGTATTTGATTATTTACTGCCTAAAACACTTTTTTGTGATCAAGGCACTGTAATTTCAAAGTGTGTACAAGAGGGTGAACATGTTCTGAATGCATTCCATTCATATCTTCCTAAATTGCAAGCCATTCATATCTTCATAAATTTGAAGGTACTGCAGTTCATTCAGTATTTTCCGCTTTTTTGAATCCTTAACTGAAACAGACAATAATAATGATAAATATCTTTACATTAACCTTAAAATACTAAAACTTACATCGATAAAAGTAATCCTCCTCAGCAGTGGCGGTGCGTGATATTTCAGTTAGCCATATCTTGAAAACGACGCATGGGACCCACTTCACTTTTTAGGTGATGACTATACACCTCTTACAGAAAGGATTTATAGTGAAAAAATCGTCAGCAAAGTTTGCGAAAAAATTTTCAAAAACACTGGAGCACTCCCTGGGTTCTCAGTAACGCTCTGTGGAATATTTGCAGTATATTTTTTTCATAATCGAGAAACAAATATAAGGAGACGTTTTTCGATTTGTTACAAAATATTTTTGTTTCAAAAAAGTTATGGCCATTTTAATTTTGGGAAACAAAATGTTCCTATAAAATTAAAATTACTAGCAGAGCGGAAATCACATCAATATGTAATATAAAAGCAGAAGTTTTTATTCGTGTTAATTCGTACGAACTGGTCAGCATACCGTCCAGACATCAACCCGTTGAACATTTGTGGGATGAGTTCAACTAAAGAATTTGAGCCAGTGTTCCTATCCATAGGTCAATACCAGAGCGTATGGTTGCTGTAGAAGAGCGTTGGCATAACATTCCACAAAAACACATAGCAAACTTAATTCGATCTATTCCTAAAAGTATGCGAAGCATTATTTTTACTAGGGGGAATCCATATACATTATTAAACAGTTAAGAATTGGTACTATAGTTATTGTTAACTTTCTGGATTATTTGGTTTATGTTAATTTAAAATACAGGGTGTTCCACCTAAGGCGGATTCATCCATAACCTAAAAAAGTGCTTTGGGTGGTAGTTGTCTGGAATAATTGTGCATATGGGAAAAAATATTTTCAATTATATAGGGTGCTCCGTTTATTCTGCACGCCACCTAACTTTGTTATTTGAAATGGAACACCCTGTATATTTTTACATTTTTTGATTCTCCGTTTAATTCTAGGTCGACTTTGTTAAGGATTCCCTATACCTATCTCTTATAGTTTTTGAGATATTCAACTGTCTGAAAAACATGACGATTTCAGCTCTTTGAATGAGGCCCAATAGCATTTAAACCATAAAAGATAGAAGCCTGCGGTTTAGACGATTAGATTTAGCTCAAATTACCTTATCTTTTTCACTATGAGCAAAATGGATACGTTATTAGAGCCGGAAATATCGGACCCTACATTTGACCATTTTAAAACGTGAATACTATTTTTTTTTCAAATGGCATGACCCATATTAAATAGTGCTGTTGGATGCGAAATTAAATGCCCTTTCTACTGATATCGGGTTATCCATACTTATATCCAAACAGTTTTCCAAGAATATTCGATTCTTTCTAAAGTTTGCGAAAATCGGATGTCTACAGTGCAGTGGCTTTGCAATTGCGTTGCTTATTGCACTATTTGACGTATAAGCCAAACTAAACGTCACCTTAGAGTTGACTAGCTTTGACTTGTTATTTTACTGTGAAAACGTGTTAAAGTGTATCATAATATTTATGTATCAATGTCGCTGACGCAGGAAGAAATGGTTGATATGGTTTTTGTTCTTGGTGCTTGCCACCGAAAACCATTATTGGCATCAAGAATTTATGCACAACGCTATCCGGACATTCTTTTCAAAAACGAATCCACATGTGTATTAACCATAACGGAGAATATTTTGAGCAGTCGTTGTAAATCAACAGGCTAAGTTTATGTAGCCTTTTCTTGATTTTTAGAAGAAAATACTGGCTACGCCCTTGCATTTTGAGCAGTTGTTGTCATTCAGTAGGCTAAGTTTATGTCGTTTTTCTTGATTGCGGAGTTTCGTTCCATTTGCGTTCTATTAGTTATTGTTAATGGTTTATTTTTGTTTGCTAATCCACTTTTAAACACGCCAGTAAGTATTTAAAGAAAAGTAAGTATAGAAAAGTGATTTTGCAACGCCTACGTAACGCTGTAGACATCCGATTTTTGCAAACTTTAGAAAGAATCGAATATTCTTGGAAAACTGTTGGAGATAAGTATGGATAACCCGATATCAGTAGAAAGGGCATTTAATTTCGCATCCAACGGCACTATTTAATATGGGTCATGCCATTTGAAAAAAAAAATAGTATTCACGTTTTAAAATTGTCAAATGTAAGGTCCGATATTTCCGGCTCTGAATAACGTATCCATTTTGCCCATAGTGAAAAAGATAGGGTAATTTGTGCTAAATCTAATCGTCCATACCGCAGGTTTCTATCTTTTATGGTTTAAATTCTATTGGGCCTCATTCAAAAAGCTGAAATCGTCATTTTTTTCAAAGACAGAGACAAAGAGGTAGGTATAGGGAATCCTAGAATAGGAAACAAAGTCGACCTAGAATTAAACGGGGAATCAAAAAATGTAAAAATATACAGGGTGTTCACAAATCAATGATCCAATGAGGCTTCGTCCGACTCCAATACCTGCAATTTTGACGGTTCACTGTGCCGTTTAGATAAAACGTGGCTTAATCGGAAAAAGTATTTGCAGTTTCTCTAAATTTGCATTTTTTTTTCTTAGCAACGTACTTTTTTCTATGTTTTATTTGTGTTATTGTGAAATTTTCGTTTATTTATTATGAAAAATATGTTTTTGATTTTGTAACATTCAATTGTCAATTGACAATGAAAGGGTCTCTCAAATTAAATTAAAAAAATGGGGGGTTGCCATTTAAAAAATAAGTTCATGACGTCATTACTCATAAACAAATATCTGAAAATAGACGTTCCCTCAAAAATGTGTATTTTTATTAAACAAAATCGAACTGTTCGAGGATTTTTTCCAAAAATTTTTTTGTTTCACATTTACTGAATTTAGTCCATACTTTAGGCGCGCACTGTATATGTCGATATTGAAAGTGTATTTTTTAGAAACCCGTGTCTGTTTTCAGACGCGAATCTCGCTCTGGACGACGTACAGTATGTCCCTAACGGCAGACATGTTGAGCTGAGATGGTCGCTGGAAGAACAATGGGCGTCGTGTGCTCAGAGGTACAGGGTGGTCATCCTCAACGAAGACACCTCGGTAGCCTCCGATCTATACACCACATCAACTTCCGTAACTTTAATCAACCTAATACCGTGCGGTTCCTATATGTTCACGGTGAGAGCTCTCTTCACTTTAGAAGAAGAAGGCCCTGTGAGTGTTGTGAGGCACGTGGTTGACCCTGCTGGTGAGTTTTTTGTGGCTTCTCCATCAGAAGCTCTTATGCCCCGACAACCCTAAATCTGAAGCTCTTATGCCCCAATATCCACATAACCTAAGTTTTTAATCCCCATGACCCCATAACTTAAGCTGTTAAACCCTTATAACCCCATAACCTCAGTTTTGAACCTTTAGATTTGATTTAGGAGGTTTTCTCTGTAGGAGTATAAAACCATTGGTTATAGGGTTCTAAAGTTTGAAAACTGAGGTTATGGGGTTATAGGGGTTTAACAGCTTAAGTTATGTGGTCACGGGGATTGAAAGCTTAGGTTATAGAGATATTAGGCATAAGAGCTTCAATTTTAGAGTTTTAGAGAAATTGATTTTTATGTAGATGGGGGTCTAAAAGTAGAGGTTATGGGGTTATGGGGGTATAACATTTCAAGTTATGGGGTCACGGGGTTTTGAAAGCTTATGTTATAAGGTCAGGAGGGTTTAAAAGTTGGAGGTATGCGGTTATTGGAGCTTAAAAGCTTTATTTGTAAAGTTACTGGGATATAGGGTCCCTTATGGGGTGTCTCTCCCCCTTTTTAAACCTCAAACGTGTGTCGGACCAATTTTCCTTTAATCTACTGTCCAAAACCTGTAAAATAAAAAAGAAAATCACAATGATCGGAGTTTTCTGTGGGGAATTATCTTATTTTGAGAACAATTTTGCCGTTTTAGTGATAACTTATTTTATCACTAAAGTTAATTTATCTCTTTTTTTCGCTTTCTCATAACAAAAATATATATTCCTTTACCTCCAAATGGTTTCACCCTATTACGTACTGCATATCATATTCTCAATAAGATAAAAATTGAGTGGACAAAATATTAAAAATGGAAATGCAATAACGTGCATAGCTGCAGAATACAAACATGGCTATTTTGAAAGTCTTTGGAACTTAAGTCTTCGTATATTTGTAATCATAAATCAATGATTTCAGCAACTACCAGGCCAACTCTGGAAAGCTTTACCCTTGGAACTAATAGCATTGCCTTGACGATGCAGTTGCAAGCTTTGGCGCAAAACAGATGTCCGATCTACAATGTGGAGGTGAAGTCGCCCTCGTTCACAGCAACCTATTTGGTCACAGATCAGAATTCAAGAACGTCGTTTCCACTAAGCATAACCGGTCTGCAACCCAACACCATGTACTACGTGCAAATATCCGCAAATAACACAGTTGGGGCTACCAGTCCTTTCCAGGCTGCTTTTCAGACGCTAGAAAGTAGCTAAGACTAGTAATGTTACTTTTATTGTACTAATTGAAGGGTATAGATGCAAAACTCACATTATCCACTGTTTAAAATTGTTCAGGAAGAAGGAATACCTGATTTCTCACTTTTTAAGTGACTTAAGGCATTGATTTTTTTTTTTTTTGTATTTGTATTAGAATTTTAACTTTGCTTCTCGATTGGTGAAATAACAACACAACAATATTTGACTCCAAGAAAGTGAATTAAAATTTGGATAATGTGAGTTCTGATACAACTTTTTGGATAACGGTAGTCTTGCTCCAAATTATTCTACATAATATTATATTTTACACTAAAATTCATGAAGTTAAGCTAAGAAAAGGAACTTGGAAACAAACTCAATGGTATATCAATAATTTCAACAAAAAATTTTATGTAATATGGTAGTTCATAATCAAAATAAAAAGCAGCACAAAATACTTAGAATACGGTTTTATTATCATCATTGACTGATGAAGTGAAATATTTTTATAATGAATCTAAAATTGCAAAGTACAAAAAATGTTGACAGTAAAAAGTTCTAACATTCTCACATTCTCCTTAGGAGAATGTGAGTTTTTGAAACAATTTACAGATTCCACATTATAAAACAAATACGAAAATGTGAGCTTTATACCACTTTTAAGATTTAAAATGGTGTAGTTCAACACGATGAACAAGATAGCGCCACTAACTCTATTTCGAAAAATTATGGATCATTTGAGTTCTGCATCTGTACCCCTCAATTGTAAGTGTTCCTAATAAAGTGTATGGGAAATTAATAACCTAGTTTCATATTACCTCCACACCACATCCACGTAGTGTGTGCATTTACATTTTCAACTTCTTGTTTTCGAGGTTCTATTCACGACAAAATCGTCAGTTGCCAATGTCTCATCGTTAATGGAATATTAATTGTAAATCTCGCAATAATGCTTTAAATAGATTGTTGCACTAAATACTTTAAGCGCAAATATCTTTAAAATGGTCGTTCGGAGCGACATTTAAAGGGTATTCCTTTCCTATACTATACCGATAACATCAATATTCTAAGACGCAAAAAAACGTATTCATGTACTCTAGAATGATGTAGAGAGAGTCGTCTACAATTTAGATCAAAACGATTAACAAATTAAAACTTTTCTCCTCAAAAAAAACCCAAAAAAAAACACCAAAATTTGAAAAAAAAAATTGTTTTTTTAAAGAAGTTATTTACGGAAATCCAAAACAAAATTACACCTTTGATACCCTGTATCGTGGTTACCAATTACTTTTGGACTAAGGTAAGTTTGGTTAATTGTGTTAATGTAATGATTAATATTTTTACCCAAAGAATATGTAGTTTCGCTGTGGTTCCTTAGTAATGGGACACCCTTATCCTTTGTTAAATGCTAATTCTAGAATTGCATGCTACGATACAAGCATTCTACTGTACTTACTACACAATATTTTGGACAAAATAAACGTTTGTATTTTTTTCTGTACAGCAGATATCTTTCCAATCGTCTATCAAAAGATATCTATCAAATATATTTCCGAGAAAGACAATGAAATATACACCTTAACCAATGTATAATCTGGATATTACTCTAGATAATACCTCTTGACGATAGCTGAAGAGATGATACGAGTGCTTATCGAGAGTTTAAATGGGTTTCGTTTCCAAATGAATGATTTATAGCATTCTTGAGACCCACTTTACATGCCATTGTAGTTAAATTACAACTGAATCGGATATGGGGCAACAGAAGTCCAGCATTTTGGCTCTAATACTTTCTTGCATTTTCTTTATCCTGATCAATGGTCAGGACAACGAATATTGTGGTAAGTCTAGTATAATCTTTTATATATTAAATTACAAATAAAAATAATGACACGTATTCTATATCGCGAAAAATACACTTAGAGACCGATTTATCTTTAAACATCAATTTATTTAAATATTTGTATAATATATCCCAGTTTTTTATCAAGACGTTTTTTCTCCAAAAAGTAATATTAAAAAAATTCATATGAACAGAGGTCATGAAACGCTTAGTTTTCAGCGTACAAGGTGAAAAACATTGCTTTTTTTTCTTGATTTTTTTACTATTTACTCAATAACGATGAGAGCTACACGGATCCAATTTTACAGGTGAAATAGGTGCCCCCTTTTTACACCAGAATTTCTACGCCAATCAGGTTTGACTGGTTTCTTTGCAAAACTACAGTTAAAAATAGTAACCACAGTTATCTATCAAAATCGCTTCGTTTTTTATATAAAAAAATATATATTTTATACCCTGATGAAGTATTAGGTTGGCCGAAAAGTCTTGCACCAAAAATTAGAAATATTTAGAATTTTCCAGAAACGCATTGAATCTTCTAGACAGTTCGAGAATCTTGTAGAGTGTTCTCGACGCTTGTTTTAAATGGGTATATAAGAGTGCGCGTGCTTGCTTTTGTTAGCTGGGAAAACAAGGAGAGTGAAGAGTATCTTCGAGCAATCATCTACAAGTGGCGCCAAGGGCACAACGCCATCAAAGCCGCCGCAAATATCAACAGCACATTGTACGAGGGGTCTATTTCCCATTGGATGGTCAATCGTTTTGCGGCGGGAAATACGTGCTTCCAAGATAACGTGCACAGTGGAAGACCGCTTTCTCTCGACAACGACGAATTGTTGAGCGCCCTCAAATCCAATCCAGAAGCAACAACGGGAGAATTGGAAATGGAGCCACAGCACCATTGAGATCCATCTTCTCGATGGCGGGGCTATCGAAAATTTCAATTGAGATGGATCCCACATCGCCTTACCGATGCAAACGCGTGTGAACATCTGCGAGTCACTGCTTTTTCAACCTCACCGCAAGGAGTTTCTCGAAAATCTGGTGACCGGTGACGAGAGCTGGATCCTCTACGATAACGATAAATGACACGCCATCTGGCCTCCGCGTGATGTAGAGCCTCTGACACAGCCGAAAACAGACTCACACCAGCACAAACATCTCCTCTCTATTTGGTGGGATATGAGAGGGCCGATCTATTACGAATTGCTGTCCGTAGGCAAGACCGTTTCAGCTTCCGTCTACATTGCGAGAAAAACGGCTGAAACGTTCTACCGTCCACCTGTTGCATGACAATGCACGGTCGCATGTCGCTTCAGACACACGCCAAAAAATCGCAAAGCTCGACTGGCATCCAGTTGCCCATCCGCCGTATTCACCGGACCTTGCGCCATCGGACTACCATTTTTTCCGTCCGCTGAAGCAACATTTGAGCGGGAAAAAGTTCGACACTTATGGAGACCTCAAAACAGCGGTCGACAAATTTTTCTCATCGCAGCTCCCTGAATTCTGGGAAAAAGGCCTCAGTGATTTACTTAAGAGATGGGCGAAGGTTATAGATATCCATGGCGAATATATTGTTTAATTTTAATTGTTATTAATAAGGTTATAAAAAATAAAAATAAAAAAGAAAACTGTTTTTGGTGCAAGACTTTCCGGCCAATCTAATTTTTGAACATTTTATCAACCAAGCATAAAATATTTTTTTAATGAAAAACGAAGCTCTTTTGGAAGATAACTGTAGTTACTTTTTGCCCTTACAATTTTCCAAAGAATAAGTGGAACCTATCAAACCTGAAGAAAATTCATTGGCGTAGAAATTTCTGATTAAAAACAGGGACACCGAAACTCCATATACGAGTAGGTATATACAACTGATTTTGTACTTAAACATTTATTATAATCCCACTTTGCTCTAATAGTAGAGTAGAATTAGTCGATTTGTACCCCTAAACGAAATCTGACACTTCACCAATAAAAAAATGCTTTTTGTTGAGGAGGCTGAAAATATTAAATCGTTTTTTGGCAACAATTTAAAATTATTGCTACATTGTTTAAATAATTCGCAAAAGTGCGAAAATCAGGTTTTTTTGAAATAAAAAAGAGAACCGTAAACTATACAAAAAAATGTTTCAGATAAAAAATGTAACTAGAAAAAAATCCTACAAAACCCTCAAGAAATTTGCAAATCGGTTAATTTGTTTATCTGCAAAATTGAAAAAACCATTCTTTCGTAAAACAGCCCTTATTTTTTTTGTAAATATCATAGAGTAACGATTCAAAACGGATTCCCTTCTTAATGAGTTGGACTATCAAGTACATCGAAAAATTCATTGAATTTCACAAATTTAATTGTTTAATTGTAATGGTAATGACAATCGTTGAATAATATTATTATATATAAAAAAAGTCGCTTGGACTAATTTGATTAAAGTTGTGAGTATTCCCAAAGTCATTCTTTTCACGAGCTACCCCAAATAAAAAAAAACATATCATTCTACGATGTATAGTTTCGGAGATAATCCGATTTTTTTCGTGCGCATTTTTTGCGTGCGTGGTGAAGTGTCAGTTACTTTTCGGCTAAATCCTAATTCTACTATACTATAGTAGATCACGTTGACTGCTTTTAGTATATCTTCTATTTCTTATAGTCAGTGATATGAATTATCACCCTTTCACTCTTACACGTGATTTCGTTGTAGTCCTAAACCTTTTCACTATAAATCCTTAATTTTAACTATATTCCTAATACACACGTATCTACTATTTTAGAACCAGGTCCAGTCGAAAACCTACAACTCACAGAAAGCGGCACGCTGACATGGGATACACCTGATAGCGAATCATGTGAAATTGCGCAGTACACAGTTTCGGTATCCATATCGGGAACAGATGAGCAACGAACGTATACGGTGACAGAACCCCTCTTGGACCTTGGTGATCTAACTCCATGCGTTAGGTACGATTTCCAAGTGCGTCAGGTGTCCTCGGATAATGTGGCCGGCTCCGCTGCGGCGATTCACACTATAACACCCCCACCCCCAGGTAATTTCCAATAATAGTACCAAAAAAATAAATTCACTCAGAAGCTAATTAAAGCTGATCTGAAAGGAAGCTTACACTAGGGTCCGAAGGACGCAGGGCAGACTCGTAATCCGTCATGTCATTGACGGAACGACATATGGGAGACCAAAAGTACCAAAGCTCTTGCGTTTCAAGCACGTTATTGTTTGACGTAGACCACAACCTTAGTCTTTCGTTATTCGTTAAACTGAGAGTTTGGTCTGTAAAAGGAAAAATTTTCTTTCCAATTTTCCTGAAGTTAAGTACCAATTCAAAATAGATCACATGGACAGAAGACGACAAACCACACACATTATTTTCACGAATTTCGCACAGTTGTATCATTAACAGTTGTTTGTTGTCGCTAACATCAGTACATTATTATTTCTACATCTACAGAAGATAATGAGTGTTACTAGTATTTCTACCCTTTTAGCTGTTGTTTGCAAAACCCGTTTACTAGCTATCAATATTGGGGGCGAAATATCTGAAACGCCTAAAATTTGTATCAGAACATTAACGACCTTATTGCCTCAAAAATCTGTTGTTTCATCCACTGTCAGCCACAGAAAATTATTGCGTATGTCTTCTTTGTTGTACGTTGCGTATTTCTTATATTTCCAATGACACGTTGAAATGTGTTCTGTAAATATGTTTTACGCAATATGTGGTTACTAGACAATGGAAAATCGGATACATATTTTGCAAAAAAAAAACGTCTAAAGTGAATATTGTCGATCACGTTCCACGAAAGGCTACATGCGCAAAATAGTATGCACAAATCAAAACAAAATTCCTTTATTCTAACAGTACCAGTAATATTTAGTTGATGGATATTCGAATCTAAATGTGCTTCACACTCTCGGCGTCTATGAAACATATATTTTATCGACAATAATTTTTTTTTTTTTTATCTATCCACAAATGTGAGATGCCATTCTGCAGAAATCCACACAAAATCAGCTAATATGTAAATACACTACATAATAAATACGTACTCGGTGCAGAATACGTATGTACACACGTTTATTAGTTAATCACTCACGACACATAAAATTATTTTAAACTCCGCGTTCTACTCTTCGTCCGTCGCGTGTCGGACTAATACTAAAGACTGTTTTACACATACCAATTTATTGCACAATAAATTGTAGAATTTATTTTTCAATAAATTGTCCAATTTTAGTAACTGTTTACACTTTGCAATATATTTGTAACAATTTATTGTCCAATTTCAACACTGCCAACTCTCAATGACTAAAACCTAAGAGTGATCATAGGTTTGTTCCTAATAGAAACCGCTTATCTCATTATTAGATTGGTACAACGAAATTAATGTAAAAAGTTATTAAATATCCCTAAAATTGGCCAAGAAATTAGAGCAAGTTCTAAATCCTACAATTTATTGTGGACAATAAATTGGGCGCAATTTCTGTTTTACACGTTTTCCAATAAATTGAAGGTCAACTGGTACAATTTATTGTGAGAAAAAATTGGTGTGTGTGAAACAGTCATAATCCAATAACGGAACGTTCGCTACGCTATACGGATAAATTGCATATAGGCTTCCCTCGAACTCGCAAGTGAGGGTCACAGTGCGTGTTACTAGGTACGGTCAGTGACGTACGTATGCACGGACAAGAAATACATGCGTACATAATTTACAAGGCACTTAAAAAATACGGTTTATACATTAATTATCATTGAGTTGTATAGTGCCGACCCTGCGTTGTAGCACACTTTTCGGACCCTACCTGCTGTATCACATATATACACCCTAGGAAATTGCACCTTTACATATTGGCGATACATGTGTAGAAGAGAATAAGTTAAAAGACACCAGTAAGGACAGACAAAGACAGTTAGATGCCACAGTGTTTCACACTTATGCAGGTATTAGAAACGTATGAGACCTAATAGAAAGTGGAGAGGGATATTGCCTACACGCCTATCGCCGAATTTGAGTGGGTTTCAGTACTTTTTCGCAGCTATGGGGGTGTACATCGACTTAGCTGTATGAAACGAAATTTTTACGTAATTCTGACTTTTACAATTATCCCATACACTTAAAAGAAGTGTACAAACATAATTGTATTTATTTTCAAATATTTGTATTCCTTAACTAACCGGTCTGCAAGAAAATAAAATTGAAGTTCTATAAAAAATAAAAAAAATTAAAATACAAATCAACCCGGTTATAAGACGAAAGAAAGAAAAAATGCCTATTGAATAAGTGGTTAAAAAATGTCCCCCTTTGTGCTTCGCAAAAACCTAGTCTATCGTAAAATTCAGTTCTTACGCGTTCTAACTAGTGCTGTAAATATTCGGATGATTTTAATATTCGTATAATACATAATAGTACTAAATGAGTATTCGGATGAATTCACTAATACGTATTAATTGTCATACGTGCTTTGCTTTTCTTGGCTTACGGAATACGGATAGGACCTTCTATACGCAATGTCACGGCACACGGCACGGCATCGCATCATAATCCGTAATAATTCCGTATTCCGTATCCCTCGGACCTCGTTCGTGTTCGTATCATCGTACTATTACGTATTATTACGTATTATGTTTACTTGGTCCGAGACTTCGTCGGATACGATATCCACGCTATCTTCCGGCATTTGACAGCGTTCGTAATAATTTCGATTCCGTATTGGTGGTTGGCAACTATTCGGATTAATACGTAATAGTTTGATATTCGGATTGAACGGAATTTTTAATAAATATTCTTATAACACTAGTTCTAACACTTCGGGGGAAATATTATTTAGGACTTGTACAATTCTGGCCCGTAAATTATTTAAATTTCGTGGTCTTTCATGTTCATGACCGTAAACAGTTTGTTTTATTTGTTAAATATTTGTTAATATTTAAGGAACCGTCTATAAAAAATGGCCCAACGATGAAATCGCCTAAAATACCAACCCAAACATTTGACTTCTCGGGATACTGCGTACACACAGGAATTCTCAAGTGCTTATTTTCCGTAAACCAATAACGATATAATAATTCAATTCACACGTGCGCATGATAATTTACGGGCGGGGCGTCCCGCTTACATATTTTATTGCTACCCTTTCACGAAAGACAGAGAATAACGCTCAAAAAAAATTTTAAAATGACATGTCAGTCTGGCAACTATGGATATAATATTTCTCTGTCAGTTCCTCTATCTGTCAGAGTTTATTCTGTTCTATCTTTTAATGCTCGGCTTTAAAATCTTGGACTTTCCAACCCTGTATAGTCAATTATTGACGATGTTACCCACAAAAACGTTCTGCGTTCTATCTAACACTGGTCATCGGTGTGTTCTTATTTGTGTTTCTCTTCTTTGCCAGAGGCAAACCTCACCTTGCAGCACATCACAATCGTGCCCGTGGGCAGGAACATTCGACTGGAGTGGTCGGTAAATGACGACTGGGTCCAATGCGCCGAAAGGTACAGATTGGTCATCGTAAATGAGGTTACAAATACAGCAGCGGACGTGTACACAACGACGACCGCTATGACTGTTATCGGGCTGGTACCCTGCGTCCCGTATACGTTCACGGTGGCGGCGCTCTTCACTTTGGAGGAAGGAGGGCCCCCAACCTTGGTGAGGCACGTCGCTCCTGCTGCAGGTAAGTTAGCTTACGTTCCGTCAAAGAATTAGAAGGAATAAAATCAGACGACTCAAATCAAGTCAATTCAGTGAAACTACTGCCGAGTGTCACTTGGAACTTGGATAAGCCAATATCAGCTAAACAACTGGTTTTGGTCCTCCTACGATTTTTATAATTTAGTAAGTTGTTCTTTAATTACACAGGTCTACAAAATAAAAAAAGTTCTGTCTTTGCAGTCAGACCCATCATTTCCTATGTATTTTGATGCACTGAAACCAAAGTTGGCGAAAAAAAAATTTCTACCTTATCTGTTTTTCTCTCCACCCCCATATAACCCCCATAAACTCTTATAGAGGAAATTTTTTAAAAACATTTCTTTAATTATTTTTTATGATCTTTACATTGTTTTTTTTGGTCGCTGATCACGAATCTGAAGTCAAGAATAAATTTCGACTCAATGACAGCTGTCAACAAGCTGTCAAATTTTACTAAAAAGTTATAAGTTGATATTAAATGCATATTATTAAGTTTTTTTTTGGGTTGCTGATTACGATTCTGAAGTCAAAAATGAATTTTGACCTAATGACAGCGTCAGCAAGCTGTCAAAATTTCTAAAAAAGATAGAGATGATGTTTAGTACATGTTTATACACAGGGTGGACCATTTTAACCTTTAATAGGAAATAACTCGGCCGGTAAGCGAAAAAAATTAAAAAAGTTGCGTACAAAAGTTGTTGGGCAAGGAGGGGGACGTACGACCGAAACTTTAAATTTGACTTCGACGTTGATCTTGAGGGGTTTTTTGAAGGTCAAAACCACTTTTTCAAATGGAAACAACTATTTTTGACCCCGGATTTGAAAAGACCGGAAAATTTTACGTCCAAAATGGTACTTCTCAACAAGGTCATGGCAAGGTCTAATGAAGGTCAAATTTTCGAAAATTGTTAAATAACGAGGGCTAGCTCGGGATAGAGATTGGAAACAGTAACATTTTTCTGACTAAAGTTGTCAGGGTCGAATAAGGTCACTTCCTGATCACCTTGACGTTAAACATTTCAAATCAGAGGTCAAAAGTAGGGTTTCACGCTTGATAAATCACTTTGACCTTGAAACAACCTTAAAAACCGTTTCCAAGCTCTATCCCGAGCTAGCCCTGGTTTTTTCGGTAAAATAAGTGTTTCCGTTTGAGAAAGTTGTTTTGACCTTCAAATAACCCTCAAGGTCAACGTCGAGGTCAAATTTAAGGTTACGGTCGTACGTCCCCCTCCTTGCCCAACAACTTTTGTATACAACTTTTTTTATTTTTCCGCCTACCGGCCGAGTTATTTCCTATTAAAGGTTAAAATGGTCCACCCTGTATATAAACGTGTACTAAACATCATCTCTTTATCTTTTTTAAAAAAATTTTGACAGCTTTCTGACGCTGTCATTAGGTCAAAATTCATTTTTTACTTCAGAATCGTAATCAGAATATCAACATTTTACTATTTAATGAAATTTGACAGCTTGTTGACAGCTGTCATTAAGTCGAAATTTATTCTTGACTTCAGATTCGTGATCAGCGACCAAAAAAAAAACAATATAAAGGTCATAAAAAATAATTAAAGAAATATTTTCAAAAAATTCCTCTATAAGTTTCTGGGGGTTATATGGGGCTGGAGAGAAAAATTGATGCGGTAGAAAATTTGTTTTGCCAAATTTGGTTTCAGTGCATCAAAATACATGGGAAATGACGGGTCTGATTGCAAAGACAGAACTTTTTTTTATTTTGTAGACCTGTGTTATTAAAGAACAACTTACTTCCATTGAAATGATGCCAATGAATTTTAACCCTTTGCGGCATACATTTTTTATATAATCGGTTTCTCATAAAAATTGGTATATAGAGATTTTCGGGGTCGCTGATTACGAATCTGAACTCATAGAAATTCAAAATGACGGATCCAAGATGGCGAATAAAAATTTCAAATTTTACCGGATTTCAGTGAAAATTGATACACAGAGAATTTAGAGCTCGCTGATTACCAACCTGAACTTAGATTTTAAAAATTCCGAATGACGGATCCAATATGATGACTAAATATTTGAAATATTACTGAATTTCACCAAAAATTGCATATAGGAAGTTTTTCAAAACGGTAGCCCAAAATTGAAATTTACTACTGGATTCATTCCAAAGTTTACATATGGATCTGTCGGAGTTAGTAATCTCGAATTGGTTATGGTGCCCATTTATATGTAATTACCGATTTTTTTCCTCCAAAAGGATTGGGGTCAACTTGAAAGTATGGAAAGATTTCTGGGATCATTATCGTCATTATGAATCCGCAATTTTTAATTTTTAAAATTCGGGGGCGGCACCGCCACCAGCAACTCCGCCAACCCCCGAAAAATAAATTTCTATCAAAAAAGATTTTTTTTTTTATAATTCCTTCCTCCCCCCCCCCCTCCCATTTTTTATAATTTTAAATTTGGTTTTGGTTTCCGCCACCCCCCCCCCCCCATCATATGATGAATTTTTGAAAGAAGGTGTTTTATTTTTTTGAATTTGTTAATTAAATTCATCAGCTACGCAAACAGCCACTCAAAAACCATTGTATAATAGATTTTTTTGAAAATCCAGATATTTTTTCGCCATTTTTCCCCCCCCCGTTTCCCCCCTCCAAATTTTTATTCAAAACCCAAGCGCCCCCCCCCCCACCCCCCCCCCCCCTTTTTTTTTAATATTATTTTTTTTATTATTTTTTTTTTTCCTTTTTTTTCCCCCCCCCCCCCTTTAACTTTCTGCCAAATTTTTTTGAAAAAGGTTGTTTTTTTTAATTTGTTAATTAATATTCATCATTAACATTCATCATTAATATTCATCAACAAATTCATACCTTTGTGCATGAATTTTAATTCTGTAACATCCCACAATCATAAAAATACAAAAAACATCGGTTAAATCGAATTTAAACTACTTCAAAATCGTAAAAAAATCTTTATAAAAAAGGGGGCCCCCCATCCCGTGCCGCAAAGGAAATGAAACAGATTAAATTAAACAAATTATGTTTATTTGTCAAACTCTACTGACTGATATGAGTTTCATGAAATTTGACTTGGAAGTAGTTTTTGTGGGATCCTCACAGAAACACTGAAACCGTCTATTGCCTAACCTAATAAAATTGATAAACTAACATCGTATATTTTATCTATGACCAGATTTGACCAGACTTGCAACAAACGTTATTTTTATCTACATTTTGCTTTTTAACTACTCTATCTCTTTAAAAACGTATAACTTTCGTTTTATTTCGTCACTCAAACACACAAGTAACTCCTATTAGAAATTAACAACTTTAATGATTTTTATTTAGAGACGAGCAGCCCGACACTAGAAAGCTTCACCCTTGGAACCAGGAGCCTTGACTTGGTTATAGGCCTAGAAAGATTTAATATAAACGGGTGTCCAATTTATGAAGTCCTTGTGGACGCATCGCCCACCTTCACAGCGTCATACCCTGTAAGCGATCAAAGCACAAGAATGTCGTTTCCAATTAGCATAACCGATCTTCAACCTGCCAACTTGTACTACCTGCGGATATCTGCAAACAACACGTTTGGGGTTACAAGTCCGCTGCAAGTTGCATTTCAAACCTTGGAGAGCAATTGAATCCCAGCAATTGTTTGTTCACACTTAAGAGTATTAAAATTAAAACATATGTAAAACCCATTTATGATATTTCATTTTTTTGACCTTGTATTGTACGTATTAGGGTATTAAGTAAACGTTATTTTGTTGTGCACTAGAGTGAACTATTTTTGCCAGATGGACTCAGTTTAAAATATTCTGTCGTATTCTAGCTGAATTATATGTCGATGTTAATTTGGACAAAGCAGTATTTTGTTAGTGATCCAGTACGTGTTAGTTTTTATTCCATTTAAAAAATAGTCCACTTATCCACATAATTCCATTCTATTTAAAGGACTAGAACATTTTAATGGAAACAAGATACGAACAAATGAACCTTGCGTTCACATTACTGATATTGTCTGATCGTTGTTACGTGCACTATTTCAGGTTAAACCACCTAAATAATAATTTCAACTCCTTCTACGAGTTATTCGAGTATTTTGACGAAAAAAATCTGACATGGATTGGAACTGTCGTTTCGTCCGACCGTCTGGCAGACTCTAGCATTATTATTACAATGTTCGAGGTGTTTATGTCGTCGGCGTCGGAGTTACACATAAAATGTCAAGTAAATTAATTCACAGGCCATTTCGAAAATTTATTTTATGATGGCATAACCGTAATGTGTCTGTAAAGAAAAACTACTGTGTTGGGACAAACTCGATTGCAGGCGTCGCAAATAGTGTAACTGTTAAACATAAAAATATAAAAGAAAATGTGTCCTTGAGAACTCTGTTTATGTTCGACTTACTTTTAATGCTAAATGACTGTGATGTACCCCTGAAAGTACTCGATAAACAACCATTTCATGAGTTCAACCAGTACAAATACCTTCCAGAGATGATGTTACCAGGAAGTACATTCGATACTGCAAGCTATAGGTGACGCAATAAATGAACCATTTAAAAATAAGTTAGAAAGTATGTTAAATAAAGACACCGGTTTTACCAAATTGAGACTAATTTGTTATAGTGCCTCTACAGATCCGTAAGTAAGTGAGTGCAAAGAGTATTTTAATTATTAAACTTAGACTTTTAATCATAGAAACTGATGCTACAAAGTTTTTACAAATCTTCTCCAGTTCGTGGTAGTACTGTTAACCAATCTACGTCGTTAAGCTAATTAAGAGAGGGTAAGTTTTACATACATATGTATGTGGTTATAATGTGTATTTATTGCTTTCGTTACTATATTTAATATTACTTACTTTCTTGTATTACATATAGTGAGGTCCATAAGTAACGCATAAATTCATTATCTACGTAATTTACAATTTATGAGTAAAATCCTGAAACATGTCAATTTTTAATTCTAGAATGATATTTTTTGCAAGTACCTCCCCTATTAAGTAAGGGTTTAATTATATATTCAGCAATATAAGGTTTTTTGAATTTTGTATATTTTTCATCAAGAAAATAAAATTTGATCATTTCAAAATTATTTATTATTATTATGAAATGTATACAATCAAGTGCCTATGTACCAAATATCTGTCAAATCTGACGTTTTTAGTTAATTTTGTGTCAACATTCAACTTAAATGTATCGGTTTCGCAGATACGCTACGCAAAATACCCAACAAAAAGAAAAAGTAAAGGTTTTTTACATATCAGAAAAAATTATACATTTAAATTTCTTTTGTAATCTTGAAAACTTATATTTTATTATGTTATTTTCCTGATCGTCTATTGATCATTATTTTAACAATGAGTCTTTCGGATACCAAAGAATTGAAATGAATTTTGATATTATTAGGATGTGGTGACAAAAAAACAAGCAGGTACGCGAATTGCATACTAAGTGTCCTGACCGCCGCATTTCCCCGTCTACGGTTAGTAGAAGAAAAATTTCGTAATTTGGAAATGTCACAGATATTCCTAAATCTGGTAGGAAACACTTTAGCATGAGAAATTGGATTTGTTAGTTTCAAGTATAAACTACAAACAATTGCCGCCGATTAGTTCTCGTTATAAAGAAAAAAACGCCCATATAAAATTCATTTGGCTCAAGAATAACGACGATGACCCTGATGCCGTTGATTTTGCAAATATGGCAAATAATGCTAAATATCCTTTATTTATAAAAAAAAATCTTTTTATTTCTCTTTAATCTCAATATTTATTTTACATTTTATTTGATCCAGTTTATAAGAGATGTTCGAAGTACTACCTCATCTTGTGCAAATAGCCGTTTAAGTTAGGAGGCCGTTAAGTAATAGTAATTTCTATCTAATACTCTGGAAAAAATATTTCTTAGATTTTATGTTCTTGTATCCTTGTATTAATTGTTCCCGAGTAATTCGGTGGCATACGACTTCTTTCATTGCCCTCAATTAAAAATCCAGAGGGGTAAGGTCGGGGCTCCTACATGGCATAGGCCCTCCTCTATCACCTGTTAGAGAATTGTCTATTTTCTTGGCCGATATAATGCGCAGGACATTCATGTTGTTACATAAATGAACTACATGTATTAACGGTAGAGGCAAAAATATTACAAAAAAATTATCCTTTTTTTATTTTACAATTAGTAATAAAAGGTAGTCCATTTCTAAGAAAAAAAAATAAAATACCTCGAAAACAAACTGGATTATGCATATTGTGGTTTAATCGCTGAAATTGTCTCTACTAAACTCTTCAAAGGAATATCGCGGTACCAGTCACCTGGTATAAGTGATTTTATTATAATTTTACTGGAAATATACAAGTAAGGGTATCCTTTGTGATCACTAAGTAGCTTATAAGTACTAAAATGTGCTTCAAACTTATTTATTGTTTTTATAGTCTATATGTTACGGTTGTGCACATCGTTGGACAAGGATGTAGTAAGTAATTTCCATAATTATTAAACATTAATATGTAATAGTTAATTATGTAATTTATTCATCTCCTGATGATGCCAACGTTATTGGCGATATCCGCCCGTTGAATACAATATAGTGTTTCGATGGAAAAGTGTCATAAAAAATATCAAGACCACTCGATGTCCTCATATGGCTTGAAACAAGGGCTGATAGCAACTGTTTACAAATTTCCTAAAAAACGCAACAACACTAATAACATCGTAAACAAGGGCGTAGCCAGTAGTTATCTTTGGGGGGGCGTCAATCAGATGAAACAAAAAGCCAAAAAGGTCAGTAGAGCAAAACCAAAACCCGAGCGTCGCTGCAAAAAAACAAAAAACCAAAAAAAGGTCACTAAGAAGGAAGCATTCCCCCGAGTATTTTGGTTTTTACTTGATCCTTTGGGGGGCGATCGCCCCCATCGCCCCCATCGCCCCCATCCCCCCCTGGCTACGCCCTTGTCACAAACGTTCTGATGTATCATTGTACAGGTATTTACCAAAAATAATATTAATTATATAGAAACAATCACTACACCTACCCAATATTGTATAGGACCATCCCTTCTATGGAAGTGAATATTTCCGACGATTATATATAGTGGAACCACCTTCTACGGAAGAATGCGACATCATATTCTACTTGGTCACATGAGGCACAACGTTAATAGACCGAACACATCTATAATGTAACAGACCAGGAGTTGGACGTCAGCTTCTTGCCCGCTTGCGAAAGCATGAGGTTCAAGGTAGTGTCTGTCTCCTCAGACTATCCAAGGATGGCACCTTATACAAAATACGTTGCCCGCAGGTACACAGTTTTTACTTAAGTGTGTATACTAGACGCAGAAATTATGGGATAAAAAAATCCACCTGTGGTCCTGATTCGAGCGCGGATATCGTTGTTTAGTAGTTTTTCTTATACTAGTAGTTTTTTCGCGATATAAAAATCGCATTCAGTTACTGCTTTTTAGATTTACTGTATAGTTTACTATTAATTTTCGATTTAAATTAGATAGATTTGCGTACTTAGTTTTCCAATTCATATAGACATATTCCCATAGAAAGATTCAATATTTTTATAGTGAATTAGCAAATAGTATAAGTGCATTTTGGTATAGTTATAGTTATAGTAATTTAGTCGTAATAAACTAGAATAATGAGCGAGATTCCTTTCATTCCCTGTTCTTCCTATCTTGCTGGTTTTCGCCACGCAAATGACAACTTTGTGGTGGTAAGTTTATTTTCTTTTTTTTTATTTTAATTTTCACTTAGTATAATTTATTTAGTTGACTTCATTGCAAACACAACATCTTTTTTTGGTCAGAATCAGTGATTTTCACAGACCTGTAACTTGAGAAAAAATGGTCATAGAGAAAAAACGAAAAAATGGAAACTAAAGCTCCAACTTTCTAGTTTTTGGATCTTGAGTTTACAATTTTTTAGCATTTTTTTCTTTTTATATTTCTTTAGCTTTTTGTCTAAGACCATTATGCCCATCCCCAAATTACATCTCTTTGAAGATCACTTAAACTTTGTGGATTTTTTATAGCTCTTAATTTTCTCTTTTTCTCTTTTTTTCTACGACCATTTTCCCACAAATTACAGCTTTTTGAAGATCACTTAGGGGGTAAATACAATTCGACGGGCTAAAGTTATGCATTAAAAATATTTTTTACCAAGGTTTTATTTAATTATTACAAAACTTTGTATTTTTGTTAAGAAAAGATTGAAGAATTATAAATAAAATCTTTTTTATTTTTTGAAACAAAATGGCAACTCCACGCTGGCGCAAAGTGGACCTAAAAAAACTGCAACCACTCTGGACGTCGTAATTTTCTTCTATAACAGTCCAGGAAATAAAATTTATGTTAAAAATACATATAATTTGTCGGGAAAAATAAAAAAAAAAATAAAAAAATACTACGTTAGGCAGAAGTTTTTCGAGAAAATCGGTGATTTTCCGTATTTTTTCAGACACTTTTGCATTGATAATTAAATTTTGCAACATAAAATTCCAAAACATTTAGGTTTACAGACAAGCTAAGAGTATCAAGAAGAAACCCTGAAAGTTTCAGCCAAATCGGCGGAGTAGTTTTTGAGTAATCGTGGTTGCCGATTTTGAAAAAGTTTTGAGTAAAATTCGTTTAAGTTTTGAATACAGAAAAATGATTCTTAGACTTGACATTTATATATGTACACTATATATGTATATATACACATTTATATGCATATGTATATGTATATAATACTCTCAGGTATACAAATCCGGCCTTGAGTATTTCAAAGTAAGATACAATAGATAAAACTTTCCCCTATAAATTCCCCAAAAATTATCTCGGCTCCCTGAGGTCGTAGGTCCTTATTTTTTTTTAAATGCGTGTTTTGAATGGCAGTTTTCAAATATGCAATGGCCAAAAATGTAAAACCAAAATTAGAAATGTTATTCGAAACAAACTGGTTCGAAAAAATGATACAATTTTACAACGCATTTTTGTATGCAAAAAATTAAATAAAAGCGATTTGGTTTTTTAATAGCATGAAAGTACAAGTCTTCGCGAATAAAATGAGCCCACGATCGTTTCTGTACGATCATTTTTGCCTCTGTAAAAGCTGATTTTTGAAAACGTCTTTTTTTAAAAAAAATCGTTATAACTCGTTTTTCTAAAAAACTTTTTTTGAATTTTTGAAAAAAAGGTCATTTTCCGCTTGACTTGGGCTGTATTTCTAGTTAACAAGAAGTATGTTCAAACAATATTGGAATTTATATAGCATAAAAATATAGCATAAATAAAGAGAATTTTGACGTTTTTTTAAATTTTTCTCAAACGTTTATGAACCGATTTTTTTCGTTCACATCTCATTCGACGCGCATTTTTAAGACCTACAACTTTCTAATTTAACTTTCTTGTGTAGGACTTGTGAAGCTTTTTTTTCTTTGCAAAAAAACCGTTTTTTTTACTTTTGCGAATTTTTTTGGTTATGTTCGCCATTAAAACTCGAGTTGCAAAAAACGCTATCTTTCTTAGAATTATTTTCTCTATACGACCATATTTTTTGTTTGCTGATAACAATTAGTGACCGGTGTTCTCGCCGTTGATTGGGCTACTAGGGCCGACCGCTCTCGTATGCGCGCTGAAAAAGGCGTACTGGAAAAGTGACGAAAAAAAATATAAGGAGTTCGAATTTCGCTTTGAAACTTTCACGAGCGTATTCTACGGGTTTTCTTTTTTTACTTTTTTAGAGAAAAAAAAAACGATTTTTTTGACCACCTAATTGTATTTACCCCCCTTAAAAATTGTGGATTTCTTTACATCCCTTAATTTCGCCTAGTGTGTTATAGACTAGGCGATTGGGTTTTCTTTAACGAAATATGTAGTGACTCTATGGGCAGAAACGTACATAATTTGAGAATGTTACTTTAGATCCTTGAAAACTGGGGAAAAAACACAAATTCTTTGAACATTATTCATTTAATGTTCACTCCCTTAAAACATCAATTTAGCCCCAAGGATACGCTATTTCATTTTAATTGGTAAATCTAAATGTACCCTCTCATTTTTCAGACGCCAATCTGACCATAACGTCCCTACAAGTAAGTTTCATTGGTGAAGACATTTTGCTCAACTGGAAATTGGACGAGAAGTGGCTGAACTGCGCGAAGCATTACCGCTTGGTCTTCTATAACGAAAACATTGACATAGCAATAGACACATACGTACAAACAAATTCTGCTACTGTGAACAGCCTAGTGCCCTGTCAAAGGTATTTCATCCAGGTAACTCCGATGTACAACGTTGAAACCAACGGGCCTAGTTTTACAATGTGGTATACAACTCCTGAAGCTAGTAAGTTTTTATGAATTGATCTAACCATAACACCAATATCACAAATTTTGTACAATTTTCTTTCTGTTATGGTGGTGGTCAGTGACATTTTATATTCTCCATGCATCCAAACTAATAAATGTTGTTATCATTTGAAAACACGTGGACTATCAAATTTTAAAAGTCAAAAAATATTTCTTGGCTCCACAAGCATAGATTTGACTTTTGGTTTGCAAAACGTCACGGAAAACAAGTGCTCAGTTTATTCACTCCTTGTGGACGGGTCACCGGACTTCATCGTAGAGTATCCAATAACGGACCAAAATAACAGGTCGACAGTTGCCGTAAGGTTAACAGATCTCCAGCCTGACAGGTTATACTTGTTGGTTGTGGCTGTAAATAACACCTACGGTCTGTCAGATCCTCTGAGGCTGGCTGTTCAGACTCTACAGAGTAACAAAAATACACTTTGAGTAAAAAAATAAAAAAATGTGTTAGTTGAACTTATGTAAAAAAATTAAAAAAGTATATTGATATATAAAAAATTGTATACAGTGTGAATAAAAAGTAAGGAAAGATGCTTTTAATTCCTTAAATATTGTTAAAAATGTTTAACAAAAGTTTACAAATTTTTGCCATAAATTGGCTGCTTTAGATTTTTCTTAACGTAAACAAGTTGGTTGTTAGGGCAACCGACCTTATTTTTTTCCATAGCATGGTATGATTTTCTTTGTATTTTTGAAAAGAGCATTTATTCCTGGATACGGACCATAAAATGATAATAAGGTTTCATAAGAAAAAAATTGAGAAAAAAATATGTTTTCCAAAAATCACCCCTCTCGGTTTAACTTCGCGAATCCAGTTCTTATCAAGTCGGTCATGGAAATAAGTTTACCTTACTTACTTTACTTCATTTTGTCAGCTTTGTAAATAGTTAAAGATAGGAAAACTCAACAGTTTATTGAAAACTGTTATAAGGTAATTGTGACCTTTGTAATTGTTGTAATCTGCATGAGGTAATTTATTTGAAAGTACCTACTGCAATTTTTTCAATAACTTCCACTTTTTTTAACCCTTTATTGAAACAGGCAAGAATTATAATATATTTACATTAACCTTAAAACTTACTTCGATAAAAAAATAGTTACCCTCAGCAAAGTGAAGAAAACAGAGAACAGACTCTCATATATTTACTAACTGTCTTTCCTATCTTCAAATTTAATTTTTAATATTATTTAGGCTCCACGGAAACTTGGTGCTTTCTTTCTTCAGGAAAAATATGAAATAATGAATAATAAATGGAGATCGAGACCCTTTTAATTCAGTACGAACAGCGAGATATACGACTGATTCATGATAAAAGAAATATTTTAATTTTTAATGGTAAAACACACAAATAGAAACCAACGGACATTTCTATAAACAATGGCACAGTAATTAGTTTGTTGAGCGACCACCAAGTGGTGTAACGCTAATGTCGAATTCCCTACAGCCTCCTCTTCGTCTGGCTGTGCTGTAGTGAGACTGAAAACTGAGAAGTGATAGGCAACCAACTCTAAAACAGTAGCACTATTTCCCTACGACAGCACAATTAGACGAAGAGTAGCCTACTAGTCTTAAACAGCCTGTCTTTTTCTTATTCTTGTACATAATAATAATAATGTGTCTTTATTGTAATATTGAAAATAATAACAAAAAATAATAATAATTGAGGATGGCGAAGTTCAACAGAGTTGCTCTTCCATCTAACCATCCTGGTAATATCATCAAAAAAGTTTAACAGCGTATAAGAATAAAGATAATATGAACACATAAACATGAAAATGTAGAAAACTAACAGGTTCTATTCGCCATGAGGATCAACTGACCTTGATTTGTTTCCTAAATGCAGTAAAATTCGGCAAAGATTTAATATGTGGAGGTATTCTATTAAATAAAGCAGTAGCATTATAAGTAAAGGACCTCTGAAACATAGCAGAACTGTGTCTGGGTACGGAATAAAGATCATTGTGACGGGTGGCACGATCATGGATATCGCTACCTTTTTGGAATTTTATCATAGAGATATTTTGGTACCTTGGAACTACTGATTTTAAAAATTAGACAAGCTAGATGTAATTGAAACCGTTCCTCAAGGTTGAGCCATTTGGAATCGTTAAATTTAGCACTGATGTGATCAAATTTACGTAAACCGTAACAGAATCGTAAATAAGAGTTTTGAACTCTTTGAAGGATTTTTTTATCTCTATTTAGGATGGCGGATCAATAAACTGTATCGCAGTAGGCAATGCTACTAAGAATTAAAGAGTCACATAATTTTAGTTTTACTTCAGTAGTTAACGAATCTTTATGGAAATAGAGGGCACGTAACTTGACATACGACTTGTGCAACAAATAGTTAATGTGTTTAGAGATTGTCAGTTCTTTGTCAAAGTACACACCTAAATTTTTACAATAATTACTAGGAAACAAGTTGACACCATTAAGAGTAATTGTAAAATGAGGAACAGTAGTGATCTGGTCACTACGGCTACCAATAACTAATAGCTCAGTTTTAGACTCATTTAAAACCAAACCATGACCAAGGGATATCAAAAAAACAGATTCTAAGTCAGATTGATTAGGGGAATAGAAAAAAAGTAATTCATCAAAAGGGAATCTAGCAATTAATTGCATATCAGCATACTAATGTGGGATAGAAAATTTTATAAAAGTCCACAAATCAGGATCCCACCAGGATCTTTAGAAAGGCATCAGCAGTCTAGTCTTACTAATCATATGGTTTCTTGCCACTTTGTTATTTAGGATTAATTAAAGGACAAATAACATCTAATCGATATACCCAGTCAATTTTGTTTATCTCCAATTAAACAAATGTGTTTTAACTTTGACAAGTGTAGTAGAAGTCACACAATACATAATAATTACATGTAAAAGTATGTGATACATTCATACATCATTAACGAGATATGTAACCATATTCTCACAGGAGGGTATTGCTAAATGCATATCAGAAGCATCAGATTCGCGCTCAAATTCGCGCTTTTACTCAGAATCCTTCCAAATATTCAAGTTACAAATCGACAGTTATGATTTTGCTCTTTGCTAATACATACAAAAAATTACAAAATTAATTATAAGTTGGTGAAAGTGTTCTGGGACAATTCCTAAGAGAATATATTAGTCCATGACATACTGTACTGTTTCAATACTTCTTCGATTAGAAGAAGTAATGTATATTTTTATATCGAATAACAAACGAATTTTATGTCACAGGTTTTTTTATCAATATTTTAAGTTTTATTTTTTTATTCAAATTACAGTATCCAGGGCCAAATTTTTCGTAACATCATGATGTTACGAGGACTACCTAATCGAAGACTACCTAATAATAAAAATTCAGTAATCCCTTGTCATAGTTAGATAATAAACAAGTACCTAGATCAACAGAAACTAGAATAAAGCTTCGCTTACGCGACATATTGTTATTTAAAGATTAGTCGGTTAAAGCCATTTAATTTATTGGTGCTACTATTGTAATTAGCCGATACCATCATGTTATTTCGAGTGTTTCAACGTAAAATCTAGTACATATACTCCATTATCTTCTGTCATTGTCTCATACCCAGCCAATTAGGAATTTTCTATTTCTAGAAAATGTGACACTTCTAGAAAATCCCATACGGTCATTGCTATTTTTAATTTACTTATCACTGGTTGTTTTCGTTAAAAAAGCCAATAAACAACGAAACCTTTGCCGGGTTTTACAGAATTACATCAATTTTGTAGAAAATATATAAAAAAATATAAGGATTCGGTTTTTTCTAGCACGTAGCTACGTATTTGGGGGACTTTTTTATCGAAGAGTATTTAAAAATAACGGCACCACATGCAACCATTCAACCATCATTTTATGGCGACCATGATTCCAACGTATGTATGTAGTTTTTTGAAACCAACATTTTATTTCAAAATTTATTAAGATATATAGATGTGACATTCGTGAACCAAGCACATTCGTGAACCAAGATACATTGAAAATTTGGCGACTGTTTAAATAAGGTCAACGTTTCCATCTTTGTTTTAACAAAAACTTCTGCTACTTGTTTTATAATCAATCAGTTAACAATTAACTGTATTCCAGTTCAGTCAGTATCCACGAATATGCTAAATATATACATATGTATATGTAAAATTTCAGTATTATTATCGAGCTAAAAGTAAAAAAACATTTGAATTCCTGCAGAAAAAAAGGTTTTTGTTTTTTATTTTATTTTTTTTGTAGTTACCTAAGTGTTATCAACGATTTTATTTGATAATTTTATCTCAAATATTCAGCTTATAACTGTAAACAAACAATAATGCACTCTATTTTAAGGTAGCTGACATACGTACCATCTGCTGTAAATACCAATTCCAGATATCCCAAAATATGTTGAGGATATTTTATACATAATATACAGTGTGGAACA
This sequence comes from Aromia moschata, assembly GCA_029963805.1. Classification (NCBI taxonomy): domain Eukaryota; kingdom Metazoa; phylum Arthropoda; class Insecta; order Coleoptera; family Cerambycidae; genus Aromia; species Aromia moschata. Next base: position 780,133 of record JAPWTK010000131.1, read on the forward strand.
GCCAAATGGAATAAATTCAGTAGCTCCATTATTAGAAAGTCCTGAGACACATCAATTTCTAATTCTAAAATGACATTGCGACGTAAAAATGTCATCCCTAATTTCAACCCCCTTCGGGTAACTCCTGAGTTTTCAAATTGGAAGTAGGGGCTTGTGATACTTCATTTGGGTTATAAATGCTATGGTTTTAAATTTTATTGCATAAATTAACAAGAAAAAAAGTTTCTCCAGCGTAGGAAATTCGTTACATTAAAATAAAACTTTTATAAGCAACACTATTTGTCAATTTTAGGTTCTGAAATGTTAATAATTACAAAAGAAAATCTGTAATTGCCGACATACCACAAGATAAAAACTTACTAATAAATACTTACAATTTTTTTGTTTGTCAATCGAACGATTTTGATAGACGAATTCTCCTTGAACAAATGATGCAAATGATCAGAATACTTTACAAATATAAAATGTTTCATTTTCGGATGAATCTACATTTACGCTTCACGGCCATGTTACTCGCCAAAACTGTCGTTACTGGTCGAGAGAAAATCCTCACTGGATGAGGGAACTACACACGCAAAACCCTGAGAAAGTTAATGTTTGGGCACGAATAATTGGTGAAAATATCATTGGTCCCTTCTTCATTGACGACAATTTGAATGGACAAACTTATTTAGCGCTGCTCCAAAATAATGTTGTACCGACGATGGCAAACTTGTATCCATCTGAAGGAAACCCACAACTTCCAGGTAATGCAATATGGTTCCAGCAGGATGGTGCACCAGCACATTACGAAGTCAATGTCCGGCAATATCTCCACACAATCTTTTCAAATCGCTGGATAGGGAGACGTGGTTGTGTAGAATACACAATCACCTGATCTCACGCCGTTAGACTTCTTCCTATGGGGATATGTAAAAAGTATGGTCTACAAAACCAAACCCGACTATTTAGCTGACTTAAGAAGAAGAATAACACTTGCAATTAGGTCAATTACCACGCAGATGTTAACTAACGTTAGAAGACGTTAACCGCCCAGATCGACCCTCCTTCTTTATGAAAGTGATAGACGTACTCATGCATGAAAACATTTTACAGAAAGATGCACTTTACTTTCATTATATTACCGTAGTGCAGAAATATATTTTTAATCCTTAATATAATAACAAAAATTAAATGTTAAGATGTGGATTTGAAAGAGGGTGAATGAATTGGGATAATCACCCTGTATATTAAAACATACTCGTATGTACGTATCGATGAAAACGTTGAACTTGAAAATTGATTAGAGTATTTTATTTGTTGAGTTCTAATCCAATATTGATCAAGTGGTAATTATAACAGAATCATCAGCAATAATTAAACAAGACCTTAAATTACGTGTGTTACTATTTATGTAATTAAACTTTACATAAATGTAACCTAAACGTTATGTTTGTAAGTAAAAACTGCGTACATACATATTTATATAAATATTGTTTAAACAACAACACGTTGACAAATCTTTAGACAAGTTTTGTCTAAAAGTTTAAGTACTGATGTTCTGGGCATTCTTCTGAAATAATAAAGTAATAGTTGTCGTCGTGTACGGACCGAATCTTTTCAGACCTCTTCAAAGAAGGTACAACGAACTAATTCTTAACAAAGAAGCTGCTGTTCGAAACCGTTTTGTTTTTTTGATTCCAAACTACCAAGACATCACAAAATAATTTGTAATTTCAATATATATGTAGTGGTATACTAACATATAGTAAGTAAATACTAACGAATTTTGATAATAACCAGATACGCCTTTTTTGTTTCGATATACGAGGTGTGTAAATTAAGTAATGGAAGGACGATAGGTTAACATGTAATGCACCTTCAGTACAAGTTTGAACTTGTTAGAGTCATTTCATCATCAAGTTCTTTGTGACTGTTTTCGTAAACCGTTTTTTTTTAGTGCGTATTAAAAATGAGTGACATAATTTTGAACAACGGTGTCCTATCAGGTTTTGCTTCAGACTTGCACAGCGCAACGAATACGTTTGCAAAACTGGTTTTTCAACGTTTTTCGGTGGTTTATGGCATTCTCAGAAGGAAGAGAGTTGATTGAAGATGAACCACCCAAAGGAAGGCCTTCATCTTCAAGAACCAATGAAAATGTCTATAGAATAAGGGCTCTTGTATGTTCAGATCGTCGGTTGACGACGACAAGATTGATCGGGGAAGAGTTAAATTTGAATCACATCACTGTCAGATTTTTACTAACGAATTGGGGTTGAGAAAAATGTGCGGAAAAAATGGTTCCAAAAAACCTTTTGCAGAAACAAAAGGACATCAGAAGAGAAAGGTGTCTTAACTTTTTTGAATCGATTGAAAATGATCCCCATTTTACGGAATGTGTCATTACTGGTGATGAGACTTGGGTGTTTGAGTACGGCCGGGAAATCAAGCGGCAAGCATGAAATGGCACACTTCAAACTCTCCAAGACCCACAAAAGCAAGAATGAACAAGTCGAAGATAAAATGCATGCTGATTTGCTTTTTGATAGCCAGGGAATTGTCTACAAAGAGTTTGTACCTCCAGGCCAAACAGTAAATCAACACTTTTACAGAGAGGTTCTTGAAAAAACGAAAAAGGGTCATGTGTGTGAGACCAAACATTAAGACCAACTGGATGTGGCATCACCACAATGCGCATTGTCACACAACCATTTCAGTAAACGGGTTTTTAACCAGTTTTTAAATTCCTGTGGCTCCTCAGCCTCCTTATTCACCTGATTTGAGTCCATTTGACTTTTTTCTCTTCCCGAGATTGAAAAATCACCTCAAGGGACGTCATTTTGGGACCATAGAAAACATTCAAACGGCTGTAACCGACCAGCTGAAGGCTATTCCAGTATATGAGTTCCAGCACTGCTATGAGGAATGGAAAAACCGTCTCCAGCGCTGTGTGGCTTCCCAGAGAAGTTATTTTGAAGGAGACAGTACTGAATTGTAATTCTATTGGAATAAAAAAATTTAAAAATATTCTCATTACTTAATTTACACATCTCGTACAATACCTACGCATACGAACTATCTTTTAGAGCTAGTGAAAAAGCGTCTTGCCTTGAGGGCATACGCACGAATAGATGGCGTTACTAAGCTTCTGTGCTATATCCATGGAACCCGCCTAGGCTGTGATTGGTATCTTAGGATCAGATGACTATTAAGTAGCCAACTAGACACCCTGATATAGTTACCATACTAAACACCATTTCCTTTTTATATAACTATACACCTCTTACAAAAGGATATAGTGAAAAAACGTGCAAAGTAAAAAATTTTCAAAAACTATTATATTTGAGTATATTTTTTTTTATAATCTAAAAAAATATAAGGAGAGTTTTCGATCTTTAAAATTTTTTTCAAAAAGTATGGCCATTTTAATTTTAATTTTATAGGAAATTTTGTTTCCCAAAAATTAAAACCATAACTTTTTGAAACAAAAATATTTTGTAACAAATAGAAAAACGTCTCCTTATATTTGTTTCTAGATTATGAAAAAAAAAATATACTACAAATAGTCCACAGAGCGTTACTGAGAACCAGGATGTCAGTGTTATTGAAAATTTTTTTGGAAAATTTTTTTGAATTTTTTTTTTTTATTTTTCCTTTCTGTAAGAGGTGTATAGTCATCACCTAAAAAGTAAGTGGGTCCTGTGTTTTCAAGATATGGCTAACTGAAATATCACGCACCGCCACTGCACTAGCCAATAAGATTTTGCTGTATATCGGATGACGATGAACTGACCTTTCGATACATTTTTCAAACAACTGTTATTTCGCAAACAAGTCAAACAACTGTTGTTTGACATTTTCTATAAAATTAAAGTTATAGGCATAATTCCGCGCTTTAGCCGGACCCTGTATAATAAATCCTAAGATTTATCATTGATCGATCGACGTTGAAATATCAAATCTAGGGTGAAGAAATGAGTTCTTATCTACTTCTATTATAGTGGCGCTATGCCTTTACTTTTTGCGCCAACGTTATCCTCTATAAATTATTGTCTATCTTCGTGCAGATGTTATCGCATTTATTTAAGTAGAGATTATTTATTTACCATACGACACAATAACGAGAAACTAGAAGTGTTTTGAGATTTCTTAGATATCCAAAAGATATATAGATTATCCCGGTCGTAGCGAGATATATAAATATAAGTTTTTTCCCTCTCACCTGCAATACGGTTTGAAAAACTATCCTCCGATCATGTTTTTCGTTCTCCTTTTCGCCGGCATCACTTTTATGTCCGGTGCCTTCGGGCAAAGCGACCTATGTGGTAAGTGTTTTTCAATTATTTATAATAACTCTGCATATACATATGTATGTACGTATATATCAGAGATATTTATTAAGAAAAAAAATGGTCAAATACATATAAAGGCGCAAGAAAAACATCTTCCGAATGATTGGCATCATTACCCCGGTTTAGTTTCAAGAAACAATTCCTTTGAGACGTAAATTATACCTTATCTCAGTTTTTATCTTTTTTTTTAATAACTTCACATGTTCATATAGACGTATGTACAGGGTGTTCCACCTAAGGCATCCATAACTCTGTTATTTATAGATTAGCACATATATTTAGCACAAATTACCCTATCTTTTTCAATATGGACAAAATGGATACGTTATTCAGAGCCGGAAATATCGGACCCTACATTTGACAATTTTAAAACGTGAATACTATTTTTTTTTTCAAATGGCATGACCCATATTAAATAGTACCGTTGAATGCGAAATTAAATGCCCTTTCTACTGATATCGGGTTATCCATACTTATCTCCAACAGTTTTCCAGGAATATTCGATTCTTTCTAAAGTTTGTAAAAATCGAATGTCTACAGCGTCACGTAGGCGTTGCAAAATCACTTTTCCCTCACATTTTGTCAGGCTTGGGACTGGCAGTAATAATACTTACTGGCATGTTTAAAAAGTGGTTTAGCAAACAAAAATAAACCACTAACAACAACTAATAGAACGCAGATGGAACGAAACTCCACAATCACGAAAAACGACATAAACTTAGCCTACTGACTGTCAACAACTGCTCAAAATAATGTTTAAAAAGAAGTTTATCAAACAAAACGAAACCACTAACAACAACTAAAATAGAACACAACTGAAACGAAATTCAAACAAAGACAGGGAACACAATCAAGAAAAGGCTACATAAACTTAGCCTGTTGATTTAAAACGACTGCTCAAAATATTCTCCGTTTTGGTTAATACAGATGTGGATTCTTTTTTGAAAAGAATGTCCGAATAGCGTTGTGCATAAACTCTTGATTCTTGATGCCAATAACAGATTTCGGTGGCAAGCACCAAGAACAAAAACCATATCAACAATTTCTTCCTGCGTCAGCGACATTGATACACAAATATTATGATACACTTTAACACGTTTTCACAGTAAAATAACAAGTCAAAGCTAGTCAACTCTAAAGTGACGTTTAGTTTGGCTTATACGTCAAATAGTGCAATAAGCAACGCAATTACAACGCCTACGTGACGCTGTAGACATCCGAGAATTAAACGTGGAATCAAAAAATGTAAAAATATACAGGGTGTTCCATTTAAAATAACAAAGTTAGGTGGCGTGTAGAATAATCGGAACACCCTATATATTTGAAAATATTTTCCTCATATGCACAATTATTCCAGACAACTACCACCCAAAGCACTTTTTTGTTAAATTTCTAATAACAGAGCTATGGATGAATCCGCCTTAGGTGGAACACCCTGTATATTAAAAAAATTTATTACAAAAAAAAACTCAAATACATGTAAAGGTGTAACGGAAACATCTTTCGAACGATTGGCATCACTACCCCGGTTTATTTTCAAGAAATGTACAGTTCTTTTGAGACATAAATTATACTTAGAGTCGGTACTTTTACTCTCGGTTAAGGCCGGATTAGGAACCAGACGCTAAGACTGTGAAAATGTGTACAGCCTAATGTGCAATGTCTGTACAATTTTCACAGTCTTATCGTCTGGTTAGTTAATCCGGTCTTAATCGGGAGTAAAAGTGCCGGCCTTTAAACTCTTGGATGATCTGGAAATAAAAAATGGCAGTTACAGGCTAATTCTTTATCTTTTAATTTAAATCAAAGCTAATTTAAATCAAAAGACCAATTAAGAATATATTCCGTTTGTCCGAAATACAAGTCTGTTTTGGTAATTCTAGCAGGCATATAAATGGGACACTTCGAGATAGAAGTAAACTGTGGCTAGCTTTAGATTTTACTGTTACATAATTATCCTAGATTATAAGTTGATAGCTTCAAGTATTATGAAGTGATCATGTATGCTAAAAAAAAACTTAACAGACTTGTGATTTAAAATACTTAAGCAACATTGTTTCTGGTGGCTTCCAGGGATGCTCTACCTGGGACATATAAAATAATAACGACTTTCTGAACTTCCTGCTATATAATGACGACTTTCTGGTACTTCCGGATAAGTGAATATTAAATCGTTATTTTAAATGGCACCCTATATTTTTTATACCATATTAGATTTATATTCGTTAATTCTTTAGCATTGTTTGTCTCCAAAATGAACGGTTCTCGAGATATTTCAATGTTAATAGAAATAATTAAATTGGAAACATCTAGAAAAATAATAATTTTCGCTGTGGTAAAACTCTATAGTTAATTTTTTTATTTTATATCATGAGAAATTATTTTTTTTTAAATTTCTGGATAGAAATAGAATTGAAATATTGTGAAACATCAATATTTTTATTTTAGGTCACATCTCAGACTTATTTTTCGCTCTGTATAATCCACATGTCTGATGATTTATTTTATTTACATATGATAACAGATATCAGTTATTGAAACGCCGACAAATAAAAATGAAATCTGTATTAGGAAACAGCAATTGTTTATCAGGTTTTTTTTCGCATTTCCGTGTTTATTCAAACGTTTGTGGAACACTGGAAGGAAGGTAAGAGAAAAATTAAACTTAAAATGTATCTTCACGTAATGTAACCTTCCTCCTAATCCAACATATCCAACAAATACGGAAACACATTTTTCAATCGCATGATGTGGAAAATACAAAAGAATAGTTATGGAATATGAAGACACTCAAGCGAGGTTTTGTACTCTTGAAATTCATGGTGTTTTGGCCCTGTAATTTCCGTTAAATGTTAACGATAACAAATTGTGGAAAAAATAAGCTATTTTATATATTTTATATATTTTTAAAATATTTACTTAATGTATAGTATTAGTTATACAGAACGTTAGCAAATGGGGTGTAAGGAACAATTAATCCGATTTTATAAAATGAAACACCATATACAGGGTGCGTTTGTTAGGATCCCCACCCCCCCGTTTCTTCGTTATTTTTAGTTATGAAAAAATATATATTACAGAACTAAATTTTTGAAATTTTTGTTTTGAAATTTTAGAATATGCTGTCAGAAAAACAATCGAAACAAAAATGTAACAGCTGTTTAACATTTTTTTAATGAAATAGGAGAAGAAGTTAAATCAAATGGCGAGCTCAGTCACCTGATTTGGCCCCCTGTGACTTTTTTTCCGGGTTAGGTATATTTAAAAGAACCTAATTTTATCGATGTTCTCGTTATGTAACCTCATGAGAATATATTATTCAGAATAGTGGGCTGATCCCAAAAAAATAAATAACAAAGACGATGTTTAAAACAACTAATATGGCTGCCACAGCTGAAAAACAATTGAAGACATAAGATCTCCAACAAATGCAAAGACATATGTCAAACAACTTGTATTAGAGCACGTTTCCTATAAAATAAATGGTTAAAGAGATATAGGCATTTTCCAGACTTTTTTCGGACACTATATTTAAAATAAATATATAAAAAATAATCATAATTGTTTTCACTTAACGTGAATATTCAGAGTACTAATGGAAAAAGAAAGTTAATTCTCCATCACTCAGCCTGTACGTAAATAACATGTTTTTCCACTGAAATAACATGTTTTCAATGTAAGGTTGCTAACCTGGAAGTCCAAAAATAAAAATAACCGTTGATTTTCGAATATATAGAGACATCCAAAAAGAACGTCATCAACTCTGGCTATGAACGAGAGAGATAGAAATAGCGGTCATGTCTAAGCTTTCTCGGTTATGTCACTTTTGACAAATGACTGTTACAATTTGTAAAATAAACAATGGATGTCATATGATGTGACAGTCTTGACAAGTAAATAAGGTTATAAATTCGATTAAGGATAGAAATACGTCTTTTTTTTCTCGGCCAACTTTTATGCCGTTTTTTTTGGATGTCTCTATATGTACTTACTTCCACATCCACACAATGGAGTGGAAGTATAACAGCGATGACAATTTTTGAAATATTTTTATTATAGTGCCTGATCCCGTCCAAAACCTGACGCTGAGCTACAACGGAACACTGAACTGGACAGCCCCGATAAATTGCAACGTGTCCTTCTACGTGATCCACATAACAAACCAGGACGGAATAGTATTCCACTACGACACAGAAAACGTTACTTTCAACGCGTCCTTCCTTCCTTACTGCGAGATCTTCCAGTTTGAAGTGACGCCGGTCACCCTGTACAACGTCCAAGGAATCAGTAGCAACATCTCTTCGCAGGTGCTCCCAGGACCCAGTAAGTGACATTTTTAATATATAGTTCAAGATGTAAATATATAAAAAAAAATAACATCATCAATCCGGCTGTGAATGAGAGAGATGGAGATAGCGGTTATGTAGAAGCTCAAAACGAAACGTCGAAGTTTTGACAAGTGACTGTCAGAATTGTAAAATAAATTATGATTGTCATATAATGTAACAGCTTTGACAATTAAATTATGTTATAAAGTTAAGATAGACCAGAAATACTTTCAGCCTTTTACATAATACAGTCTTTTTTTGCTCGGCAGACTTTGATGACGTTTTTTTTTTATAACTCGTTACCTAATTCACATATATTCTTATGTTTCTTATTAAAATCATTGTTTAAGCCATTTAATCCACTTTAACACTTTTTAACACATTTACTGACATCAGCAAGATCAGTCAGTCATTGATAAGAGTTATGAAGAGAAGCGGTCCAAGTATCGAACCTTGTGGAACGTCATAGGATTGAAGAAAGGTATTAAGTTTAAAATCTTGTCATTATTCAAAGTGGAGTCAGTCACTGGAGTATGATTAATATGCCTGAAAGTAATCATCAAAGTTATCTAAATGTTTTAAAATATAAACGAGCTATTATCATTTTTTTTCTAATTTAAAACATCGTCTAATTGATTTTTTATTATTATTTATATATTCAAGTATATAGTTAAACAGTTACGGATCTAGGCAATCACCTGTTTATTACAATTTGATAAGAACTCTGTAGAGTTATCATACTTTCAAATTTATAATCGCTAATTTAAGAAGTAATCGAAGATATTTAAACAAAAATATGTTTACATATTATGCATAGGTACTTTTAGGCTGACGGGTATCTACAATAAAACCTAAGTTCAAAACAAATAAGCAAATGTTATTTCCATTATTGCTCAATATTCTTGAGCAGTATTAAACATTGCGCAAACCTATTAGGCAGTATGTTGGTCGTATTCTGCAAGTATTGAATGGAAATTGAGCTTGTTTGAAATTGATTGCGCAATGCTGAAAGATTTGTACGTATAAGCGTTTACTTAAACGCGTAAGTAATTATTTTGCGCAATATACTTATATTGCGCAAAATACTTGTGTGACGTCCAGATGTGCAATATATTGTGCATTTTGATCGTTGCAAATCAGATTTGTATATTACATACAATATGAATTGTGCCATGTATTGTACAATATACTTGTGTGACGTCAATATTGTGCAATATATTCTGTGTTTTGACTGTTGTTATGTTGTTGTTTCGGACTTTTGTTATCAACATGTCATGTTTTGAAATGCGCGTGTATTGTACAATAACTTTGGCGTGTGTGTACAAGTTCAATCGTATTGTACAATAAATACCACTAGCCACTTAGATCTACTTCAAACATATGTACAATGACATCTGTTAGTTCAAAATGAAAAGGAAAATGTCACAAATTGGCATACCCACAAAACGTTATTATCCTTAAATTATGGTATAAAAATATATTATATATGGCCCTTTAGGAGCAATATTTTAGACCAACGCCGCCATTTTAGTTATTTAATACAAGCAAAATACAAAATAATCGCCAAATAAGCTCTTCTTTTACACACCATATTGTTGTTAAGTGATCTTCTGCCTGCACTGAACTATGACAATTAAAATATTTAATTGTGTATCTATAGCATAAATATTGAACAATCTAATATCGCACAATATTATTGAGCGTGTAGGAGCCGCTTTATATACCAGACATGAGTCCTAGAGAGAATAGCTCTTATTTCCTTTCTAGGCGAAAATCTGACGGTCAACTACTTCAACGTCACGGCCAGCAACAAAACGCACCTCTCACTGCTATGGGAGATGCCGGATGGGGTGGAGAAATGTGTCAGATTATTTCGCGTAGTCGTGTGGGACGCAGACAGGAACACCCCATACGACGTTTACGTGACTGAGAACACCTTCAACTTCACAGACGCCGTGCCGTGTATGGACTACGAGTTCGGAATCAGACCGATCTTCGATCCGTCAGAAGACGGACCGCTGAGTCTGTACAATTACTCATTCCCTGGAAGCGGTGAGTTAAATGTTTTTTTTTTGACAGGTATTTAAATATATTAACATGTCAAACAAATACTGAATACTTTCCAGTATCAGTTATCAAACAGAGTTGAGAACGGTTGAATAATTTTTTAAATCTAAGCACAGAGAAACATTATAAAAGGAGGAACAATGTATATATATCAGCCCAAATTGATCTCACGCACAGCATTGCTGTACTAAATTGTTATTGCAGTGTGAGTATTTAAAATCATTGGAACGATTCTAACCTGTACTGACGTAAACCGTGTTTTTTAATCTATACGATTTTATCAGTACAGGTCCGAATCTGATTGTGATATAACAAAATAGGTAGTTGTACTCGAGCAATAGTGCAGCTGGCTTAATAACTACACTTTAACCTTAACCAGAGGCAGAGAAGTGATAATTCATAACTATTTAAGAAACACAACTTTCAGATACCAATTGTGTTTTATTATTATTATTATTCAATGTAGGATTATTATTTATAGGCAATAGATCACTAGAAAACAATTACTTGTATTTAATGTATTAACTCTAAACCTTCTGTAACTTTTTATCTACCTATTTATAATTCAATAGCATGGTATACTTTGTTTTGTTTTCCATAATGACCATGGCCAGTGCGATAATACGTCACATTTTTATTTCGAATCACCGCTAACTAGACGGAATTACTTAAAGTAATTCTTCATTAGTTCAACAGGTAATGTAAATGGTACTAACCGATCTGGTCAACCAAAAATTGCTTACCTACCTTACCTCTTACTTCTTGTTCCTTACTTCTTCGTCAGCCCTTGTTGTTGTCGACCTATGATGTCGGTCAAAGTACAGTACACAGGGTGTTGTCAAATTTCACCAGTACAAATTAAAAATGGTGCATCAACTTTGAGATGACGACCCCAATCAAGGAATGGAATTCTGTGAAAATAGTTCCACTAAAATTAGCCAGACTATGTCAATATAACTTGTTTTAGTGACGAAAGTACTTTGTACTTGTTGGAGTGACACAAATCCTCACGTTTCGTGGAAAACATACACAGTTTCCCGCAAAAGTAAATGCCTGGGCAGGAGTTCTGAAAAACCACATAGTTGGTTGGGCCTATATTTTTGAATACTAACTTAACCGGTGAAATGTATCTGGAGATTGAGCCGTTAATTCTTGAAATTCTGGATAACAATCCAGATGGGTTAGATAACTTGGAAGTAACCAACAAGGTGGTGCTCCTGCACACTATTATGGTGCAGTAACGTGCTCTGGATGATTAATATCGTAGTAGATCAATTGGACGACGAGATTCGATGGAATGGCCAGCTCGGTCACAAGACTTCACACTTTATGTTTACGTTACAGACCCTGACAGCATTGACGCTTTAAAACAACGAACTGTTGAAGAATGTGAGACAATTTCTATTGTCCTACAATTTTTACTGTCAGGAAGTAAATGGAGCACATTTTGAACACTTAGAAGAAGAGCTAGTTCGTGAATCTTTATTAATTGAATGCTAAATTGAAATTTCAGTGTTTATTTATTCCATCGAAGCTACCCTTAACCCAAACAAAATTAGTATAACTGAATAAGTCTTTTAAATAACTTTCAAACGAGGAGTCACTTGCCATAAAGTTCCGTTTAAAATTATTGGTTACAGTGACCCTGTGACGTCACCTATGGCGATTACGTCACCTGTTACCACTAGTAGAGAAGCTTACATCCATTTATTTTCACTCTCCAAATTTCGTTAGTCTAAGTGCAACCGTTCAACAGATACGAGAGGAGGTGAACTTTTGACTAGCGCTGTATATTTTTAGAATGTAGAAATTTAGTTGTTATAAAAAAATGTGACAATGTATGTTCCATATCCATGTAGGTTCCATTAAATAAATAACATTTTGTCTACGAGGTGAGGCTATTATATAACCGAACTGCTGTCATAACACTTTTTATTCATTACCACTTACAGTAGCAACTTTTTCGCCTTCAATTTACTCCCCTGACGATCTCTACATCGCTCTATACGACTTTTCCATTGTTGAAAGCAGTACTGGAAGTCCGCTTCTGTCAACTGGTACAGAACTTCCGTCGCTTTTGTTTTAACCGCTTCCACACTTTCGAATCTTGTCCCCTTCAGTATCACCGTATCTAACAAGCCTGGATCAGTGTCAATTTTGTTTAGAACGTCAGCGCAAATGTTTATTCTTGATTCCTTTTGCTCGGGAGTGAGGAGGTTGGCACCATTTTTGCGCAAACTTTGCGCTTGTTGAACGATTCATGCAAAATCTGGAGAACACATTCTTTGTCGATTCCTGTTATTTCAGAAAGCCCTCGGATGCTTAGACGACGATCTTCGCGGGTTAATTTTCCAATTTTTTCAATGTTTTCGTCCGTTTTTGACGTTGAGGGACGTCCGGGGCGCGGATCGTCTTCGGTCGCTTCACATCCCTCTTTAAACCGTTTAAACCATTCAAAAACGTGTGTGCGATATAAACATTCACTCCCGTACACTTCTTTTTAACAGTGCCTAAGCTTCTGTAAAAGTTCTCCCCAGTTTAACAAGAAACTTGAGTATTCTCAAGTTTCAACTTCAGTATTCTCAAGATGGCGCAACGGGTTATTACCCGTTGCGCCATCTAAACACTTAACATTTTTTTCGACGCGTCATTGGTGCGTAGACTAATTCAAACGACTGCCACAGTCAAACTGAGCGACCCACTGGCTTGTCCAGCGAGCTCAGGGTGAGGAAAGTATCACCAGACACAGTTCTGTTTAAACTTGTCGCGACACGCTCGCAGCGCGCTGATCGCAACATCAGTTCGGTTATTTAATAACCACACCTCGTATCTCAAGAAATAAGCTGTTTAAGGGGGATTTCTAGTGTGATACCCTGTTTTTCATACCTAAGTTTACAATCATTTTTTTTTTTTGAAAAACTATAATAGATAGCATTATAAAACTTTTTGCGACTTTTTTATTTAAAATATAAGAAATATAAAAAAAATATTTTGTGAAAAAAAAACATATATGGAGGCGCTGCAGGTCGCTGAAGTTGACGCCATCGAAAAAACGGAGCTGCATGATGTGTAAGGTTTTTGCCGTACAAATGATCTGAAAACAAAAATCTTGTTAGATTCTTAAACTAGAAGATTGTAGTTATCGTCCCTACCAGAATAAAAAAAAATCGAAAATTGTAGAAATGGCGCGAAATTCAAAATCGATTTTCAAATTTTTCCATGTTTTTTTATCTTTAAGGGGCCGTAACATTCCCCTTAATACCGCGAAAAATGTGATTGTTGTAGGGACGATAGTCACATGTCTTCCGAACATTTTAAGCCCAGATTTGTTAAATTCGAACAATTTTTACATACTAAAGTACTGCACATCACGAAAAACATGGTTTTGAGAAAAACGCGTTTAAAGTTTTGAGATCGATTTATAATTAATTAACAGTACTTACATTCAGTCTGCGATGCCTGGTCCATACAGCAAACCCTCCTCTGTTTGTTTCAGACACACTCAAAGAAAATCGACAGACACCGAGTTCTTGTCAACGCGGGCCTGACGATTCGCGTCGAAACGCGTCGCGACGAAGTACGGCACGTCACAGCGTGCCGCGCAACTCGAAAACGCATCATAAAAATAAGAATTACTCGGGTTGTAAGGCAGTTACGATAAAACGGTTTTCACGAAGTTATTTTAGATGGTTCATAGTATTTAACAATGTAAAAAAAATCGTTTTTCTGAACGCATTACACTAGAAATCCACCTTAAAATAAGTAGTTAAGTTTCAAGGGTAAACCCATGCACATCTATTTTCTTTCACAGTGACCACGGCCCCGTTTCTGACCGCCATATTGGAGGGCGTCACTTCCATCAACATGACCTGGATGGTGGAGAGTTACGACAGAAACCGTTGCAACATCTCAGCGCTCAACATCGATGCCTCGCCAAACTTCAACGTGTCGCATCCGGTCCAGGATACGCCGGAAAGGCCCCCGGTGCACTTCGAGATACTGAACCTCGAGCCCAACACCGTGTACGTCGCCAGGGTGTCCGTGGTGAACACCGCGGGGTTCTCGCCGTCTGTGACGGTTCCTGTCCAGACCCTGTCGAACACGACAATGTTCGACTGAATTTAACAGCAGCGCTGCCGTTTCTCTGTAACTCATGCACGGTGTCAATTTGAAGACGAACAGCATTTAATATTGCCTAAACTAATGACAGTATCAAAATTTAGCGGAACACGTCAATTTCCATATCAAGGGGGACAACTTTTGAGGCATTTGTTGTCGTATTACTTTCAACCCCCTAACCCCCAGGGCACCTACCCCTAAAATTTTAAATGGCAACCCCTATTTCTTTTGCCATTGTTGAGTTTCTTGTACAACTCTAGATAAGTCCCATATTTTTTTCTTTGTCAAAATTGAGGCTAACCTCATGAATGTGTGGAATGTATTTAATTTCTAAATTGAAATAATGCAACTTTTAAAAGTATGGTAATGAAATACTCAAATTCTTACCTTTATAATTATTTTATTAATTGTTCAAAATGGGTTCCATTGTTTTCTAAACACAAGTACAGCCGATATTCAAACTGTTCGCGGACGTGTTGAAGAATTTCAGGTAAAATAACCCTACATTCTTGTACAATTCTTTGCTGAAGTTGTTCAATTGAATCTGGTTGAGTTTTGAATACAACTGATTTCAAGTGACCCCATAGAAAGAAATCGAGAAGTGTCAGATCTGGTGACCTAGGTGGCCATTCAATGGGTCCTCTCCTATCAATCCACTGCTCCGGATAATGATTATTCAACCACTCTCTTACGGGGAGTACATGATGAGGAGGTGCTCCACCCTGTTGGAAGTGCAGCAAATGTTCATCTAGAGCAAGATTTCCATTGGCGTCTCTTTGATTTTCAACCTCATGAATTATAAGAGGCTCTATAGCTCTAATATTTCGGCATAAATTGCACCTTTTAGTTCACCACGAGGTTCGAAGACGGCCAAAAAATTATTTCGTGTTTTGTAGCGGTGAAATGTAAAAAACGAAAGAATTTGGTACCTAGGTTTTCAACAAATATTTTTAAATGAATGGATGTGACTGACATTAAAAGTTGCATTATATAAATTTAGAAAATAAATACATTTCACACATTATTTTTTGAAATCGGTTACTTTGATTGGTTGAAACTGAGTCATGAAACTGAGTCATCCAAAAGAGGCTACTAAGAACGAACACTAGTCAATTTGCCAAGGTCATATTTTATTGAGCGTGGTTCGACTTTGACATTTCATCTATCTTCTGCTAGAGATGCCAGCGTCTGCAGGATGAGTTCGTGTTCCCACGATTCCACCCCCACTTTCTCCATTATTTTAAAAACTACGAAAAAATTAAGGTCGAATTTTGGTGAAACAGCATATATTTTTTATTTTTTGAGTTCCAATTTGTGGATAATTACTCTTTATTGTTAACAATAAGACTCCCAATTTAATCTTGGGACAAAAAAAAACAGCGTCGAAATGTTCGTATGATTGTTTTTTCTATATTTTTATATTCCATCCACTCGTGCTTCAGCACAGAAATGGCAGCTTTCAATATATAATACGTAGGTCTTGTAGTTAGTAGAAAAAACGACAGTAAAATATATAGCATATACTGCCAAATTGTTCCATTATTTATTATTAGATATGTAAGTACAGTTTAAGATTAATTTTTTTTCTGTAGGATATGAAGTTAATAAACAGTATATAGAAAACAAATAAATAGTAAACAGTATTGTAAATATTAAAATTATTACGACATATAACTTTTTCTATCCCATGTTGTATTTTTTATTATTATGCATCGAATGTATTTTGAATGAAGTTCTTGGTTATAAAAAATATTTTTTTAGTTTAGATTTCAGTTTTGAGCACTTTGTAAATTGTGGTTGCCTGGTTCATGTCACATATACGTACAGGGTTTTCTTTATGTTTTGACATCTACCTACAACATTTACTATACGAGAGGGAAATAATTATTCTTATTTTTATTATTTCTTCAGAACCTTATTTCCTTTTCTGCAGAACCTCTTCCCTCTGATTTCAAAATTATATATAACTACGTTTCATTCAAAAATTGTATTTCGATATTTAAAATTACAATAGGTATAATAATTATATTGCAACTATTGGACTCTAATTTGTAATACAAAAAAAACAGTGACGCCAATGGTCAATTTTATTAAAAATTTCGGATGCACTGAAGGTACATTTTGACCATTAATTTTATTGTTGACGCCTTAGTAATTTTTAATAAAATATGCTATTGGCGTCTCCATCATTTCCATAAAATGTATCATCGGCACCTCCGCCATTTTTGATAAAATTTGCTCTTGATATTGTCGCATGGATATTCTTTATTACATCCCACAAAATTTAGATATCTGATATAGGGTGTCACAAAAAAGCAACGTCAAACCAAAAGGGGATTAAAGAGCAGGTCCCGACTGATCATGTGACAAAAAAAAAGAGAGATGAAACATCTTGGGTCTCAAGACATATCTAGTGTTCTTAAAAATCGCTTCCCTTAACCCCATCCTTTAAGTCAATATTTTTTTTTATGAAGGTCTTCTTCCAAAAAAAATTAAATTCCTTTTCAAGGTTTTAGTTATCACTAGGCTTCAGAATGTTTGCGTGCTAGCGTGTAAAACTCCACAAAGTCTCCTGCGTTCCTGCGCCCACTGGAATGGGGATAGCGTGCTACTGCGCATACGCGGCATTACACGGGCTCTGAAGAGTGTTAGGGATGAGGTCAATTCCGTACGTAGCACGGGAACGAAATACATGCGTATATAATGTTCAAGACGCTTAAAAAATAAGGTTTCCACTTTCATTATCATAAAGTTGTATGGTGCCGCGCCCTGCGTGGCCGGACACATTTCCGGACTCTGATCAGCACCCATTACAAATTTAACTATTCAGTCTTTGTAAAAAATGTATGGTGGCTTACACTCCTGAAAACATGCGCATCTAGGTATGAAGTCACCAATTTGAAGGAAATTTTCAAACATGAAACGACGTAAATTTTGGAACAAAATTTATTGTGTTTTCTTTTGATGCGCTATGTGTGCGTAGATTTGTACTCATTACCACTGGCTTACTGAGAACCCGTACTCTGTTTTTGAAAAACTTACCAACTTGGCATTTTTCGCTATAAACCTTTCTGTAAGATGTATAGTCATACCTAAAAAATTGCGATTCTCTGTAACTGAATAGTAACATCTTTTCCTTGAACAAGTAAATCTACTTTTTTGTGTTTTATTACGACTTGATTGGAATCTGCTATTAGACTACCATTCTGACATTGGTATAACAGATTCCAAATTTGGTAGTTGTAGATTCACATCTTTTTTACATTAAAACTTGATTACGACTTGATTGGACTGCAAAGTACGTCAATGGGATAATCAAAGCTGTATTTCATAAAAAGTGTTAATTAAAATGAATTAATAAATAAAATTCCAAAAAAGAGTTTTTGGACGTGACTGTTGTTGTAAAATAATATAACGTGTTATCCAACTCAATATAACAAAAAACACACAAAATAAACAATCGGCCTTCATTTGAACCCGTAGCACAAAAATATGGACTTCGGGAAGCGATTTTTCACTAATAGTACAAAAGTGACTAAATATAGTTTATTCAAATGGCGTGTTATTCAACTCTATATAACAAAAAAAAAAACAAATGAAATCAACAATCGGCCTTCATTTGAACCTGTAGCAAAAAAATATTGACATACGTAAGCGATTTTTCACTAATAGTGCACTAGTGACTATCTAGAGAACCAATAAATTTTCGTCTAATTTTTTTATGTTTCACATGACTGGATCTACTCTGGACCTAGTCTGAAACCCCCTTTTAACTTGACGTTGTTTTCTGGGACACCCTATATATTTCTCTTTACTTTTTCTAGATATTAAATTTGCCTTCAACATAACGAGGTGTGGCTACTAAATAACCGAACTGATGCTGCTACCAGCGCGCTGCGAGCGTGTCGCGACAAGTTTGAACAGAACTGTGTCTGGTGATACTGTCTCCACCCTGAGCTCGCTGGTCAAGCCAGTGGGTCGCTCGGTTTGACTGCAGCAGTCGTTTGAATTATTCTAAGCACCAGTGACGCGTCGAAAAAATGTTAAAAGAAGTGTACGGGAATGAATGTTTATCCCGCGTACAAGTTTTTGAATGGTTTAAACGGTTTAAAGAGGGGCGTGAAACGACCGATGACGATCTGCGCCCCGGATGGCACTCAACATCAAAAACGGACAAAAACATTGAAAAAAACTGGCAAATTAATCCGCGAAGATCGTTGTCTAAGCATCCGAAGGCTTGCTGAAATAACAGTAATCGATAAAGAACGTGTTCGCCAGATTTTGCATGAATCGATCAACATGTACAAAGTTTGCGCAAAAAGGGTGCTAAAACTCCTCACTCCCGAGCAAAAGGAACCAAGAATGAACATTTGCGCTGACATTCTCAACAATATTGACATTGATCCCGAAACAAAGTTAGGAAGCAGTTAAAGCAAAAGCGACGGAGGTTCTGAACCATCTGACAGAAGCGGACTTCCAGCACTGCTTTCAACAATTGAAAAGTCGTATGGAGCGGTGTACAGATCGCCAAGGGGGAGTTCATTGAAGTTGCTACTCTAATTGGTAACGAATAAAAAGTGTTATGACAGCAGTTCTTTCCACCTTCAAACCTTATTTTGTCTCAAAAATTAAGCCTTCTTATGCTCTAGGTATTTTTTTTACCGTCTCAAAGCCATAAGGATTTTGTCTAACTTTCAATGCTATTTACTTGTTTAATTCTTTACCAGATGAATTTTAGTTTTACAACTTTTAAGTACAAATACAAATTATTTAGCAAGCAATAACTCTGTTTTCAGGTATCGTGAACATAAAATGCTTGAAGGTATGTATATTTTTTTTTTTAGTAATTAGTTCTTTATTTTTTTATTTTGTTTTTGAAATTAGGGCAATTAAAAGCCCTGGGACATCGCCTTTTTTGATAATTTTTTGTCACCTTAGGAAATTAACTAAGGTAAAGTGGTTTGGAAATTACTAGGGTTCCGATTCATTAGGCAATTAGGCAATTAAAACCAGATATGTTAGGTTTACAGTTGTTAGGTTTGGTGCTAAACACCTTAGGCTATGTTAGGTTTAAAGTTGATAGGTTTTGGTCTTGATGCCAAAAAATGCCAAAAAATTGTAAAATGGCCAGTTCTTACAACACAAATCTGTACTTTGGGATCTCAATAATTGAAATTACGATGTCAAAACACATAAAAGTAGTTACTTCTAGAAGAAAATCCTTTTTTCCAGAGATATATGGTCTAAAAAAAAAAAAAAATGGTCCAAAATGGCTGTTACTAATACTCCTACCACTATTGGACTTTAAGAATATGAAATTCGGATTCAGCATATCCAAAATCGTAAAGTTTACTATTAGATCGGGGTATTTTCCATGTATAGATGATTTTAAGCTAGGTACTGAACTATTTTTTTTTTAATTTCTAATTATAGTCGCCATTTTATGGCCGCCATTTTGAATTTCGAAATTTTCCCTAAAATGGCCATCGGTTATTCGAAAGCTCTTGAGTATACGAACATTTTGAGACCTTAAACCTTAAACGTATTTTTTTCCTTGCTTCTACCTTTGGAGAGAACGGTGTCCCGGTTGACATGGAACATCCCATATATTTTTTGTTGGCTGCTTACCCTGATTATTTACATTATTATATATTTACATCTCCTATTTTTCTTTTGTAGCAATTTAATATTTGCACAATAAAGTCGATTTATTATTATTATATATATAAAAAAAAAAAAACTCCTAGTATAGACCTCTTTATTATAGTACATTATATACATTCAAGCGGAGATAAGAAAAAAAAATGCGGAGAGTCAGCAGTACGAAAATTATACTTAAAAGAGGGAGGAACGCCTCCCTCTTAACTAAAATAATAGTAGGAATAATCGACTACGAGGAGGACGCCTCGAACTTCTCCCTGCGGACGCTTCGCCTCTCAGCCGCCGCTTGCGCCCTGTCCACCGCCTCGCTCTCCTGTTCCGTCTCGGCGACGAGGGCCCTGAGCCGCGCCACCCTCGCCTCCCGGGCCGCCTGCTTCTCCGCCAGCGCGGCCATCTCCTCCTCGATGTCCGTGATGCGCTCCTTGGTCTGGCGCGCGCGTGCGGCGGCCGCCGAACTCTCCGATCTGATCTCGCTCGACCTGTCCTCCTTCCTCGCTCTCACGGCCGTCACCTGTAAAGAAATAACACACCCATAGCGTCCCTTCGTGTTAACGAATCGCAAAAGTGTGCGCATCAATTGTCAAATAACACACCCATAGCGTAAAAACTGGACCTTTTCCACGAAACACCGAACTACTATACTTTTCTCGACGCGCGTTTCGCCAACCAAGTTGGTATCTTAATTTGTTGCCACGGTTCACTGAACCGTAACATCTGTCTTTGATTGTCAGAGCAAACAGACTGGTATCGGGGTATCGGACCATTGTCCTTATTCATACTACTGTTACACTTAATGATTTCTAAACTTTCAAGCATCCAACTGTCTACTGTTTGTTTCATTTCTAATTAATTTTAAATTATTTATGTCTATCCTATGATTGTTGTCAAAAGCGTGATGGCCAACACAAGATTTTTCCGTTCTGCCATATTTCAAATGAGCCATGTGTTCTTTAAATCTAGTCAAAATAGGTCTTTTTGTTTGCCCAATATACTTTTGATTACAGTCTTTACAACGTATTTCGTATGTTCCTGATTTTTCGTTATTGTCGATTTTGTCTTTTGGGGTTACCCAAAAGCGGCTGTAGTTTATTTTTAGAATTATAAACCAAATTGATATTATTATTTTTTAAAAATTTATCTAGACCGCAGGTGAATTTAGGTTCATATGGTAACGAAACAAATTTCGAATTGTCAGTATCTCTACGAAATGTCGTGGAACTGTACAGGGTTCTCTTAAATTTATGCTTCCTTATTAACTCACCTATTAAATGGACTGAGTAACCGTTATTCTTAACTATATTCTTATTTTTTTTTCTCATATTCAAACCCCCTTACTGCGGAGGAAATTTAACAAACGGTGAATTAGAAAATTAAAACTTGCCATTTTATGTCGAAAAGGGTGGTGTGAATCGTTGAGAATATATCTAAGAGTCGCGGTTTCTTTCCTGTATAGGACATCAAATTCTAATTTATTTTCACTATTTCTAATAACATACATCCAAAAATGATAGCTGTTCATTGTGTTCCATTTCATATGTAAATTTTATGGTAGGGAAACGATTATTTAATTTAGCAACAAAATTATCTAAACTAATTGGTTTTGTATCAAATACCGTGAAGATATCGTCCACATACCTGAACCAGGCTCTAGGGAAATACTCGAATTTATCTTTTGCTTCTGTCTCAAAGGGTATCCCCCCATAAGTATGGTGAAATGCCCCCCTTTTTTTATTTTCTTCGCATGATGAAAGTGTTTCTTAGGGCTAATTATGAAAGGTAGACCGAATTTTAGGTCCAAAAAAATTTTCCTCTCAGCTAAGTATGGAAAAAACCCTCTTTTTTAACGTTTTATTTTTTTTTTTTCTCGGTTTTTAACTGTCAAAAAAATCTGAAAAAAATTCATGAGTACAGAAAAAATGATTAATTTTATGTAAAATATTTTTCAAGCTCATTCAAGGCCATTATGACCTCTAAAAAAATTATTCAAACTTTAAAAAATCCCATATCTTTTAACCAAAAAAAAGCTTCAGGGTCTTTTTAACTGTTTTTTACTACCTCAATTTTTTTCAGATTTTTTTTGAGTGGTGGGTCATGCCCAAAAGTGCGAAAAATCAATTTTTTTGTCCGTGAAACGACTTAAAACGGCTTAAAACAATCGTTTTATAGTGTCCTGATTTTTTCTTGCACTTTCAAAAGTAACACTAGTTCTTCGTATACTTTTTTTCTCGTGCGGTGCTCTCCTAGCGAGATATCAGGCCCCAAAGAGGTACCTTGAAATTTACTTTTCTAGCAAGAACTTGTATACCTCTCTGAAGATTTTGATAATTTTGGGGCATTTCCTGTGTATCATAAAAACTCATAAATCATTAATAAGGGAGTGTAAAAACGTCGGGGATACCAGAAGTGGACTGGCCCAAACACAAAAAAGTTGAAATTGTTGGCAAACGTTAAATATTGGACGAAAAAAAATCATTTTCGGAATCCTTGGACATTTTACTAAATAAAAGGTACTCTTCATCGATTTAGAAAAAAAATAACGGTTTTTGAGCTTATTGAACTTTTATCTGAACAACTTGAATTTTTAATATCCAATATTTGACGTCTGTCAAAAATTTCAACTTTTTTGTTTTGCTTCAGTCCATTTCTGGCTCCCTGACGCTTTAAAACGCCCCTCAATATCACTATTTTATTTCAGAATTTTCATGATAGAAGATGCCCAAAAATTATTAAAATATAACCAAATACCTATGTAATCAATAATAACTATTGTTTATATTAAAAACTTTTAAGTTCCTAAGTTTCTTTTGTTGAAGATTATCCTTGAATAAATCTGTAAGAATTTCTGTTTCTAATTACCTCCATGTCTTTGTTACTGGAGATTTATTTTTTAATAGGCCTGAGACCTTGATATTTTGATGACAATAAATTATGTAACCTTTATAACAGCAGTCATGATTAATAATAAGACTATCATAATAAAAAAAACTGATATTAAAAATGATTACGTTGATGGAACATGTTTAAGGTATGAAATTAAACATACCTGACAGCTAGTTTTGTAATTAGACTAACATTTCACGGTGTATGTATATACCAGTTCACTCTTTGCATAAATAAATAATACTTGTACAAAATTAGTGTCACTACCGTTCTATATGGACAGTACAACGAACCAGAAGCAAAATAACTTTTTTTTGCATGCTTCTTACGTTCACTTTAACTACAATTTTCGATTAAAACGGTCAAGCAATCGCGATGATACATACCGCGCCATTGTATACACTTCGTTTTTTGATAAAAATGGCGGACGGCACTATTATTATCAAAAACATATTGTGCTACACAATATTTATCTGTTCTACTACATTTAAGTGAGCGATGTGTTCATTAAATCTAGTTGAAATTGATATTTTTGTTTGCCCAATATACACGAGTTTATGAAATGTAAAGATTGTAAGCAAAAGTATATTCTTGCATACACAAGTATTATTATAACTGTTATTACCTCCTCGCGCCTGGCTTTGACCGCGGTGACCTGGCTCTCCACTGGAGTCCACTTATGAATACCGTTTTGCAATTCGTCGCCCTCATCAAACGTCACCGACTTGATGGCCCTGCGTCTGTAGGCGGACCCGTCCTCAAGGGCTCTACGTGGCTCAAGGGCTCTATCGTTGATACCAACGCTGTCTAGGATCTTTTCGGATCTGTTGAGGAGACGATGCGATTTGAGATTGTTGGAGGTGTTCTCCAGGTCGACGTCATCGATCACCGCAGCTTTCTTGATCGCCCTGACGCTTCTGATCGCCATCGATGACTAGAAAAAGACACAAGAGTTTTTGTTGTGACTATCTGGTTATGTTCTTGTAGACTGATATGGAGAACTCCGAGGTTGATTAGTAATATACTGATTTTAATAAAAAAAAACGCAACACCCAGTACTAGTTAAGAAATGTACTTGATATTTTCACATAAAATGTATATTTCAATATAACAATTATTAAGTTTTCAATAAAAAAAAAAACTACGGTCAAAAATATTCAGTAACGATTTTAACGAGTTGCACCAGCTTGACTGGTTATGCATTCATTTACTCGGTAAGTGACAGTCTGAATCAAATGATCAATTTCGCCTTGAGGTATATCATTACAAGCGTCTTGTATGTGGTGAAGCCGAATATTGTTGAGACTGTCTTTGGGATGGGGTAAATGCCTCTGAATATATGAGACTGAAACTGATTATATGCCAGACACGTTTGATCAGTGAGAGATCAAGGATACGTGCAGGCCATAGAAGCACATGTACATGAACTTGTTCCAAAAACTGTGTCATAACTATGACCGTATGAGTGCGGGACTTATCTTATTGAAAAATTGGTTCAATCAACCTCTTAAGATTACATTGCAACATGTTCTAAAACATCAGCTGCATTCATATTGCCCCATAGAAAAACTAAAGCTAACCTACTACCAACATATATTCCACCCTAACCATTCCATGTGTAAGGGCTACGAACATGAAATAAGGGGTAAGCATGAAAACGCTCGGTGAGATCCATTCGTTCGTTCTTTCAAGTTTCCCTTCAAAAACTTCCCACAACTCGTGTTTTGAAAAATCTATCATCGCCATCTCTTATCGCCATTATGACTTTCTTCGCGATATGTAGTCCTCCTAGGACGACCTGATCCTCGGCGACAGCTATGAACATCGTTTTCAAACCACGTGAATCAACATCTTAAAATGTTGTCACGTGACAGTCTATGTGATTGGAGAAAATCGGGCTTCCCTGCAAGCAAGCAGGGCTGACAAGAATTTATTTATGTTCAGCAAAAACTGATTCTTTTCTACATCAAAATCACAAGAAATACCAAGATCACGTTGACAATTTTTATTGAAACTTTTATCATTTCTTTGTTATATTAAATTACATATTATGTGAAAATTTCAAATAAATTACTTAACTAGTACTGGGTGTTGAATATTGAGGTTTCTATTATCAGTACTGGAATAGTGATAAATAATGGAAAGAATTGGACTGTAGTCACAGAGATAAGGTGTTATGGTGAGTTGTGTAAGGAAACTTACACAACTTATACAACAAAGGGAAGGTTTTCTAAGGTTCCTTATTATAAGGTTCCTTACTATGCAATGCAGTGCGTTAATTTGAAGTATTGTGAGCAGATTGCTTTTGCAAAAGGAAGCAATTTTCGACTGGTGAAAGCATCACAACACCAATTTCCACAATTTTTTGTAATTCTATTGGATAATTAAATATTCTGGAATCTTCGGCGTAGAAACAAAGAACTGGACGTTTTCCACGAATCATCGAAAACTATACTTTTCTCGACGCGCGTTTCGCCAACTAAGTTAGCATCTTCAGGGGAAGATTAATACTTTTTTTTAATTAAATATTGTAATATCAACTTAAAAGAATACGTAGATTACACTGAAATTTCGCCAACCCTAGAGAAATGATGAAATTATCTTAAAACGATAAAAAATAGAGTTCCTTTTTTTGACTGCACCACCTAACTTCTAAATCGAAAATTCCTTACATTTGCTTAACACACATCACACTAATACAAAGTAAGCAAGATCACAAAACCGTTTAAAAATCGTCCGCTGTTTAATCTGTTCCTCTAGTATTTTTAGCAAAAAAAAAAAAGCATTTTAGCAACATATAAGTACAAAAAAAGTGCAACACTATGAAATAGGTGATAAGGTGACATCTACAACTAGTCAAAAATGTAATTTGGAAATTTTGTTAATACTTTTTTTATTGACAGGTTTGACATAAACTCGTGCAGCATAATCGTACTGAAAATAAAATATACTAACCTTTCGACCGAAGCTGCAGCTGCATATGGTTTAATTTTTTATTTATTTTTTTTTTCACTTCGAAACAAGAATTTAGACCTAGACTACTGAAATTATCACAGTCTTTATTGTCTTATCAAGGGGAGGGGGACGTTAGGAGTCCAAGTCGTTAACAGTTTTTGGACTACTTTCAGCTCAACGAGCAAATAATTCTGTCACTGATAGGCAAACAGTATTTTTATATCACATTTAAATTAAAAAGTATATACAGTAAGTGTATGTTTTGATATGTCTTTAGTTTTGCTATTTAGTCAGTCCTTTCCATACCTAGTGACTTCATAAATTTAAAAATATTAAAATTTAAAAAATATCTGCTGAAACTATTTACTCGTTAAACCTGCGAGAATAAGAGAAAAAAAAGATGAATGAGTTGAACTGACAACACGTGATGTAATAAATTGTAATTGATATACTGTTTCATAGGTTATAAATACATTGCAACAATAAACAATAAGTTAATAAATATTATTATTGGCATGCAGAGTTCCAACTGATGCTGTGGGCGAGAATTTATAGTAGGACTATTTTTAATTTTTCACTAACAAAAACGTATGGGTCGTGCGTTTCCGAAGTTGGACGAGAAAATCTGAGAAGTACCATACGTTTGATGCTTTTCAGCTGTCCCGTTCGATAGAAAATCATTTTTACGCGGCAGATTAACAAGTTTAGCATATGGTTTTTGTCATCTTTTTTTTTTTGTTAGCGTTTTAAAAATACATAATACAAAATTAGCTTGGAAAGGTTTGTATTTAATGTTGTTAATATTAATGACGCCCTGTAGAGGCAAAATGAGGCAACTTTGGCTATATACAAGTTTGTCTACATCATTTCCTTTTTGGTAAAGGAATCCGAGTTATCACGTTGTATACTCATTTCCGGGACACCCTGTATAAAATTAAATTCGAATTTCGCAATCATATTTTTCACACAAATATTTGCATAACAAAAGTCATTCAAACACGACTATAGGTTTGCATGATTGAGATATTATAATAAAGTATGTATTGATTTTCTTGATAACTAAGTAATCTTGAAAATGCCGAAACTTTGTATGATAATGAAATTTTGTACACCGTTAGAGTCCCTATTTCATATATTTTGGTGCATTTACACTATTTCTTTGGCTATAGTCTACGATATTTGAAACTGAGTGAGTTGTGGTAAGCAATTTTAATATTGTCGAATAACATTGTCAAAGCCTTTGAAACTGTTGCGCTTTTCTAGCGTCATTCAATCAAAATCCGGAGAACAATTTATTTATGAAAAGTTTACCTACAAAAATACCCAATATTCTCTTTCACTGTGGTAATACTGATACTTGTACAGGAAACCGGATGGCTCAGGAGGTCGGGCCAACCTGATATCGTGAAAACCAGTTCACGAATTTTTTTGAAGTATTTATACATATATACTAGAAATAATTTCTAACCAAGTAACGATAAAATCCAAGATGGCCGACTTCCGGTTTCGACGAAAATTATACTAAACCCTTTGGACTCTACGCGTCAGACTACACGCAACCTATGTGTAAAATCTCGCTTTGGTGGTGGAAACATTTTTTTATGTACATATATATTTTTTATAAGTTTTCTACATTTACTTCAAAGGTAATAACGGAAGTGTGTACATCGTTTAAATCCTTATTAAACAAACAATTTAAAAAAGAGAAATGGCCCACTAAATGTTATATTGGAAATAAGAAATAAACGAGTTTTCCACAAAAAATAGGTAAAAACCTGATATAATTAAGCCCCGAGCAAATGTTTTTTTTTCCATATTTTTATTCTTTTTTTCTGATATATAAACTATCTAAGAATGATATTCAAAAAGAATTTTGAGGAGGGCAAGCTTTTAAAAAATGTTTAACTATTTCGACAGTCTCAGCGGTCCAGAATGTTCTAAAAAGCCACTCTGCTGTATTATTACAGTTTTATTGCTAGTGTTCGTCGGTACAAATGAGTTATACTTTCTCGAAATATATATAGATGGCGTTATTCTCTTATCTGTTAGCTCTGTTCAGTAAGCTAATAAGACGCTGCAAAAGCCGTATTATTTATATGATTAAATACGTTTTTAAACTTTAAACGCGTTTTTCTCGAAACTGTATTTTTCAAATTGGCGTACAGTATAGCTAATTCAGTTTTTATCCGATAGACTAGAAATTTTAATTGTAGCTTCTTATATAGATTATCTATCGAAGTACACACGATTTTTATTATTGACAAATAATTATATTTGCAATAAACAATTTACGATCGATTTTTAAAGGAAAAAATTAAAATCGATGTCAATTTGCGAATTTTCAGAAAAAAATTAAACTTGGGTACTTCCAAAGAAAAACTAATGTAGATTAAGAAAAAAAATGTTTCGTGTTACCTGGAGCTACGACGCGATTTTGTAACTTTAAGGTAAAAAAAAATACCTTTGTATACATAAATACCCATATAATCAAATGTCAAAAATTTCATTTTGATCCATTACATAGGTATGGAAAAAAAATCCCAAAAAAAAGGTTCAATTTTCAGTACGCCTGGGTAGTATAACCCCTTATACTATCTCCCAATATCTCCAATAAAATGAAAATAGAGTATGTTTTTGAGAATATTATGTTTTGTGGATAATATCAGATACTTTTTGAGTAGGTACTTAGAGCAGTATCATAGTACTTAACGATGAATACAAAAATTTTGAAAAACATTTTTTTTTCCAGTACCAAAACTACATTTGATCCATGGGTTGTATGTTGTTTGACGCATAGAATCAAAATATGCAAAATTATACAGGGATTTCCATTTTAAAAACTGGAACTAGTGTCGTTTTCGACGAAACCAGAAGTCAGCCATCTTGGATTTTTCCATCACTTGGTTGGAAATTAATTCTACTATAAACTCCCAAAATTTCAAAAAAATCCATTAATTAGTTTTCAAGATATAAGCTTGGCCCGACCTGATCACCCGATATAACAAAAATATGAAAAAAACTAAGGGTATAAAGAATACCGAATTCTAATCTATGTAAGTATCTTTTTTTAGATTAATACGTAAACTAAAAAGAATCGGGGCACTGCTGAAAACCAGTTAACTGACATTTAAAGGTCAAAGACATTTTTTTAAGGGACATTTAAGATCATTTTTTAATATAGGCTCTAAATATTTATGAATCTTGTCCTCTTACACCTCGTCCATCCTCGAAGACGCACGACCCAATTTAAAAAAATGATTAGGAGAAAAATCGCCGCACCTCCTCATTCACATCGTTCTCGAAACCATCTTGAAAGGGTGGCCTGCGGCCGATCAGGGCCCCGCGTGAGTCGAACAGGTGCTGCTCCTTGATGTGCTTGCTGGCGCGTCTTCGGGACGTTTCTATGTCTTCGTCGCCGAAGATCCTGGCGTGTCTGTCAGATATGTCCTCTGCTGTAAAAACAATTAAAAATGCAGTCTTTATCCCACCACTATCTTCTTTCTGTACAAGGGACTATCTACATTAACAATACACTTCCAAACACTTAGGAAACTGCAAGCTGCAAGAACTATTTTTTCAAACTTTAAACAGAAGTGGGATAGTTACTCTATGGGGGGATTCTGTTATAAGAAACATTGGGGATATACAAAGTTTCTCCAAACTAACGAGCCATTAAAAAAAAGCGTCATCAAATCTGGCTATAAACGAAAGAGATGGAAACAGCGGTTATGTCGAGGCTCGAAGTGAAACTTGTGCTGTTGTCAAACTTTTGAAATCGTTGTCACAATTGTAAAATAAATAATGGAATTCATTTTTAATGAAGAATAGGGACGTGTTTCCTTATTTTTTTAGTAAATTTATTTTAAAATTGGCAGCAGACTCGATGGAAATTTGATGTATTCAATGACAGCTGCATATGAGGACTTCAGGGAAGTTTTTCCAAGCGCAGTTTTTCATTACGACCATTTTAGTTGGTAAGTGAAACGTTCCCTAAATTTGTACTGGCAAACTGGAAGCGTCAATCAGAAATAAGGAAGTGGCACAGAAACAAGGAAGGGCAGAAGAAAACGTTGAAATGGTTAGGCAAGTGATAAGGGACAATCCAAGAGCCATCTGAGCCAACAAGTGAATCTGTCCTATACAAAGTGTCAACGAATTTTGAACAGCAGAATTTTTGAACATGATTTGGAGCTCTACCCATATCGTCTACAATCCACATGTGAAATTCTCATAGCGAACGAACCTCTAATGGACTATCGTTCTGTCAATAGATTATTAAATACTTTAACAATAACGATGCTGTCTTCGAAAAAGTATTTTTTTACCGATGAGACTTGGTTCCATCTTTCGAGCTATGTTAACTCAGAATATGAGACTTTTAAATACAGACAACCCTCACTTTTATATTAAAATTCCACTACTCTACAAAAAATTGTAGTTGTAGTGGGTAGTGGTAATTTGAGTAGAAGGAGGATGGTTGGACCTATTGTGTTAAAGCAAGGCTGAATGAAGAGAGATATTGTTTAGGAATCAACACCTTTTGTACAAATTTTGCATGACGACGATTGCAAGAAGTTATATTCAACAAGATAGATCTCGTAGGGAAACAATTAATAGATAAGTAGGCACATTTTTCGAATATCGTATAATTAGTTTGAACACACAGACCATTCCCCCCGAGATATTGCGATTTTGATCCCTTGTTATTTTCTTTCTCTGGCTTTATCTAAAAAATTCAAAATATTAAACTCCCGTTGGCTGCATGAAATATCTTCAGCAACGCATTGTCAGTTAAATTCAAGACATTAATGAAACACCGTGGTAAGGTTATAAACATAAGATGAAGAATAGAAATTCGTATTTTTTTGCTCGGCCAACTGACGTTTTTTTTAATAGCTCATTAATACTAGACAAGACAAATTTGGATGTCAAATATGTTTTCATTATGTCCAATCATAAGTGAGTTACGCGTATACGTCAAAGTTATAGTAGACATAAAAGGCCATCACTAAGTAACAAATAAACCCATTATTAGTTATAGCGTAACTGAGCGAGGTTCAAATGGAGCAACATTAGGGTTGCCACCTCTCCGGGCCTCGCCCGGAGTTTCCGGGCCTTGGAGACGATCTCCGGGTCTCCGGCCTTACGCAAATTTCTCCGGGCCAAGGGGATTTACAGATATTTTCTTTAGTTGTACTTAAACATTTTTTCAGGAAATAAAAAATGACACGATGCCGCACCTTTGATGTTACATTCGTGTAGAGTAAACACAGGTTTACATGTTTATACACTAAACATCCACATATCCGGACTTTTCCGTTCCGCAAACTTCCACATTTCCGAACTTTCGTCACCTCGGGATAACCGAACTGCTGGCGCATGCGCAAAGGGTTTTTCTGGCTCATTGGTCATTCGACAGCGACATTCGACATTTGACAGCGACAAGTTCGGTTGTGTGGAAGTACAAGTTCGGAAATATCGTGAGAAAAAGTTCAGAAATATCGTGAGTTCGGAAATTTGGAGTTCGGATATGTGGATGTTGAGTGTATGTATGTTTTACCGCCATCTACCAGCCTGCGGGTCAACGAGTCGACGTTGGATGTCAGTCGTTCTCTATTATTTTAAAGGGACGAACCAGAGACGACAACCTCATAGATAAAAGAAAAGGACAACCTCTTCACAGCACAAAAAAAGAGAACCACTGTCAGGTGTGTGGCGGTAAAAATCTTAGTTCTCTCGAATATTTTACTGAAAGTACAGCATACCTTTTTTCAATGGAACCGTCTGCAAAGAAAAAAAATCCTACCTTTGTATTTTTCATGACAGATGGTTACAAGATCCTAATAATAAGTCATGGTTAACCAACATGCACGAAATATAGTGTTACATATACACTCAAATATGACGGTGATAAAGCAGTTAAAAACATTCAAATAGTGTGAATCATTAAAAAACAGGAAAAACCATTGCATCAAACAAACTTATGTCAGCTTTTTACACTTTTTAAAATTACGGAGTTTAAATCCCATCCCCCCCCCTTCTCTGCCCTCTGACTGAAAATCTCCGGGCAAGACGTAGGTCTGAGGTGGCAACCCTAAGCAACATGCATAACTCCATCTAAATACCAACTCCATCTTATTTATTTTCTTTACTATAAACTATATTTATTATAAGCGTAAAACACGAAATAAACAGGTTATACAGGTTGTTTCCGCATCTCGTTGTGTTTAGACAACGCGCTAATTTACCCTACTTTCATGCGGTAAGGAACGTTTGAAGCGTTTGAAGAAGCACAAAACAAAAGAGCACAAAAGACATTATGTCGCTCATTATAACGTCCCATCGTCGTGCCTTAGTTTATCAGTTCGCGCTGTGTAAATCGGACTTGGCTGGCCGGGTTCGAGAGGTACCTCTCTCTTTCTGACATGGAGCTAAATGATGTGATTTTTGATATCTACTATAACTTTGAGATCTGCTATATTCGATTTCCGAACTTCTCGATCTTCTAAACTGATTCAGCTTTTTGCTTTGTTCCTAACCGAATTCGCATTATTTATTTTAGCATTTGCAATAAAATACGATCGATTGATGCGGGTTTTGATTTTCGGAAATCCGATGAGATGAGAAGATTTTCTTTTAGTTTATCCAAAATGTTCATAAGTTACACATTTATATCTTCTATTGTCTATTTTCAATAAACCTTTTGAATGAATAAGTAACAATATAAAAACAAAAAAAATTTAACAATGGAGAAGTGGGGTTCTAAAACAAAAAAGAATGTCATTTTTAAATGACTTTCTCTGTAGTACCTACACCTACCACGGAAAACATATACATTACAAACACATATACATATTGTACACTACCAGCAATTTGAAAGTTGGAAAGAACACGCAACAACAAATAAAACACGCAACACAAATACAATGTGTTTTCAGTGCATATTTTGTCACTTTGATTTGACTCTTCACTTAAAAATCTATAAATAAAAATTCGTGATCGCAGGTCTTCCTTTAGAGAAGCAGACAATATCAATGGTGGGTATTTTTGAGGAATTAAGATACGCCACAAAAACCTAACTCTCAAATTTCTGACACTGTACAATATATGTATTAGTTGTGATAGGGTATATTAACACTTTTACATATGTACCGAATGACTTCTTTCCCTTCTTTTTCACGATGTCTTCTTCAGAAGCCTTAACACTGCGTTCAGAAGCATCTCCTACAGAAAATAAGGTTAGAATTCGATGACATTTATTTTATGAAAGACGTTACCAATGATAATTATAATCTAACACATTAAAATTAGTAAGAAATTTTGACCTTGGACCATGACATAAACTTGAATATGATATTTGAGCCACGCCAACTGACTGTCATCAACATAGGCTATGGAAGATCATATAGCATTCTTAATTACAGGTTTTGATAGAGAAATTAAATTAAATTAGATCAATAATTCAGACTAATACAAATGGAATAACGTAAGAGAAATGTAAAAAATAGCGCGAGAATATAATGTCTAAAATAAAGAGGTGATAACTTTATTACATACGAGGTGTGTAAATTAAGTAATGAGACTTGCAACGTAGCGCTCGAACTAGCAACACTGCGGAGACAGGACTTGGAAAGGCGGTAGGTTAACATGTAATGCACCTTCAGTACAAGTTTGAAATTGTTACAGTCATTTGTTTGTTCTTTGTGACTGTTTTCATAAACCGTTTTTTTTTTTAGTGCGTTTTAAATGTGAGTGATATTAATTTTGAGCAACGGTGTGATAAAAACTTCAACACGCCTACGGAGAGTGTTTTTTCAAGAGCCCAGGTTTTTCGGTGGTTGAAGACATTCTCAGAAGGAAGAAAGTCGATTGAAGATGAACCACGCAGCGGAAGGCCTGCATATTCAAGAACCGATAAAAATGTCGATATAATACAGGATCTTGTGCGTTCAGATCGTCGGTTGCAAACAAGAATGATCGATGAAGAGTTTAATTTGAATCACACCGCTGTTCATCAGATTTTGACTAACGAATTGGAGATGAGAAAAATCTGCGCAAAACTGGTTCCAAAAAACCTTTCGCAGGGACAAAAAGGACATCAGGAGAGAAACGTGTCTTGACTTTTGGAATCGACAGAAAATGGTCCCCATTTTATGGAACGTGTCATTACTGGTGATGAGACTTTGGTGTTTGAGTACGACCCGAAAACCAAGCGCCAAAGCATGGAATGGCACACTTCAAATTCTCAAGACCCAAAACAAGTAAGAATGAGCAAGTCGAAGATGAAATGCATGCTGATTTGCTTTTTTGATAGCCAGAGAATTGTCCACAAAGAGTTTGTGCCTACAGGCCAAACAGTAAATACAACACTTTTACAGAGAGGTTCTTGAAAACTTCTAAAATGGGTCATGCGTGCGAGACCAAACATCAAGAACAACTGGATGTTGCATCACGACAATGCGCCTTGTCATACAGCCATTTCAGTAAACGAGTTTTTAGCCAGGAAAAACATTTCTGTGACTCCTTAGGCTCCTCATTCGCCTGATTTGCGCCATTGTGACTTTTTTTCTTCCCGAGATTGAAAAATCACCTCAAGAGACGTCATTTTGGGACCATAGAAAACCTTCAAACGGCTGTAACCGACCAGCTGAAGGTTGTTCCAGTATATGAGTTCCAACACTGCGATGAGGAATGGAAGAACCGTTTCCAGCGCTGTATGGCTTCCCAAGAAAGTTATTTTGGAGAATACTGAATTGTAATTCTATTCGAATAAAAAAAATTAATCAGTTTCATTACTTAATTTACACACCTCGTACATATATTTTGTAATACGAGTAGGTAAGTATGTAAAAGACGATCACAGAAACGAATATTATACCATTAATTATCTTCGTTTCCTTGTTTTTCCTGATTTCCCCTTTGAAAGCAACTTTCTTCTGGTGTTTCTCTGTGCCTGTATAAAAATATTTAGTAGTTATTGTCATTACATGCGCCTAAAAATAGAAACAAAGACAGGAATATACTGATGATTATTGTGTCAATAATTAACTCACAGTAAAATTGACATTTTTTATTAAAAAAAAAAAAAAACAAAAGAAAGACAAACAGTACCGAAAATTAATATTAACGACAGGAACAAAGATTACTGAGACTTGTCAACAACAAAAGGGATACATAAAAGGTGGCTGTAGTGGATATAACAAACAGAAGTGTTAATTCTCCATACCACATGAATATCAAGCAAAAGAACCTCCAAAGGTTACGATTACATAACAAAGAACATTCGGTACCCAAAATCAGAACCGACTGTATACGACTATCAGAACAAGTATTTTCCACAAATACAGTATCTACGATACCATTTACAGCTGTCTTTTCCTTTTTTATTCTCCACGTCTTCGACCGCTGTACCGTTTTGCTTGGCCCCGTTTTCTGCAGAATAATACCTAATATAATTTTTATCATTTACGTAATCATACATGCAGTAATCTAAATTAGGATATATGTAATAAATACTCGTTATACGTAATGCAGTTCTACATTAAACACAACTTTTGCAAACTTATCTGAAACCATTTGGATTTAAAGAAACATGTCTTGATGCACTGATTTCTGATCCTAGCTTGTTTGTGGAAGAGTTTGCTGCATTTTCAATAACGATACAATAATGATAAAGCTAGGAGAAGAATGAATTTCTAATTGAAACAACTGATAGTAATAGTGTTGCAATAGCTCTGAGCTTTGATAACACATTTCTTACCGAATGGAGTCGTAGAACGAGGTGGTGGCGACAAGGGCCTTCCTGAATACTTCCTATCCAGACGATCCAGAGCCGACTTGTAGTAACTCTCACCGATATTATAATTAGCGTCATAGAGACGGGTGCGAGGTCTGCTGAGAAGGGTTTTTCTCGACATTGTGTTCCTGTAAAAAAATAATATAAACTGAAACTTAACCAACCTGACAACGAAAATGATAACTTCCTCTATCTCTCTAATGATCAAGTTATACATTCAGCGAAAATTGGGAGACACGCAATATGGGTACACAGACCAACTACCCGATAAACCAACTAAAAGAAAACCCGATGAAGCTAAGCGGAAGCCCACAGCGATGCCCGAGCTCGTAGGCTCATTTAATCGTTCGTAGAGTTTGCCAGGTGAACACTTATCGTTGTTAATCAAATTCCTTTTTTTATAAACCAAAAAAAGTGAAAATGTAATGTAGTAATGTTACTCTTTGAAAATAAACGTAATGCCACAAAGTACTAAGCATAATCTTTCGTTAACTATGATACACATTATGAAGTGCATCTATTTTTTTTTTTTGTTCTTTTGCCTTTAAACATTATACGAGGTGTGACTATAAAATAACTGAACTGATGCTGTTACCAGGGTGCTGCGAGCGTGTCACAAGTTTGAACAGAACTGTGTCTGGTGATACTTTCCCTACCCTGAGCTCGCTGGACAAGCCAGTGGGTCGCTCAGTTTGACTGTAGCAGTCTTTGAATTAGTCTACGCACCAGTAACGCGTCGAAAAAATGGTTAGTGTTTGCTGAAATAACAGGAATCGACAATGAATGTGTTCCCCAGATTGCATTAATCGTTCAACATGCGCAAAGTTTCCGCAAAAATGGTGCCAAAACTCCTCACTCCCGAGCAAAAGAAATCAAGAATGAACATTTGCGCTGACATTCTAAACAACATTGACACTGATCCGGGCTTGTTAGCCACTGTGACACCGAAGATTTGAAAGTGTGGAAGCGGTTAAAGCAAAAGCGACGGAGGTTCTGAACCAGCTGACAAGCGAACTTCCAGCACTGCTTTCAACGATAGAAAAGTCGTATGGAGCGGCGTAGAATCGCCAAGGGGAAGGAATTGAAGGCGAAAAAGTTGCTACTGTACTTAATTGGTAACGAACAAAAAGTGTTATGACAGCACATCGGTTATTTAATAGCCACACCTCGTAGTTAGTTAATGTCATATATTTATTTATATTCTTTACTAAGAATACAAATGTACTCTACAACATTTTTATTGTCACTTCAGTTTTACATTTCTTATTGATGTTTTTTATAATGTTCCACGATGGCTCTATTTTCATGGCCACCAATGTACAAAGAAAGGTGGAAGTAATCAATTTACTCCCAACAATTTTTGATTCTGACTACAATATTCACCTTAGTCAAATGTTTTATTATAATGTTTTCGGATTTCGTTCATTGGGTTTATATAGAGGAAAAAGATATATTTCTAGATTTGACCTATATATTATAATACACAAGTAGTGTTAAGAAAAAATATTTAACCAAATCATTTTTAAGCAGTCAAATAAAAAGAAAATGGAATACTCTAGCCTCATATTTTCGACCAATAAACTAACTCATGACGGAAAAGAAAGTTGCTTTCGACACCATGTTTTGCGAGAGTATTTTTCATCTATTATCCTGGCTCGGGTCCAACGCAAACACCAAATAAAATGGGAAATTAGACCCGGCACGAACTCGTCTCTCACGTTTTGCTTGAAACTTGGAATTTATGGCCAATTTCGAAATCGATTTTTGTGGCCGCCGTTTAGTAATATGTTTAAGGAAATGTTGAAAATGCCGAAAAATGCTTTGAGTGACTATCAATTTCGAATCAACTTATGAAATTTACATTTATAATTTTTTACAGCACCTGTCCAGTAAAGTGCGTCATCGCTATTGACAATGATGTTATTATAAGATAAACTTTATATTAATACGTTTCTTTCCATGGCTACTGAGCAATATTTTACTTACAATTGGTATGTTTGATTATAATTTTAATTCTATAATTTAATTTCTAACATTTTTATTGTTAAATTATGTATACAAAGGAATGTATTGCATAACCAGTGGCAAAATCAGATCATTGGGCTTTGGTTAAGATTTAAGTTAAGTTTTTGAAGTTAATCTCCCGATGATGAACGCGATTGTTGAATGCGCAAGTACATCATAGTATCCCTGGGTTTGCAGCAAAAGTATATTTTTTAACTATTTTTGGCGGTTTATATCAAGTTTTAATACACCACGCCACACCAAATTTATAGCTATTAAAAAAATTAATGTATCTCGTCCCTATTCACATGAAATTGGGTTTACGCATCAACTCCTAAAAATATGAGTGTATTTGTACTCGGCGTGTTTTGAAGACTCGTCTTTTAGCTGATTCCTAAAATAATTCTGATTTTGAATCCTCTGCTGCCCACAGCTCGATAACATTTCATTTATGTTCTCACAGTTGGTTTACATAAAATAATTTCCTAATTTCTTCACACTAAGCATCCACTTTGCTATAATTAGAATTGCATTCCTGCGTTGATAAAATAAATAACCGTTTATAAACAAGTTCAGGATGGAACAGAATGTACATGTACCTGTATTTATGTGTTGATGGAAAGGTAAACCTTAACATAAACAGGAACACCCAGTATACACATTTTCCCTTACGATGTTTCTATTGTTGTATTGCAAAATGTTTTGGTATATTGATGAACAAAAGATCGCTGTGAATTAGAAATCTATATATTTATAGTTGTTTTAAAAATCAAACCAAAAAATAAATAAATAAATAGGGAAAATATTTTTTTCTACAGATTAGTTCTGATCATCTTCAACTTAAACGAAAATAGCTCAAAAATATTTACATAATTTACTTAAGTAATAAATAATATCAAACGAAGGTTAAAATTAAATTAATATTTAATAGACGCAACTTTATGCGATTTTTTTTATAAAAACAATACATTATATGAAATGTAAATTCATTAATTTGGAGATAGGATCACTATAGATATTTTTTTATCAAAAATTGGAAATGTGGTTTTCATTCAATGAGAAAAGAAACATTTTTTGGTCACACTGACAAATTATTATTTATCAAAAGAGGTTGGACCCAGTCAGAGTAAAATTTCAATAAACATATATGTAATATAGAAATATATTTTTCACATACATTTTTAGGTTAATCCGGAAATAATTTCAAACACGAATACATTCAGTATGTGTTCATTATCAAGTTTGTAAACAAATTACACCACTTTTAATTGATAATAACAATAACCCAACGAATTTCCACACGAAAAATATTGCGACAATCGATTTTGTTTCTCGAGGGTATTTTTAACTCAAAAAATAATGCAAAACACAACCCGGTAGCACAGATCATTAACCCCACATGCCAAAAATAACAAGTACGTACGACCTCGAGGTGTTTTTTTGCTATTTTTTATGGATATGTTGTATTTTAAATACATGTTGCAAATATTTGGTTTTGACAAAAATCGTTCTTAGCTTCCTCAATAAAAAAACTTGTTATATTGAGCAAACAAAGAAATAAACTTTGAATAGACTTAAGAAACATATAATTTTAAATCATAAAAAAAAATGTAGAATATTTAAACACAGCTTCCATTTTGACACAACTAAAACGACAAAGATAATATTCTCTTTGATTTAGAAAATTAATACATATAGACGACTTAGATTTGCATATAGTAACAAAATTGAAGCCTATGTATATGGAAAATAACATTCCCTATAATTTACAGAATGTAGACGATCAAAACGTTAAAACATCCAGATTTATTTATCCTTTTCATTAAAAATGTTTTTAAAAATCCCGTTTCATTTTCCAAAATTTGAGGTTTAGGTATACTACCGCAATATAATTTTAGGTATTTTTAGCTATCCCTAGACAGCATATGCGACGTCGATGATTTGTCAGACATTGTTTTGTCTCTCATCCAGCCTACTAGATATGACAATTAGTTTGATGACATACTGCCGATCAGCTTTAGTCGATAACGATATTTTGACTTATATACGTGTAACCGAGAACCAAACACAAAAAAAAGCCTAAATTAAATCTTCTTAGAGGTCAATGGCTCCTGGACTATTCATACTCCTTTTCGCCCGCAATCAGATGACATATTGCCAAACAGCTTTAGTTGATAACGATATTTTGACTTCTACCGTGTAACCGAGAACCAAACATAAAAAAACAGACCAAAATTAAATCTTCTTAGAACAAAGGTCGCTGGCTCCTGGACTATTCATATTCGTTTGCACAATGTTCTCATCTCAGCCCCAAAACAATAATTATGGGATGCGATTATTTATAAAATCTATAAATGCCACCGGCGTGACCTTCGCCGTCTTCGCGGCGAGGTGGAGAGAAAGAAAAGTGAGGACGCCCGAAAAATCTTGGTTTAAAGATAGCCGAGAAGCCACTGGCCCGTTTAGAAACTATTCTTAGCCGAAACGGCAAGGCTCGGATATGTGTTATGCATAGGTAAAAACGATGATATCGCGGACTTTAACAGGACCGTATCAAATAAAAGTAGACGAGCGAGATCAATGCGTGTCAAAATTTTATCGTATGTCATATTTTATTCTTTCATGTATGTCAGTATTCACCACCGGATCCTCGTTTCGGTAGTCATTAACCTTTATTGTTGCGTTTACGTCAAGAACGACCACGTGACAGCCATGCGAGTGTCTGTTACATAGGAAATACGTCACATCGTCTGTTAACACATACCTGCACACAATAATATGAGTTGGATCTAACTCTCTATCTCTGAAACCTTCATATATGTAAATAAAGTATAGTTTAGCTTAGAGTTTAGCTTTAAACTGATCTAATTTAAAATAAATGGTAGGTACTTTTTTTCAACATATTTTATTTTCGCTAAATCACACGTTGACATAATACGCCTTAACTAACATCATCTGAACAACTGAACTGATCATCCTTGCCAACCTAACCATAATAGAGTAACTGCAAGAGGCGGGAAATTTTAATTTAAAATTTGGTTACTACAAATGGATTATTCCTAGTTTAACCAGGACAATGTAGTTATCAGTCGTATCTCAATCGATAGGGGGAGCTTTATATGCAAAATTCAGGCTTTAGTTCAATCATGGAAGTCCTGTAGAATTGGTACTTGAAAAACCAAATAAATATGAAATGTGAATATCAATTCACATTTCAGTTATGACAACGTACAAGACCCTACCACGCGACAAACGTTCTTCAGGAACAATTAATAAGGGCTGAATTGTTAGGCTACCTAGCTCAGTATAGATATGAACTATAATGTATTTAGATCAGTTACGGTGTTACAGGACCAAACTGTGAAGCACTACACTAGCATTATGGGACTAAAGGAGCTGTTCCTGCAGAATTTTTTTGAAGCCATGTTGATACCCTGTAATCCTCACTGTGTCTCATAACTACATACTTTAACACTGTTCTTTAAACATTCGCGTTCAACGTTTAACATAAATTTTGTCTTCATTATACTTTACTGGGATGGTTTTTTGATGCTGACATGTTCAATATTTATTAGATATGTTTTTATTTGTGTATTTATTGTTTTGTTAATATATTTTCACTGAGTTATGTTATGAATTCTTACGAATATCAACTGAGTCCGGTCCTGTAAGAGTCCGTGGGCCATCATGCCTAGTTATAGGTCCAATTTACGAATAATCCATTTCGTTATTCGCTTAGGAAAAAAAGTGCCTAAATGT
Source organism: Aromia moschata (assembly GCA_029963805.1). Taxonomy (NCBI): domain Eukaryota; kingdom Metazoa; phylum Arthropoda; class Insecta; order Coleoptera; family Cerambycidae; genus Aromia; species Aromia moschata. Next base: position 822,036 of record JAPWTK010000131.1, read on the forward strand.
CGGTTATTTTTAGACAGGTGGCCGGTAAAACGATCAAAATACCGCTGTAATTGGGGCGGAAAGTCAGAATGTAGCCCAGACTGTGTGGCATATCCTATAGATCACTCATACCCAGTTACACCGACAAGTATTAATAGCCAATTACACATGTATAGGAATGTAATTAGTCTAATATATATGCCTACAATTATAAGCATTAGATACGTTTTTTATGTGGTAAAATTTATCAATGATGGGATAGCTGCTTATTTTTTTCTTAAATTTAAATGTTTAGCTTACCTTAAATCTACTCAAGCGTATAAAAAAACTTAACAAAATACTCTATCTACACTACACGCACTATAACTAAGACGCCAGGCGTCGAAATGATGAGGCGTCCGCAGTTTTTCCTCCCACCAAAATGCACAATCGCGTGCTCCCACTCGCGTTTTATTTTTTGCGTTTTGGTGAAAAGTTTTGCCCGCGTTTTACATTTTCTTTTTTTTGGCGTTTACTAACGTGTCACGTGTCCCATTTTCTACTGCGAATCACCTCGCCATTGAACGCCATATACGGCGTGGAAATTAAATACCTGCTGATTAAATTTGCTAATTGGGTTAGTAGCCAATTTTATAAAAGACTTCAGAGGAATGGGGTGAAGAATTATAATTAACACTTACTTATACTGGTAAATGATTTTTGTATATACAGACTGTCTCATAGAAAACGGCCAAAGCCATAACTCTGTGAATATTTTAAATAAATTTTTGAAAATCTGGAAATTTATATTTGCCTAAGGCACTTGGTCATTATCTTCTAGGGCATGAACTTTTTGCGGTATGTATGGTTTGTATTTATGCTTTTTAAGCATATTATTAACAGTTCGTTTTGATGAGCCAATGTTGCTGGCTATTTCTATAGTCGGTCTTTGGATTTTCTTGCACAGTAAGAAAAACATTTAATTCCACCTCTTCTTGAAATTGACGTACTGTCTTAGGTGGTTTTTTGAAAGCACCATAGGCTCTTAAATTGTTTTCAAGTCTTGCAAGTTTTGGTGTTGTGGAATGTCTCTATTCGGAAACCTTTCTCTATAAAGCCTACTCTCTCTTGCCTACTGCTTTTATTGCATTCGAAATACACTTGTAACATATCAGTTAGATGATTATAATTCATTTTTGGCTTTGTGAATTCTGATAAATCACTAATCAAGATGCGACAACCAACAAGACTATCAGAGAAATTGTAAAAATTATATTAAATGTCATTTTGTTGACAACTGTGTTTGTTTTTGTGTTTCATGGCACATTCGATAATTGCATTGCAACATATCTTACCCCAGGAAGAATTAAATTTGTAGGGGTTTGTTGAGGGCAAATATCGACTTGTGATACATCATCGGAAAGGAAATTTTACACTTGGTGGAAATATCGAAAAAAATATACAGGGTGTCATTTAAAAAAATGACAATGAGGTCACTTCCGGGAATACCGGAAGTAGTACCGCCATGTTTTATATGCTAAAAAAGAGCTCCCCTTAGGCAAATATATATTTCCAAATTTTCAAAAATTTATTTAAAATATTCACAGTCGTGGCTTTGGCCGTTTTTTATGATACAGTTTGTATATAATGATGTATACATAAACAATTCACACCTTTATGTATTTTTTAAAGCCTTTTCCACACCATCCAATTTTGTTTGAAATTTTATCTTGCTCCAATTTTAATGAATTATTATTTCACTGAAATTTGGAAATACAAAATACTTTAAGTTACCAAGGTTAATTGTTGCAAATGTGAAATGATTTTGGTCCCTATTTTGCCAGATGTGCCCAGTAAATCGTACCCCCAATTCAATACTGCCATAACTTCAAATATGAAAAGGTTGCAGTTATGGCAGTATTGAATTGGGAGTACGAAATATGAAATGAAAAGTCAATGGACTTCCAAAGTGTGATGTTAATTCCGCTAACTTTACAGCATAGGTTCCATTATTATTTTAATTCAATGAAATACTAGAAAAGCGTTAGTCGAAAATACGTCATGTAATGTCTGTTATTAATGTATTTTTATATTGTATTTTTTGAATATCACATGACGTATTTTAGGCCCATGCTTTTCTAATAAAACTAAAAGAATAATGGTACTCTCATTATTAAGTTATGAGAATTCATCTAAGTACGGTCATGAGAAAAAATGGAAGTATGTTTTCTCAGTCTGGTTGTGTTTAGTTGTCTGTCTAATTGCAAGTTTTATTGGGCTATAAGTTTGAATTGAAAATTGTGAAATGCCAAATAAAATTAAATGACCATGTTATATTATATTACTGTGAAGATAGCAGCTAACTGAAATTGGGAAAGATGTCTTTACGTGATTGGTCGAGACTGGTGTCAACTAGATAATAAATAAACGATAAAATAACTAACGGTATTTTCATGCACGCGCATTTACGCCAATTTTAAAAATAAAGGAGTGTCAATTAGTTGTATATTTAAATATACAGCTATTGATTCTTTTTAGATTCGTTCATAATTTCAAGTAGCGAAATGTTTTAGTTTCTGGCAATCGTTTGGGAAGCCAAATATCCTAAAAAAATGCCCAGTTTGTATTTTGCCGGCGACTGCGACTTCACGACTTTAGCACTCTATTATGTTACATACTACGTCCGCATTCTTGCTGTAGGCAGACAAAACGTTTGTTTTTAGTCTATGCATAGACAAATAGAATACTAATCTGTGATTACATCACGGGAAGAAAGCGACGTCCTTCCAATCCAAGATATTCTAGGAGAATTATCTGGTGACATCATTAAGTTGCATAAAGCAATTTTTGGTTAGAACTCTCCCCACTTCTGCGATACACTCAACATCCACATATCCGAACTCCAAATTTCCGAACTCACGATATTTCCGAACTTTTTCTCACGATATTTCCGAACTTGTACTTCCACATAACCGAACTTGTCGCTGATTGGTTGACGACAAAAAACCGCGAAATTTGAAATGAGAAAAAAATGTAAACACAATAATGCGATTGTTATCAAACATTTCGATTGTCACAGAATTCAGCAAACAAAACACCTGAGACAAGAGTTCTTCTTTGTACAAACCAGTGAAAAACACTTCTTTCAAATGGCGTATCATAAGTACCGGTGCACTTTATTGTGTCAATCCGTCCACTCAATTTTCGTCTTTTTTTCAGTTTTTTCAAAGGAAATTTCTTTTTTCCAAGAATTTCTGCCACTGACGATTTATAAATGGTATACATCTTACATAGATCAACATTTTTAACACCATTTTTTGCGTGATTTATCAAATCCAGCTTTTGCTCCAAGGTTAGTCTCTTAGCAGGCTCTTTTCTCTGCAAATAAACAGTACAATAATGTTTATTTTGTATCACGGTTTTCTTAAAAATACATATTTTCTCATAATTTTTCATTTCAGTTTGAAATTATTATAGGTTACGTCAACAAAATGTTCAATAAAACAAACATTTACTTTGAATTACAAAATAATTACCTGCATCACTCTCTCCTTTGCACCTGACATTTTTTTTGTTTAGAAAAACGTTCTATTATTAACATGTACACATGTATGTATGTATTACATTTGCATAAAAACCTCGAAATACAAAGAAAAGTACTAGAATGAGCCAGAAAAACCCTGCGCCAGCAGTTCGGTAATCCCGAGGTGACGAGAGTTCGGAAATGTGGAAGTCTGCGGAACGTAAAAGTTCGGAAATGTGGATGTTGAGTGTACATACCTCTTTCTCTTTTGCACAAGCGCAAACCAGAGAATTAATTGTTCTGTGCCGGAGTCGACGAGCCGCAAACAAACATAACCTAAAATATAAGTTTAGGAAGAAAACACGTGTTTTGTTTAGCGGTCATGGCGGAAATTGGTAAATAAAACAAAATTATATGTATTATTGTCCTATTCATCTTCCTTGTAATAATTTGTGACACTATTTACAAATGCATTTACTATGTATTCGCAAAATATTCTAATTATCTTATATTTGTTCTCAAGGTGATGCCCCACTCAAAGAAAAGAAGAAAAAGAAAGTGAAGCCCGATAAATTGGGAGAGTTACAAAAAGAAGGAGATTTTAGAGTAGAGCCGTCTGAAAAAAATCGTTAAACTTGATACTTCACAGTGGCCCTTGCTATTAAAGGTAAGATATATATTCTTTAATTTTTATATTTCAACGAACTTTTTTAGCATTTCGACCGGTTAAATGTCAGAACAAACCACTACGTTCCAATCCCATGCGGCTCGTCACCTCTAAAACGTGATATATCCGAATACGTTAAAGCCGGTTTTATAAATCTCGATAAACCCGCTAACCCAAGTAGCCACGAGGTCGTGGCCTGGATCAAACGCATTCTAAAAGTAGAAAAAACCGGACATTCAGGGACACTAGATCCAAAAACCACAGGTAGGTAACTTATATTTTTGCTCAAAACATTTTTACTTATCGTCTCCTTTTAGGCTGTTTGATAGTATGTATAGAAAGAACAACGAGGTTAGCGAAGTCGCAGCAGGCCGCAGGAAAGGAATACGTGACCGTGTTTAAATTGCATTCCCCCGTAGACTCCATAAAGAAGGTTACCCAGGGTCTAGAGAAGCTGAAAGGTGCCCTGTTCCAGAGACCACCCCTGATTTCAGCAGTGAAAAGACAACTAAGAGTAAGGACGGTCTACGAGAGTAAACTATTGGATTATGACGAAACTAGGAACATGGGTAATCACACAATATAATTTACGATAGTTTTAATCCATAGTTATATGTATAAGATCTAGTTTTGATTAATCTAATTATCTAATTATTTTAGGTGTGTTTTGGGTCAGCTGTGAGGCGGGTTCCTACATACGTACGATGTGCGTACACTTGGGGTTGGTGTTGGGTGTCGGGGGCCAAATGTTGGAGTTAAGAAGGGTGAGGTCAGGTATCCAAAGTGAAATGGACGATACGTCGACTTTACACGATGTATTAGACGCGCAGTGGCTCTATGAAAACCACAAGGACGAGTCCTTCCTCAGGAGAGTGATTAAGCCCTTGGAGGGACTTCTAGTGAAACACAAAAGGATAATAATGAAAGACAGCTCGGTAAGTGCAGTCTAAATGCTTGGTGCTGCTAGAATTATATTGTTTGCTTACGTTATTTTCTTATAGAAATGAGTATTGTGTAGAAAACCTTTTTATTTCTTTCAAAAATTATCTTTACTTTTTTCATACACAAGGGCACTAACAAAAAGATTAGAAAAAACTATAGCGCTAGAGCCTCAATATTAGATCTTAAGCGCCAAAATAAAATTAATGCAAAAGTCCTCTGTAATCCTTGTATCGGCATTATATTCTCTGACGGAGCTTGAGCATTTCAAAAGTTTGAGACACTTTAGATTCAAAGGTTTACAAGCCCTTCGTTCTAGGTTAATGCCGTATGTTATGGCGCCAAGATCCTCCTACCCGGCGTGCTTCGCTACGAAGACAACATAGAGCTCAATGAGGAAATAGTCATTGTGACGACAAAAGGCGAAGCGATAGCCCTCGCCATAGCCATGATGACCACGGCCACGATGGCAAGCTGCGATCACGGCGTCGTGGCCAAAATAAAAAGAGTCATAATGGAGAGGGACCTCTATCCGAGAAAGTGGGGTCTGGGGCAGCGGGCGAGTCAGAAGAAGATTCTCATCGCCAAGGGACAGCTGGACAAGTACGGGAAACCAAACGAAAGCACTCCCAAGGAGTGGTTAAATAGCTATATTGATTATTCAGCGTAAGTAATTGCTATTTTTTTTTATTTATTTTATGAATATGAAGATAAATTTTTAATTCCTTTGATGGCTAACGCCGCCCAATGGCATGCATATATATTTTATAAATTCGAAAATTATGAAATAATTTTTTTCATTCAAATCAATATAGGAGATTAAAATTAGCCTGCATACAAAGCTCATAATATTTGTAATATAATTTTCTGTAAATAATGCTCATTTAGCCAGACACTGAAAAAATTGTCTGTTTTAATAAACCTAGCTGAAAACAAACACAAACACTTCACTGGCGGAAACAAGAGGGAATTACTAATGTCGTAAATCTTTTTAACGACACAGTGGACCGCATGAATAGCTAACCAACGTGTTCGATGCAATGCAAAATACTCTAATTCGGTCACTGTAGCTCGTTGGTCGTTGTTAGCTGTTGGGTAGCTGTTGCCGGCTCTTCAAAATTTTCTTAAGTATAGTAATACACATAAAGTTGTTTTAGTTAATTATCTTTTCCAGCAATTTTAAACGCCTTATTTTAGTGCTAACTAATAAATTTATATCTATGTATTTTTTTTTAAATATTTCCAAACTAGCTTTCTAAGAACGTCACGAACTAACAGTTTACTGAAGTATGAATATAACATTTGTATAGTGAGCTTAGCGATTTTAAAAAATATATCTGACAACCTTGCTTTTTTTTCATGTCTTCACACATTAGAAATACTATACCTCAAAATATAGAAAACATTTTGTAAAAACCTGCGTTTGAATTTTTCTAATACAAAAAATTAACAAATTATCTTTTCAGGAAACAAGAAGGTAAAGCGACTCCAGAGGATAACGCAGAAGAGGAGACTCAAAAAAAGGTTAATATGCAACATTTACCAAAGTTTGGTTTTCAATGCGTAATGTATTTTTTTTCTTTTAGAGAAAATTAAGTACCTCAATGGCTGATACATCGACAGCAAGCGTGGAAGCATCTCCGTCGGAGAAGAAAAAGAAGAAGAAGAGAAAGAAGACCGAAGAAGATGAAGACGCAGCTGTTTCCGAGGAAGTAACCGAAGAGGTTACAGAAGCAGAGTCAGAGGTAAAGATAATATATTTTGGTCTTTAGTTTTTTTTCTTCAATTGTATTTAAATTATAGCCTAAAAAGGAGAAGAAAAAGAAGAAGAAAAAAGATAAATCCAAGGATCTAGAGCAAGACGAATAGGTTTTCGATGGGTCCGAAATTGGAGTTTAAAAGTGCTAACAGTTTAAGATGAGCCTGAAGAAAATATTATCGTGTTTCTGTTGAATATTATTTTTTACTGTTAATCATCAAGAATTTAATTTTATCATTAGGTTTTCCAGTACGGTACTGAAATGAATTTTTTGTATAAGTCAGTTTTTTTTCATCGCCTCAATCATGTGTAATGTTATGGACAATATTAAAACATTTTACAAATAAAAATTCTTTTTATTTTGTCAGGACTCGTGCTTTGGTAACTTGGCAAATGATAGTACCGAATGTAGTAAAAATTATGTATAAATTAATTATGCATATACCTAAAAATTTGTCGTTTATCTTCAAAATTTATCTTTATTTAACAAAAATTAAATGATTGAACATTGAAACATTTTTTAAAAATAGACATCCAAAAAAAAGTCTTCACACCTGGCTATGAACGAGAGAGATAGAAATAGCAGTCATATTGACGCTTTTCAGTTGTGTCAAACTTTTGACAAGTAACTCACAATTGTAAAATAAATACTGCAACAGCTTTGACGATTAAAATAAAGTTATAAGTTTAAGATATAATAGAAATACGTCTTTTACTAGGCCAACTTTGATGTTTTTTTTTTGGATGGCTTGATATATGTATACTCGCAAATATAGATATACAAAACATATTTTTTTGTTTATTGTCAGTTAACGATCTTTCATGTTGGTATCCGACTTTGACTGTGAAACACTACATGTATCACCTTGGTATACATATACAGTAAGCAACGAAGTCATTATTATGTATCAAGTTATCATACACCCACTTTTTGAAGTTTGCTTAAATTCTGATAATTTTTATATTACAGCCTTGATTTTTTTTGCTTCTGACAGGATTATAGCTTGTGATATTCTGCGTCTAATAAGCCGAAGTTGAAGGCGGTATGTCGATTGTGTGGTAAGATATCGCTAAAGAACATATAATAATAACTTAGTTTTTATTTATATAATAGTATATATGTATGTTTATATTTAGCTGATGCTAATAAATATTATTATTATTATTATTATTATTAAAAAAGTAAAATTTCAATGTTTTCAAAGACACGTAAATAGTAAATCCCTTTCGAAGTTGTTGGACTCGTATTAAAGAGAAATCTTCAGTGTATCTATTTGACTAACTGAATCGTTTTGAAAAAAAATTTTCCTAGACATGAATAAAATCTAAACTTGAACCAAAAATATAACGAAAATTCAAAAAAGTCCTGTACGCCACACATTACTCCAACAAAAATTTAGGATTAATGTACCTCTAGATCTCTCTGTGTTTTATTAAAATTTCAGGAACAGTGATTTTTACGGAAACGATACTAAGGATGGTAGAATGTTTAATTTTCGTGATATTTTTGGTTCAACTTTAGATTTTATTCATGTCTAGGATTTTTTTTTCAAAATGACTCAGTCAAATAGATACACTGAAGATTTCCCCTTAATAGGAGTCCAACAACTTCGAAAGGGATTTACTATTTTCGAAGTTATTGATGTTTCTTTGAAAACATTGAAATTTAGCGATATCTTTTCACACAATCGGCATACCGCCTTCAACTTCGGCTTATTAGACGCAGAATATCACAAGCTATAATCCTGTCAGAAGCAAAAAAAATCAATGCTGTAATACAAAAATTATCAGAATTTAAGCAAACTTCAAAAAAGTGGGTGTATGATAACTTTCGTTGCCTACTGTATGTGTTTTTTAATTTTTGATGCTTCTAGGAAGTCCTTTAACTGAACATTTTATTATAAACGACACAATAGTCTAAAAGCGAGGTGACAGTTTTTAGGTTAGAAACACATATTTTTGAGGTTAAACCGCATACACTTCTAGTTACCCTTTAAGAGGAATTTAAAGAGCTTAACGCAATTAGATGATCGAAAAATTAACTATTTCGTAATTGGTTCCAAAAGCCAAATGGCTAAAACAGTTACATAAATTTTTGTGAAATATTTTATATCAATTTTTTTTATTCGATCTTATGGATTGAACTGATCTAAATCAGTAGACTATTTAAATCATTTACGAAACTATTTAAATGCAAAAGTATTAAAACCCAAGAATTTCATAAGAATATTGTTATTAATCTTTTTCAAAATAATTTGCAACAACTCTCATTAAAGTAAGGCGAGATAAAAATCAATATATACAGGGTGTCTGGGAAGTAACTGTCCAAGGCAATAGCAGTTTCTTTGACCAAAAAGGAAACAATTTAAATTAGGCCATAGTTACTTCGTTTAACCACTGAAGAGCGTTCAATTAATATATAAATTTTAAATGTTTAAATGACGGTTACATTAAAGGACAGTCAAGGCCTATCGTCATTTCTAGTTACTATGTTTACTGAGAGTCTGTAGTCATTTGGAAATTTTTCTTGTCGACACCACTCATTTATTTATTTTACATTTTATAAGAGGTAAAAAAGCTTCGGAATCAAATCAACTATTTAATAAAAATCGGGAGCTATTACTTATGCATCAACTAGGGTATGGAAATGTGTGGGGCAACGTAGGGCTCGGAACTATAAAACTCTATGATAATGAAAATATAAGCTGCATTTTTTAAGCGCCTGGTACATTATATATACGTGTATTTCTTGCCCGCGCTACATACGGCATTGACCCTTCCCGAAAACGCTCCAGAGCCAACATATGCGCACTAGTACGCCATCCCCATTCCCGTCGTCGCGGGAACGCGGGATACTCTTATGCAGTTTTAATGCGGAAAAACATTCCGAAGCCTAACAATAACCAAATATGAGTAGAAAAGTACAATCAACATTAATCATGGGGTATTTCTGTATTTTCGAAAGCCCCCTGTACTAAAAAATTGTTCGCCTAGTCATATCCTAAAAGTGATCAAAATGAGTTTGTTTTTTTTATTCAAAAAATAAAACTTCTGCAATTTTAACGCCCTCTAGCGACTAAATTAGGCACCTGTAGTTATATTCCTCTCTCCCCCAATGAAAATATAAACTGCATTTTTTTAAGCGGCTTGTACATCATAACATAGTATAAAACAAAGTCGCTTCCCGCTGTCTGTCCCTATCTACTACCTATGTATGCTTAGAGCTTTAAAACTACGCAACGGATTTTGATGCGGTTTTTTTTAATAGATAGAGTGATTCAAGAGGAAGGTTTATATGTATAATACATGCATAATATAATAGAGAAACACTGATAATTTTAGAGGTTTCTAATGTGATGTCGTAAACCGTGCGAAGCCGGGGCGGGTCGCTAGTTATATATACGTGTATTTCTTGCCCGCGCTACATACGGCATTGACCCGTCCCGAAAACGCTCCAGAGCCCACGTATGCGCACTAGTACGCCATCCCCATTCCCGTCGTCGCTGGGTACTCTTATGCAGTTTTAAAGCGGGAAAACATTCCGAAGCTTAGCAATAACCAAATATGAGTAGAAAAGCACAATCAACATTAATTATAAGTTGTTTCTGTTGACCTAGTCATATCCTAAAATTGATCAATAAGTTTTTTTTTATTCAAAAACTTTTCTGCAATTTTAACGCCCTCTAGCGACTAAATTAAGCACCTGTAAATTAAGCTCTATGCGAATCAGCATAGTTTTATTTTGGGTCATTGAATCTCTATTACGTGTGTTGATCTCTATACAGTGATTACCCAGACACCCTGTGTATAAACATACAAATAAAAAAAATCTAAAAAAAATAATTGACGAATTTTCAAAATTAATGTTTTTTTTATATATATATATCAAAAATTGTGTTAACTTAACTGTGTAGTGTTTTATGATAAATTTCACTTTAAAACTAAAAATCTGCAATAATGGAATTCAAAGACCCTCCAATAAATACATTTTGTGTTTGAGTTTTGATCCTCCCTGAACCTGATTTTTTTATAGGTACATCAATGATTGAAAAAAAATGTAATATACTAAATAATCCTTTATTAACCTTTTTGCTGCACAGAACAGAAATCACAAACTCACTGAATACTTTGTCGTACTTACCTTTTCATTTCTCACAATTTATGTTACCATATAATTTGTTAATTGTTTAATTGTCCAATTGTATTGCAAAAGGCCATTTTTACCAAGCTATAATACAAGGAAATGCGTTAGTGAAATTATTCAAACCTAAAGATATACTTATCCTTTCTCTACCGATCCTTGGTTTGACTTTTAAAACGGTCTTTTAATCTTAAATCTTTTTATCAAAATCTATTGACTCTCCGCTCACGTCGTGATTTTTAATCTAATTTCATTCCCTTTCATTTGCTGAAAATAAAAACATAAGAGGTAAGAAGGTGTGATTGTCGGCTTTGATGGTGTGAATATATTTGTTGAATACATTTGAAATAGGCTTTCCGTAAAATAATTTTGGTCATTGGTATAAAATTTCTTTTTATACCAATTTGGTGTTTTTTTTGTGTTTTAGAGGTTAAAAGTTGAAAACAGAAAAATATGTTCAGTGTGCCTTAAGGTGCTGTTTCTGGGCCACTTATGTCTAACATTTATGCTCTACAATTCTTTAAGTAATCTAACAAACCCAGCATAAGTGTTCCAGGAATTATGGAAAATAATTTGTGCAAGGAAAACATTACTTAAAAAAAAAATACAAAATAAATATTGATAACATTTAAAAAAAATTTGTTTAACGTCACTTGAATAAAATGTGACACTGCCTTATTTCGAAATGTATTCAAGAGACTCCGAAAAAAAAACACAAGTTCCTCTCTCCCCAATTAAAATACCTTTAGCTATATAACTTTCTGGACTCGTTCACCATTCTGTCGGTTTTCCTTTCTACGGCATTCTGTAACAAAACAATAATGTACTAAATCGAAAGGTGGGAATGGTACGTTTTACTTTTATCGCACTAATAATTTTAAGAAATTTCTGTCGAACAACTTAATACGTTTATTGATTAATAATAATTTATAAATATGCCACAGTTACACCCAAATACAGACTATGCAATACAAGTACTTCTGGTTAGGGATCTCATAGGAAAATACTTTAAAACTCTTGGGTTTTGTCCTGTTGCTTTTACCTCGCTAAACCTGTTTCTAGATCTTGTCCTGTATGAAGGGATGCGTCAGCGCATTGTTAAGACTAATTCTCTTGACTGGATCGATAGCCAACGCCTTCTCTAGCAGGTCCTTGAGCTGGGTGACTTTTCGTAGCTGGTCGGGGGGCAACGCCTGGCCTGCCACCAGCTCGGATTGCAGGTCTCTCGTCACCTTTACCACCGACATTACTACTACTTTCTCCTGACAATAGAAACGCACAATTACAAGATTTTATTTAGGAAATTCGGCCAAAATTTGGGAATTTTGATTTAGAGGAATTAAGGCGGGGACAACAGGTGGGCATTTGTTTGGAAAATGGAATATTCTGAAAATAAATAAATACACTTGTGAGCAAAAAGATTGTCCCGCCTGAAAAATTGTCAACTTTTTTCTTCAATGACTTCTGCAATAGTCGGTTGCAATATATATATAAAAATGCAATAATGGAATAGTTTTGTAGCTAATTCTTGCAAAATACAATGCATCACAGAAATTACTGTGGTACGGTCAATTTGTATGGTATGCTTCGATAGAATGGAACAGTCTTTTTACGGAAAAAATTAGAACACCCTGTGAGTGGCCACAATTCTGTGTTGCATTATACAGGAGTTACAATACAAAACAAAAAAAGTGTATTAGAATCCACAGAACTCTTGCAGAAGTTGTTGAAGATAAAAAATTTACATTATTTTCATGTGGGTCGATTTTTTTTGCTTGCAAGCTTATATATCAATCAATCATAGAAATAATATAAATGTCGAATGAGTCTGAACTGTGCCTAATTTTTTTTTACATACTAAAATCAAAATATTCTTCATTACAGTTGCCAGATTTACTTTTTCTCAGTAAAGTTACTATTCAGATATTTTTACTTATGAGTAAAGCTGGCTAAACAGCGGCGGCCCACAAAGTTTTCACACATCTCAACGTAAATAACAGGGTAAGTTTAACCCATCTCTTTCTAAATTGCAACAGTGTATTGTTTTCATGAATTTTGTTTTTGCACATACAAGTAGTAAGTAGTATGACGCGTACGATTATGGCCCGCCGCCCGGATCTGCCGGCTTTACTTATGAGTTTTGAATTATAGTATAGCCCTTTCTCACAAACTCTTCAAAATTAAAATGGCCTTAGAAAATATATTATAATTAATGTTTACTTACATTTATTTATCAATCTTTGTTTAACAGCTGTATTCGACAGTACAATCTTTCTTTCACGCAAGATTACTAATTACTCTATTTATTATTAATATCTTATAGTTTAACCCCAGATTTAATGATTAAAAAAATACTTCTTAAGTTTTCTCAAACCTTCTCCAAAGACAAAATAAAAAAAAAGACTGTTTTTAGCTGTAGTTAGCTATAGCATATAAAAACTAAATAGACTGCCAAATTGTGATATAACTTAATAGAGAGACATCCAAAAAAAAATGTCATCAACTCTGGCTATGAACGAGAGAGATGGAAATAGCGGTCATGTCTAAGCTTTTCGGTTATGTCAAACTTTTGACAAGCGACTGTCACAATTTGTAAAATAAACAATGCCTGTCATATGATGTGACAGTCTTGACAAGTAAATAAGGTTATAAATTCGATTAAGAATGGAAATACGTCTTTTTTTTCTCGACCAACTTTGATGACGTTTTTTTTTTGGATGTACAGTATTGGCCATATGTGGATGAACACAAAATAAATAATTAAAATGGTAATTTAAACATTTAGTAATGAAATAAATTTGGTGGGTTTTTATGACGCTTAAGTACATGAACAGTCTTAGTCGGAAATGTATATAAAAACCACCCGATTTGACAATACCGGTTAGCAGCACAGTAAAACCTTTTGTGACCTTGGACAAAAGTAGATGAACAGCAATAAATACGTTGCGAAATTAGTATTGTTTGTGCAGCGTGTGAGGGAAGTTTAGTACATTGTAAAGAAAATAAGTGTGCCAGCATGCCGCGTGGTATTAATTTATCAGAAGATTTGATGTTACGCATAATTAATGCATATGAGCGGGGAGTATCACAATCTGAAATAGGTAGACAATTTCTGCTTGGAAGATCGACTGTATATGCTATAATCAAGAGATTTAGAGAACGTGGCAATGTTTCTGTGAAAAAGAAGTCCAGTCGCCCACGAAAGACTAGTTCTAGATTTACAAGAGCTATAAAAAAACTTTCCACTAAAAATCCGTTTCTGTCATCGAATCAAATAAAGGCAGAAATCGAGGAAATGGGATTACAATCAGTAAGTTCCAGATCAATTCGGCGCAGGTTAGTGGAGCTCACGTTATTTGCCAGAAGACCCGCGAAGAAACCACTTATCTCGAAGAAAAATATACGGGACCGACTAACGTTTGCTAATGAACATAAAAATTGGACAAAGGCAGAATGGAAACGCGTCTGTTTCAGCGACGAATCTAAATTTAATTTGTTTTCTTCAGATGGAGTAGAATATGTAAGGCGACCAGTTAATACCCGTTTGCTTCCAAAATACACTAGACCGACTGTTAAGCATGGCGGAGGCTCGGTAATGGTCTGGGGGTGTTTTTCGGGGTTCGGTATGGGTCCATTGCATAGGATAAATGGAATCATGGACAGCGTTATGTATGTATATTTTAAAAAGTGTTATGATTCCGTATACAGAAGACAACATGCCTTTACGATTTCAATTTCAACAGGATAATGATCCAAAACACTCCTCAAAATTAGTCAAACAATTCTTAAAAGACGAAATGATATCTGTAATGAGGTGGCCGTCACAGTCACCCGATTTAAACCCCATCGAAAATCTATGGGAAATACTGGATAGAGCTATTCGGACCAGAACTTACAAAAACAGAGAAGAATTATTTACAGCTTTAGAAGATGCCTGGAAAAACATGGATTCCTCCATTAATGAGAATCTGATCGCATCAATGCCCAAGAGATGTTGGGAAGTAATTAAAAACAAGGGTTATTATACAAAATATTGAAAGACTGATAATAATTTAAGTTTTACTTTCGTTATATTTATTTTATTTAGAGAGTATATTATTATTTTGATTTGTTTATCCACTTTTGTCCAGGCACTTGTTACTTTTTTATTTTGTAAGTTTGTCTATATAAACTGAAAATAATTCTAATTATGTTTTTGAACATTCTTGCTGAGTATACTCTTGGGCAAAAGACGCAAAAAAAATATATAGATAATATCGTATTCAATATAAACTTAACAAACGCATATTTTAAAGTTGTCCATCTACTTATGGCCAATGCTGTATATATATACATCCAAAAAAAAAAGTCATCAAAGCTGGCCGAAACACATAAATTGTGATAGTTACTTGTCAAAAGTTTGACATAACTGAAAAGCTTAGACATGACCGCTATTTCCAAATTTCCATATCTCTCGTTCATAGCCAGAGTTGATGATGTTTTTTTTTCTGGATGTATTTAAATATATATGGATTCTTCCTCGATTCTTTCATGAAACCAGATAATAAAATATCCTGATTTCTGTTTCTCCTACTCATATATCCGTAAATGATTGGAATTAACATTTTACTTGAGTTTGAGGTTATGTATAAACGGGCGAAATTGATTTGTTAACGACTACGTCCAAATTAATAATTAAACTCAATTTAAACATTTATTTAAAGGGGTTTAAATCAATTTAAATCAGCCTCATTCAGCGTAATACCGCTTCAAACCTTTCTGAAATTACTTCAAACAACACATGCACAAAAAAAAATTTAACAACTAAATCTAGCAAAAGAACACTTACCCGCTCAGTGACCTTGTCGATCTCGTGATACAAGAAGTTGCAGTTGGCGTCGAAGTGCTGGTCCTTGAACGCCCCCTTTCTGATCACCTTGTTGGGGAACTTGCCCTTCACGTCCATGAAGAACTTCAGCATCTGATTATTCGACTTGCCCGAGAACATTATCCTGCCCGTGTACAGCTCGTAGATGGTGCAGGCCGCCGACCACATGTCGATGGCGAAATCGTACGGTATGCCGAGTATGATCTCCGGCGCCCTGTAGAACCTCGACACCAGATAGGGCGTGATCTCGTTCTCGTTGACGATCGACGCAGAACCGAAGTCGCACAACTTCAGTACCAGCTTACTCTCGTTCACTAATATATTGTCAGGTTTTATATCTAAAAAAGTACACTCAATAAGGTGACCACAACTTTAAAGTGATGTTACTTTAAAAATGTAGGGGAATGTCGTCAGGGTTGGGTCACTGTCTAGGTTGGACCACGGCTATTTCTCGTATATGACACGCGCTGCCATGTGTGTTTATGGCGTGGAATTATTATTCCCGATGACAGAATTTTCAGAGCATTGCTTGTCACGGAGATTGTCTGTAAAAAGTTTTGTGCCATCATCTTGTTTTCGGTAGTCCGAAAACTTTTGTAATCAAAACTTGGACAAAAACGATGTCACCGCCAAAGTAAGTATATACTTCCATTATGGGGTTAACCATTAACAAGTTCCCAAAGGAAAAATGTTATTCCCTAACCTGTTTGCCTGTAGTGTTTAGCGATTGAAAAAAAAGCTTGTAGTCTAGGTTGGGCCACTCGTGTAGTCAGGGTTGGCCAACATCATTTTTTCGACAGAACAGTCTTGAATCAGTTTTTCGCACCGCAGAACATTAAAATAATTCATTGCCGCAATAAAAGTAATGTTTTATCAATAAAAAAAATATATAATCGTTAATATAATGATAAATAATAAGATTTGAGAATAAATTAAAAAACAAAATAAATCCAACAGAATAAAAATCATAACAGCAAAATAACAATAATAGAATAAAAAATAATAATAACAATAAAAATTAATAACAAAATAATAAATAACAATAACGAGGTCGCCCACACAAAAAAAAAAAAAAACGTAAAAAAACCCTCTTCATTAATGTAATAAGACTCTGTATTATTGTTGGAAGTGCCCTTAAATGAATCAACTCCTCTGGTTGAATGTAAGAGAGACGTGCACTTGAAGTGCGTCAAACTCTCAAAAAGTTATTTTATATGCCGAAATTGCATTCGATAATATTCTCATGAAGATTTCTCATCAAATTATGTAGAATTAAATGAAAAAGATAAAAAAAAATATTTGTTCATTAAAAATTATTTTAGTACATATTTCGTCGATATTCACTAGTGGCCCAACCTAGACTACTTTTTTTTTTTGTTTCGTTTTGTCAATAACTTTTTTTTTTTTTAACCGCAACAATTCGCCCTAATTAAAAGTTTCTTATGACTGCCCAAACTTTCAAATAATACGTCTACATTGAGAAGATTCGAATATAAACAATAGATACAGGGCAAAGTTAAAAAGTGGCCCAACCCTGACGACATTCACCTACGTGAAGCCTATGAAGAAATATACGTCGAGTTCGCCCAATGTCATTATTTGATATTTAAAATTTTACTTACCCGCGTGTAATATGCCAGTCTTTTTTAGTAATTTCAGTGCCAACAGCAGCTGCTGGGTGTAACTCCTCACCGCCTTGACGTGAAGGCCGACGTCTTTGCCGTACTTCTTGAGAACCTCCCTGAGATTCATGGCGAGCGGTTCGAAGACCATGCACAGGTGCTGTTTGTGGAAAAAGTGCCTGATCAACCGCAAACAGTGAAGTTTGTCCTCTGGATCGGCATCGTTGAGTTTTTTAAGGACCTCCAGCTCTTTCAAGCCTGTCTTATGCCTGCAATATTATTAAAAACAGCTTGAATACGAGTCATGTCAAATGGCTAACTGTATTAGTGAATTATTAAAAGTTTATCTTGGATGAAGTTGTATTAG
Organism: Aromia moschata; assembly: GCA_029963805.1. NCBI lineage: Eukaryota > Metazoa > Arthropoda > Insecta > Coleoptera > Cerambycidae > Aromia > Aromia moschata. Next base: position 839,879 of record JAPWTK010000131.1, read on the forward strand.
ATTAGGTTATACCTCTATTGTAAATTAAAAAAAATGTAATAGTGAAAATAAACATAAAACTGTGATTATGACTACAAATAATACTTACATAATTTCGTTATTCCTAATTATCTTGACGGCAACATCCTGATTGCCTCTAGCCTGATCTCTGGCTCTAATTACATTACTGAACACACCCTGGCCAGTATAACCGTACACCATATACCTCGAATCTAAAATTTCCCCTATCCTGACCCTGTAGTAGCCCTCAGGCGTCGTCCCAGTTGTCAGTCAGGCCAGGATTCTCGGCACCTGAACCTTTGGTGATTATCGTACTGGGAGACTGAAATAGAATAAGTTTTTTGCTGTGCATACATTCAAAATATTTGTTCAACCTGAGGACGCTCAATGGTTTGCGGTTTTTTGGAAATGTTGTCACCTATGGCTCATTTTGGGGCCTATTCCTTTTAGCAACTCAAAGAAAATTTATTGAGGAATTGATTTTTTTAACATGCAATAAAACTTACATTTGTATTGGCCTTGAACAGATCCTGTTCCGCAAACATGTCCCAGTCAGACTTCTTGGATTTTTCATTTTTCTTTTCGTTCTGTTCCGTAACCACCTTCATGCTGGGCAACAGCGGGGGTGTTAGAGATTCCTCGTTAGTTTTGTCGTCACTCTTCTGTTGTTCTTCGCCATCCTCTTTTGGTGATTCTTTCTCGTTGGTTTCTATTTCCACGGGTATCGGTGGTTCTGGCGTCGGCTTTGGGGAACTCGGTACTGACATGTTGGTGTTTGAGTCTTCACTATGTACATTGGCTGCTCCCAACCTCTGATAATTAATAAAATAGGGATAATGTCTTGAGAGGAGTAAAACTGGGGTCAAGAATAAACTAGGTCTACGCAAAAAACTGTATATAAGTTTTTATCATTTTCATAATAAAATATCTAAAAGATTATAAACATTCAAAACATATACATTCTTTTTAATCCCTTACCTTCAACAATTCCTCCCTCTGCTTCCTCCTCCTTTCAATAATGGCCTCCTCGTCTTCCTCATCCTCGTTCATGTCCAGATCCACTTCCACATCGCTGCTGTCACTACTCACTTTAGCCTTCTGCTGTCCCTCGCTTAACGAATCCTTAAATTTATCCTGCTTTTCTGTTCTGCTCTTCATGTGCCCCTTATCCTTCCTGTCCCTATCTCTAGACCTATCTCTAACCGATCGATACCTCTCTCTCTCATCGTAGCTTCTCCTGACGTCCCTAGAACCGCCGTGTCGTCTGTCCCGAGACGGACTTCTCCTATCCCTCGACCTATGCCTCAGCCTGTCATAATGATTCCTCTCGTTCATGTAAGAATGAGACCTTTCTCTTGATCTTCTGTCGACGGACTTTCTTGTATTTCTCTCCCTCTCTCTGTGCCTGTCTAGGTCGCGATTGTGTCTATCTCGGTCATAGTCCCTCGTCAGTCTCTCCCGACTGTGAGAACACCTACGTTTAACGTCCTCTCCGACACGATCCTTAATAATTACCTTACGATCTCTACTGCGTGACTGTTTCCTTTTCCCGATAGGCGCCACGCTAGGCTCAGCGTCGTCCGAATCCTCGAGTAAAATAACCTCATCCACTGGCTTCTCCACTCTCCCCTCTTGTGGAGTTAAAAGACCCTCCTTTTCTGCTTTGGCCAGCTGTGCCTGCAGTAATTCCTTTTGCTTCATGAGTTCCTCCAGATCCATGTCTGCTTCTATTACGTTCATGTCTATATCTACACTGTCACAATCTACTTCAGGCACGGAGTCTACTTCTTCACTCTCGGAGGATATTACCTCCAAAGAATGTGTTTTAGAGCCTACACCATCCGACACAAAATTAACTACGGAGTCGACATCAGTTTTCATATTTTTGTCTGGGGTACTAGGTTTTTCCACAGGATCCGAAGAAATCTTCCCGTTGCTGATGTTATTTGTGTTTTCAATAGGTTTAGGTGATTTTTCAGGAGTATACCGATCATTTTTATCGCTTTTTATTGACTGCCTATCTACTGACATCTCCCTCTCTTTGTGCTTATGTTTTTTATGTTTTTTATATTTCTTAGCTTTATCCTTATCACTTTTCTCGCTGCTCTGCTTTTTGTGTTTATGTTTGTGTTCTTTTTTTGTGTTTCTTCTTACTGGAACTTCCATCTGAACTGTTGGGCACAATTTCTACTTTTCTTTTCGATCTAGAACCAAGAAAACGTCAAATTAATATGAAGTTAAAATTCTTAACAACCACTTACACTACGTCCATTTTGTTTTGCTCAAAAATTAATTACAATTGATAAGTAAGTTATTCTTGATAAATTAACTACATATACGTAATCGCAACGTAACTATACATACATAGCTTTCATTAGATAAATCAAAATGTCGATACGATACGATACTTGTGGTACCAACATAACATATTTAAATATGTAATATCCCTATTATTATGTTTAATGAAAGAAACTATGTACATATGTAATAGGATCTAAATCTGAGTAGAATAGGATAGAAGATATGTATGTAAACTTTTAGTGATGGTAAGACCCGGCTCTTTTAGGGACCCGGTTCATCAGCAAATCCTTATTTTTAAAATTATTACTAAAAATTATTTTTTTTTGCCGGGACGGGGTTTTTTTAAAAAAAAGGGGTTTTTTTTTTTTTTTTTTTTTTTTTTTTTTTTTTTTTTTTTTTATTTTTTTCTTTTTCCCTCTTTTTTTTTTTTTTTTTTTTTTTTTTTTCCTTTTTCCCCTTCTTTTTATTTCTTTTTTGAAACCACCATAATCTCGGTGAATAGGATAGAAGATATGTATGTACTAGTGATGAAAAGCCCCCCTCTTTTTTGGGGCCCGGTGTTCATACCAGATCAATCATTGAAAAGACCCGTTCACGATGACCCGTTCATATGACCCGTTCTTGTAACTGATTCAAACAAAATGCAGTAGCGTGATCCAGATATGTTGGTATGTTTTTTCCACTCGGTAGATCACGATCGAGTTCGACAATAATCGTATTTTTCGCGTATTTCGCGTGCATAATAAAATTCAGTAATATTATTTTATCTTTATTCTATCGTTTCATTTCTATTCCGATTGGTCAAAAAGTAATTTTTGTCTATCCGTTAGTTAAACTTTTGCGTGTACCAGTTGCGCGCAACATGCACAGAACGCGTCAAACTCGCCTTAACTTAACACCGACCACGCAAGTTAAGCGCGTTCATCGGTTCATGAAACCGACCCAAGTCGATCTCAGGCTTTCATTCGTTCACCCGGTTAGGGTCACAAAAACGATCACGGATCCTGCAACCATTCTATCGTTCTCGCGATTTGCTATCATTCTCCGATCATTCGTTCATATGAACGATAGGGTCATAGATAAAAGAAGAGAGATAGGGTCACAAAGCGTGATTGAATCAATCACGGATCATCGGGAAGACCCGTTCACTATGAACGGGTCGTTCATGAACTACACTTCTCTAGTATGTACTAATATGTAGAAAAATAGAAGGTAAGAAATCAGTTTCAGGCTGAAATAAGTTAGGTAATACTTCCACTAATGGTAGTTAGGTTCTAAATCTCGGTGGTTAGGTAGCGCAACATACAATAGAAAAATAAAATAAAAAAAGGAAGCAAAGCTAGTTTCCTCAAGAGTGATAGAATAGAACCTAATATCAATGGATTAGTTACTTCAACTCTTGCGATGACCTCTAGAAAATTGTAACTGAAGATCACCACATCAAGTCGAATTACACCGAGATGACAGACATATTAGCTGCTTACGATTTGCATGAAATCCTCAATTCCTCACCTCAGTTAACGTTTTCTCAGTTAGTGATACGTTCTATTTGCAACATCCTGAAGAGTCAACTACTGAAGTTAGGTGAGGTAACTTATCTCAGTTAAATGTTTCCTCAGTTCGTATGAAATCGTAAGCAGCTATAAAGACTAAAGGGAACACGCTAATTGTCACATTGGCACACTTAATGTCAAGCGGCCATATTGGTGTAACCGCGAACGAGGTAAATTGTGTTTTTGATTTTATTTGGTTTCGTATGTTAAAATTAGCGCTTAATTGTAATGGTTATGTGTTATGTGTCTTTTTAAGGGCTATATAAACACTAGTATATAATAATACTAAATGTATACTGGAGCAACAGAAGAGCAGAACAATGCCGGGAGTAACTTTTCACAAGTAATTTTACATTTGACAATTTTAGACTTTTATTTAGTTTCAAATTGTTATAAAAGCATTGTTTGTTATTAAGTATTATATGATGATTGAACACAGAAGCACTCTAAAGGCTATGGCCTGTGTAAAGAAACGTGTCAGGGCCAATTTCAAGATTACTTCTGGCAAAGCCGCCATATTAGTATCTCTTTGTTTGTATCATTTTTCACGCATAGGGCAAATGGGACGCATTCCCTCTAATCTATTCTAAATCGAGATCACACACGAGATGTGTCGACAAACTAGTCACTTTCTTTCGACACTGATCAGATCACAAGAACGTGACAAGAAAGCGTTAATTACAATAATTGAATTAAAAAATATTGATCTTCTATTGTTTTTTTTTCTGATTATGTTATTGTGATAGACGTCGAAAAAAAAGTAGCTATTGATTGAGTGCTCCTCATAGAGAAACCTAATATTCTTTATGGTGCTCCTTATATAGTTATCCAAAAAAAACGTCATCAACTCCGGCTATGAACGAGAGAGATGGAAATAGCGGTCATGTCTAAGCTTTTCGGTTATGTCAAACTTTTGACAAGTGACTGTCACAATTTGTAAAATAAACAACGGCTGTCATATGATGTGACAGTTTTGACATGTAAATAAGGTTATAAATTCGATTAAAAATAGAAATACGTCTTTTTTTCTCGGCCAACTTTGATGAATTATAACAACCCAATAGCCGAGAATGGTGGTGTATATTCTCGGCCAATTGTGTCCCACCATTCGTCATTCGTACAGAGTAAAGTACACTCGAACCCCTCTTAATTCACCTTCGCTTAATTCACTTCCTCTCTTATTTCACCACGTTTCCCCCTATTATGTCGCGAAACCGTCCCGGTTAAGTCGCCGCCTGTAAAAGTTTAAGAACTACGTTTGGAAATTGGATTCTCGCATGAATACAATTTTTATTGAAAAAAAATGATTGTGTAATACATTAAATATGGACACCTAACCTTTAAAATAGGTTAGGTGTCTTTTAAAAATATTTAACCTTGAAAATATTCATTCAAGTGGAAAATTGAACTTTGTCACGCCCGACTGGGTATACCTACGTTTATTTTTTTGTTCAGTTTTCTCACTTCACTCATTTTTCGTTATAACAAGTGCTGTGGTATATCTCTAAATATTTCATTTTGCAGCTAAAACACGAAAAAGTTGACGTTATGATCGCGACTTAAGCGAGACTAAATTTCGCTACTTAAGCGAGGAAATGATGCATGGATTTGGTGAATTAAGAGGGGTTCGAAATCGAACACGCTTGGGTTGAGTTCCCTTTTTAATTTTAGGTTAAGTTCCTCTTCAAAAAATTAAAAAATGAATTTATCCATAAATGTTGTAAGAAATAATTTCCTTAATCCAACACAGCTTGTCCTAAGTAAGTTTTAAATTGTCATCCTGTTCGGTTGTAATACATTTGGTCGCAGGTGCTGCAAGATTTGCTAGCAAGAAAACCAGCGGAAGTACAAAAAAATTCAAGCCCCAAAGTCAGACCGAAGCACCGTGGATGGAAAGTTCAAGACGGGCACCAAGTTCAAGCAGGATACATACTCGTAACGCAGAGAAATTTACGATTCCATCCGGGGTTAAACGTAAAAAGAGTGGTTTAAAGTGATTTTTGTTTACTGCACTATTTCAGTTTTAGGTCGGCTTAGGACGAAATGGCACCCTTTTTGCTATCATACCTGGCACAGTGTCTGTTACTTGTGAAAAGGTCGACCTAAACTGGGATCACACGTGGATACAAAGGTGTTATGCCCACAGAAAAGGCACAGAATTTTTTAAGAAGTATTTTAACGTAATTCCACAACGTCAGCATCAAAATTTCATACTTGTTGATCAGATTTAGATAGTAAGATTATTTTAAAATGTAGTAAACCGTTCTTTTTTTTCAAAAATAACCATGAGAAATGAGATGATGAGGTTTGTTTTCTTTTTAAATGTAAAAATGAATACTTTACATTAAAGAGAATGCTTAATAAAATAAGTGTTGCTTGCTAAAACTTTTATTACATACATAATAAACATTACAAACAAGGGAGTACGAAAAACTTTCATCTCTAACAAAAAAAATGGAACGGAGTGAGATCTAATTCTAGGATCACAATAAATGTCGTGTAAATATTCTCTTTAAAATATGGTTTGATAAAATTAAATTTTGGCACACAAATTTGTTCGCTACTCTACCTGTAAATGGAATGGTTATATCACAACATAAAAACATCAAAGTACATCTAAAAATTAACACCAACGCGTTTTTGATTACAAAGGGGAATATTGCACAAAGACTAATTGCATAGGATCGATTAGAATCCAGAGATATCACATTTATCCAGCTATTAAAAAAATTAGATAACATTTTTGGTAATTTTGAGAGAGCTTTAGAATTATCGTCTTCAACGATTCAGTGTGACCATTAATGTAAACCTGTAAGTAGATATTGAATAAAATCCTAGTTACACTAAAAAGTCATTTTTGTGTTGTAATTTTTGTCCTTCAACTGGGTAAAATTATTTGATAAAATCGATATAAAAAAATAAATAAATATAATTTAAAATTATTATTAGAGATTCACAAATGGGCTTTTGTAGTATATGATTAATTTGACATGTATGTTATGAGTTACATACTAAAGCGATATGTGAGTTCAATGCTACAACTTCAGTGAATTTAAAGACGTCAACTAAACCTATAATTAATTATAACATTTTGTACTATTTCGATTCTCATTTTTTCAACCTCAGTATGTCAAAAATGGGACTCTACAAAAGCCAATTTGTAAGTCTATAGTTATCTAAAAATACACTACCTATATGTTTATAAAAATATGCCCCAAATGGAACTGCCAACGTATTATCATGACATGGAACTTAAAAATCAAATATTGTTCACTCTAGAAGAAATAATGTTCCCACCATTGGAGAAAATCTAGAAAATTTCGATACTTTGAAAAAATCAGGAAAATAACTACATACTCATCAAAAGTGATTTAAATTACAATATACCTAGATGCATTCCAAATTTAGAACATACCTCATGATAATGCTGGTTTATTTACATTTATTTCACGATTCCAATTAATACTCGTTACATACGTATACGATTATATGATTCCAAATAGGTATTATTGTAATCATCAAATGAGTATTTCTTGGAGCATGAGGTCTCTGATTTATTATTCGTATACTATTTCAAATGTAACACTTTCAGAAACTATTTTTAATCACGTACTGATTATCTCAACATGATTGACGAAACGGGTGCTTTGAATAAAATATAATGTTTGTATATTAGTGGAAAATGTGTTCAAGATTTTCTCACAATTTTTTAATTTTCAATCATTAAAAACCTACAACAATCAGGAATCATTTTTATAGATTGTTGGCAACCCTGAATATTATGTCCTTTATTTTTTGCCTTTATTTTGACACAAAATAATGGTTAAAAAATAAAACGAGACTTAGAACCTAAAAGAATTAAAATCTGCCTAACAACAGTACCAATTCATATGTCATTCTAACCATACTGGATGTTAATAACCAATACTGTAAATCACTAAGGCTAATACATACAAAACATAAATTCACAAAGACAATTAAATTACCTTGACTTCAGCTTCTTGCTTATGCAAATGTATATATTTTTATAAAATCCCAATCATAAAAATAGTTTCAATAGGCTGATGATGCTAACATAGTTGTGAAAACGCATGGGATTGAAAATATCATTTTGTTATTAGTAAAAAAATGCCATGATTTCTTTATTTGATTAGACAACAAGAACAATATGTGTTCGTTAAAGAAGATAAATATGAATGTTGCCAAAAACTTTTCATAAATAATCTGATTTTAAAAGTTCTACTTTTGCCCGACTAAACACATATGTTTACAAGTCATTAACATGAAGATTTGTCACTTTTGCGGTTTTTTAAAAGCCAGATAAACTGCGCTCAATGTAGGATAGAAAAGATCTAAAAACTATACCCTTATTATCCTCCAAAATTTTGTACTAAAAAAACAAAATAAAAGGAAAACACAGCGTAGATTTTCCGAAGTCCGATAAATTAGAGTAATAACACGGCGTGGTCTCTCTCTAACCTCCGTTTTGCTTTCAACTGCACCAGTCCCATGGGGTCTGCCGGCGGAGGCAAGCCGGAATTTGTATTCGCAGATTCGTGGTAAAATACCTCGGATGGTCCACAATGATAACCATAGATTACCGTGTCCAAACCTCTGGAAAAAAGTGAACACCTGAGGTGAGACAAAAAGATGCACAAAATTACGGATTTTTTTGAAACAGAAGTACTCATTGTCGACAATGTCGCTATTTATGAATTCCAGTGATTTATAAGTACTAAACATAAGTTAATTTGGGCAACTGTGAAATGATTTTGGTCCCTGCTTTTCCAGATGGACTAAATAAATAGATGCTGAAAAATGAATTACTTTATTGCAGAGGACTATTTTGGGGAATTAGTTGTTAAAGTTACGCAAAACAACATTTGGCAAGCACGTTTTTTGCTTGTGCATAAACATTATTATAACAAAGTTTTATCACCAAAGGCTGTTTTTTTTTTCCAATCAGAAGCAATTTCTGTAATTTACTTTGTAATTTAGAAGTTGTCAACATCAACATGTTTCTTTCAATATGATCAAATTCAACTAGTAACTTACCTAATTACCAATAAACACCATATATTCCGAAATATCACCAAAATTGTTCAATAAATCACAAGATCAATTTCTTCAATTTGTGGCCATTATTGAAGATAATTAATTCAAAGACAATTTCTGCTTCACTTATACAAAGATAAATTGAAGGTTAACTTGAAAAATGTATCATTCAATAAAATGTTAAATGCAAAACCACTGTTAAAAACAAAAATATGAGTTCTGTTTCCATAAACTTTTTTTGCATACATTCTGGAATGTTTGGTAAATAAATGTTTCTACAAACAGTGTTGTTGTTAATTACTTGTAACAACCTCAAATAACTTTATATTTCTTCAATAATTTTGAAATTAGTGTTTTTTGAAATTTTCATTTAATCCAGAAATGCAACAGCATTTTTAATTTGATCTAGCAATTTTTTCAAACCTGTTTTTTTTTCTTCTTCATTGTATATAAAAATAATGGAAATTACCGAATCTCTGATAAGCGTAGGCGATGGCGCTATAGTAAGAGATTCCCTCCTCATTCTCTTCCTGCTCCCTCTTTATCTTGTACATCTCGTACAAGACGAGACAACTGAAAATAATACACACGAATGTAAGGCCTATCTTCCCAATCAGAAAGACTATGATGTGGACTGTCTCTGAATATTGGGGCGCTCTCTCCAGCATCAGCAGCGTCAGCCAGACGAAACTGACAACAATCGTGTATGTTCCGACGATGAGGAAGAGCACGATCTGCTCCTTGACCCCGAAGATGATGCCGATCGTGAACGGCAGGCACGATATCAGGAACATCACCTGAAAGGCCATGTTGATCTGGAGAGCTCTCAACACCACTTTGTTGGACATCATTAACCTGGTGGTGGCGACCAGATCAGCGGAACAGTAGGCAATGTAGAGGAGGCCCAGTATAATTGTAACTATTTTTAGGATAAGGTATCTCATCGTTGTGAAAATTTGATCTCGAAATTTAATTTGAAGACAATTTGATGTATGTAAATGGTGACGTGAGGTAACTAGAATCCATTGGGTTTTTAGGAACGGAACGTAGGACCAAAAGAAGCATGGTTTATCTTGATATATTACATTTGTTTGTAATACAGATTTAAATAGATTTTTCAAATTATTGAAGGATAGTTAGAATAGATCGAAAACACAGTATTAAAAAAATAACTATGTAAATGTCATTTTTGAAATGTGTCCAAAATATTTCATTTAATATCTAAAATTATTTGTGTTTGTACAATGTCCATTCACGAAAATCATCTCGAATATAAATAATAATCAAGTGGTCAATATCACAGACCAACTAGACCAAGTGTGGGCTATATCTTCTGTATGAGAATAAGTGAAGCCAAGTTCTGGGGTTGGGACAAGGGAAAGGAAACGCAAAAACCGCCTACTTAAACAGGGCCGCATTCAGGAAAATCAAAAAATTATTTTATTTAGTTTAGTCAAACGAGTTCGGTCTCCTTAGTTCTAGTCTTCTTGGTATTTTGTATTTAATGTTATAATTTATAACAAATGAAAAAAGTATTCTATAAGACTTATTCCTTCATGTTAATGCATATCAATTACTTATTAAATAAATATTTTAAAGTATTTGCTTTTATACTTTTTGATTGTTTCATATGTTCGCGCCTTTTCCTTTCTTTCCGACATTTTACTCTTCTTACAACGTTGCCGTATCATTCCCACGCAACTATTCTTATATCCCCTCCACAGAAAATGATCGTCTAAATGAGTTATTTATTTTAATTGTTTATCAAAACTATGAGGTAAATAATTTCTATTTTTTGTCAATATCTTCCAAATATATTATTCAAACAAATATTAGTTTTTTTATCGAGATGTTAAAAGTCCTTGAATGATAAACAAAAATAAATTGGTCTTTTTCCCACGCAATATGTACAAAAAATGTCATTTTTAATTGCAATTATCTCATGTTTAATGAGGTCAATCATCTTCAAATTTTAACAGCGTGTGTATTATGCATTTAATGACTTACATTCCAAGTATTGAGGACTTCTTAAAATAATGCTTCCATAACCGTACTACGGTTACTACGGCTACTATTCAGTAGCAACGCGATCGATGGCACATAAACTACTCTGGAATTACAAAAATATGCGAATCAGAAAACCCGATAGTATGGTGTTTAAATTAAATTACGTTCTTATTTCCTTAAAAGAATAAATGCTTCATTTTAGGTGACGTACACATTCAGTTTTATTTTTACCACTATGCATTTACCCAAAATTTTTCGCTTTATGAAAAATAAATTTGTTAAAAATGGGGAATGTTCACCAGGCAAACTCTATGACTGAATAAATGAGCTTACGAGCTCGGATCTCACTCTAGGCTCCCGCTGAGCTTCATAGGTTTGTCTGTATGGCTGGGTCTAGTTGGTTTGTAATCATTATGCATTCTATAAGCTTCCAAAGCATGGTGAAGCGTCAGTGAATTATTGCAATTTATAACTTCTTCCCCATTTGTACGTAATTTCCACAGAACAGAGCCAAAAAGCAGATTTTTGTCTGAAATGACCAACAATATTAATGCCACCTCTTGCATCAAATCAAAGGTTATATTTTTGCTATCGACACACCAAATTTCGTGGGTTTATAACTTAACATGCCATAATTTTACTGTGCTCTCTAATGTCGCAGATGTACAATGACTGTGTGTTCTGTTAATGCAAAAAAACCCAACCCTGTTAAATCTGAAACAATATTCAATACCTGATATTTCACAACAGAAAGTTTGGACGCTATCCGCGAAAAAATTTCATATGTATAGACATTTTAATAAAATTTGTAGAAAGTGGTCTAAAGAAAGTGGTCTTCTCACCTCACATTTTTTTCTCACTGCCTTTTAAAATTGCTATGACTGCCTGTGACTCAAATTCATTGTAACTAATTTCCACCTGGTTACAAAAATCGCACCAACCTTATAAGTATCTCCACCAGGTTGCTTGTGTCGCTGAAGTCCCTGTGCAGGTGGTTCAACGTGCCTAGATCGTTCGTACCCCATGGTCCGCCCCTCTTTATGGTGTCCCAATCGGGGTCCAGACATAAGTAACTGTAGGGTTCGCTCTCGTGCGGGTTGGCCCCCGACTGAGATTCCATGCAGTAATTCAGCTGTTTTTCCAGTTTACCCAAGTGTTCGGTACAGACCTCCCACTGGAAAAATACAATACAGATTTAAATAAAAACTGGGCATATTTTTCCTCAAATTCATTTTCAACTGCTGCAGAAATAAAATTATAACTCACCAACTTTTTAACGGTATTTGGCTCCGTACCGCACTCCTCCTTCAGCAGCATCGCCAGCACGACGTCCTGCTGGCCACAGATGAACAGAACGCACTTCTGTAGAGTCGTATCGTCTTCCCCTCGGGTGTGTCGGAGCTCTCGAGTCGTCTTAAACTTACCGTAAGGGAATGAATAGTTCTGCTGCGTGGGTGTGAGCCCCCCTGTAGTCGCAGGGGGTGGCGTCTCTGCTGCAGAAACCGCTGGAACGCTCCTCGAATGCCAGCATGCTCAGTTTCGAGATGAGCGGGGTCAATTGGACCCCCGAAGAGTAGCGCCTGCTCACCAGCGTCTCGGTGGGCGTCTGCGCAGAATCTATGCTGAGCGATTTTAGGGGGAGCGTCAGGGATTTTCGGTGATCCTTGCTGCTCGTCGGCACTTTCGGCAATTTATGAGAAATGTCGAACTCCATGTTCTTCGAAATTATTTCCACCCTGTTGACGTTCGACTTCAGCGGTTCAGTCTCCAGTTTCAGGTTATTTTTCACGTTGATGTGGTTGTTCCTCGTCTCTTTTCCTTTGCTGACTTCTGACTGAACTATTTCGAGATTCCTCTTTATAAAGTCCTCGTAGTAGGGGTGCGACACGATGGTGCCGTCCTGTCTGAAAACGGGGAACGTCGGGTCAGTTATCGTCTTGCATGTCTTGAGCTTCCTATCTTTTTTCGGGGATAAGTCCAAGTTTACGAAACCGTTACTCCTAACACTAAAATACTGAGACTTATCCTTCGAAATACTGTTGACGACCTCGTTTATATTGACCAAACTGGAGTGCTTCCTGCTATTGTACAAGTTTGAGGTAACGTTCACGTACGGCACGAATTTGTTAAGGACAGCGTCGTAGTTATCGTTTGGCGCAAATTTCTCCGCCTGTTTGGATTCGTCTACGGCTTCGTCCAGTTTTCTGTTAGAATCGACGTCATTGTTCAAACATATCGATAATGGATTCTGGTGGACGAACTTCTTCAGTTCCGTCATGGGGGTAGAACAGACACTAGTCTGGCCACAGAATGGGGTACCGGGGACAGGTTTTACCTGTTTTACTTCGACGTGTGATTCGGTGCTTATGCTTTTTAGGTTGAGAAATTTTGGGCGAATTTTCTTTGTCGCTGGAATGAACGGTGGCTCCGTCGAAGGCAGGGAATGATCTGCGCCCTCTTCTGGGACAGCGGTAAATATTAGGGACTGATCCCGTTTCATAGCAGACATTATCGGAGTATCCTGTACCGTCTGGGTATTTTTAATGTAGTTCTGGAAAAGAAAACTTGAGTGCAAAAAAAAAAACAATTAACTTTAAGCATTTTTTTTACCAGTTTCTTCTGAAACTCAGCTTAACTATAACATTTAAAGTTAGACAACCTAAATTGTTGCAAAACTAAAACAAATCTACTTAATATAAATATCCAATAAAAAAAATTCACAAATCAGAGCTGAATTTCAGCTGGAAAAATCTTTTTTTTATTGGCTTAGTAGATTCATCTTTATTATTCAAAAGGTGAGCCTTTTAAATATTTTTTAGAGTGAAGAGATAGAGAGTGAGAATATAAGAAATGTAGGGCGTAAACATAGAGGGCTGAACACTCTTAAAGATTTTTCAAAAATATGATTTACTAGTAAAGAGTAGACAAAAGTCAAGATTTATTATCAAATTTAATTGTCTAACCTTTTTAACAGCTCTATTGCTCAAATACTGGTAAATGTTCCTATTCTTTAACGACGACTCTAGCAAGTTGCAATACTCTTTGTTTGTTATGTAAACCTGCAGAAGTTGGACACCCAATGGCAAGTCAAAGGTGACCTCTGCCAATTCCGCTGGACATTTTATTCTGTAAGGGTCCGTCAGCACTAGACGTTTCGTGATATGCGCACTAAGTTGGGTAGCAACAACCCTAAAAAATAATTATTATAATAAAAAATAGTAATAATAAAGGAAACCCTAAAAAACAATACAATGAGACTTACTTATTATGGTAGAGTATAGATCCACCTAAAACGTTACTAAATTCTTGGCAACACTGAAGGATATGTATGGCTTCTATGAAAACATTACTCGCACTCTAAAAATTTCAGTGATTTTACTGCCGCCTGACCGCTTATATTTAAATACTGTACCTTCGGTAGTGCAAGGCTTGGTACATGTGAGAATATATTACCTCCAAAAACAATAACTTTTAAATAAGTCTCAAACATATGGTATAATTTGGCCGATAGGCTTTCGTCTCTATAAATATTGGCAAGGGATTCAAAATCCTTATGGAAGAATTTTATTATGGAGTAAAGAGTCATTGCTCTGTACTTAAGCAGCCAATCTGTTATGCTTCTATCAGTACCAACAGCCTAAAGATTACAATTACGTCAAATATTGAACTCAACTATATTATGGAATAGAGTGTCTTACCAACAAATATCGTCCATTTTCTATAATGAAAAACTTTCCACTCTGAAGAGATACAATTTTGGGTTTGGTAAATATACTTTTAACACATTGTATGGTACCGATTATTTGACCACACAGAGCTGCCTTCTGTTGATCCGACACCCAAGTAGGATGAAAATACAGTATAGCGGAAACCGGATCGTCCTCTTCTTTTTGCAGCATTTGTGTATCATACACGAAAACGATCATAGTTTCCCTAAAATAAAAAAAAGTTAAATGAAAACAGAAAAATACGTCAAATGGAAAAACTTACTTTGCCATGCTTATTTGTTGTGTTTCAGTACACTCTTCAGTTTATTTAATTGAACAAATATTTGTTTTTAACTTTCATATTTGTATTTAAAAGTATGTTTATTTTATTTAATGTCAATGATATAACCTTAAAAAATTACACTCAACATCCACATATCCGAACTCCAAATTTCCGAACTCACGATATTTCCGAACTTTTTCTCACGATATTTCCGAACTTGTTCTTCCACGATATTTCCGAACTTGTACGTCCACATAGCCGAACTTGTCGCTGACGACAAAAAACCGCGAAATTTGAAATGAGAAAAAATGTAAATACAATAAGCGATTGTTATCAAACATTTCGATTGTCACAGAATTCAGCAAAGAGGAAATCGCCCTCCCTCAGCAGCACACCTGAGACAAGAGTTCTTCTTTGTACAAACCAGTGAAAAACACTTCTTTCAAATGGCGTATCATAAGTACCGGTGCACTTTATTGTGTCAATCCGTCCACTCAATTTTCGTCTTTTTTTTCAGTTTTTTCAAAGTAAATTTCTTTTTTTCCAAGAATTTCTGCCACTGACAATTTACAAATATTGTACATCTTACATAGATCAACATTTTTAACACCATTTTTGCGTGATTGATCAAATCCAGCTTTTGCTCCAAGGTTAGCCTCTTAGCAGGCTCTTTTCTCTGCAAATAAACAGTACAATAATGTTTGTTTTGTATCACGGTTTTCTTAAAAATACATATTTTCTCATAATTTTTCATTTCAGTCTGAAATTATCATAGGTTACGTCAACAAAATGTTCAATAAAACAAACCTTTACTTTGAATTACAAAATAATTACCTGCATCACTCTCTCCTTTGCACCTGACATTTTTTTTGTTTAGAAAAACGTTCTTTTATTAACATGTAAACATATATGTATGTATTAAATTTGCATAAAAACCTCGAAAAACAAAGAAAAGTACTAGAATGAGCCAGAAAAACCCTTTGCGCATTGGCCAGCAGTTCGGTAATCCCGAGGTGACGAGAGTTCGGAAATGTGGAAGTCTGCGGAACGTAAAAGTTCGGAAATGTGGATGTTGAGTGTATATGGACTTTTTGTTTTAAGATAAAGGCGAATTTTGGCGACATAGTCATTTACTTCTGTGGGCATTTTTTTACGACTAACCGAGTAATGTTAGAATACCATTTCTGAGATCATAAATGTATTTCTAGTAATCGGAATATAGTTAGTGTCGTTTATAAAAAACGTAGTATACAGTAATGGAAAATGTTCACTCAATTTTAAATATGTAGATTTTACAGAGTATAAAAGGGTAATTCAAATCAAAATAGTTACTGTGTATATTTTCTGTATTTGTTTTACCTAAATATATTTGTGAAAATCTCTGTTCAGATTGGTTAATTAAGTGAGATTCAATGAAATCTACAGTTATTTCATGTAAACGAAACACAACTATAGTGATGTACTTAATAACTTATCGGATAACTTAATTTGCTTTAACTTAATTCGCGAAAGTAAAAAAAAATATTTTCCCGATGAGATGTAACTCATTTTTCCATTGAAAAAGACTTAACTCTACTTACTCTAACTTTAGAGTAAAACTTTAAACAAATACATAATCATACTTGTAAGTATTGTTATTCTATACCTATAGAGTTCGTGCGAGCGCGGAGTGTAACAGGACCGTAGTCAGTTAACGAATGAAAATATTAATATGTTTACATAAATTATGTAGCAACATAGCACTATTTTTACCAAATAGTACGGTTAAGGCAAGGATAAAATACCTATATGAATTAAGATAACATGTAGGTAACAATGGCAACACTTACCCGATAAACGTCAGTGTTGAGACAAGTTTCCCATGGCAGGTTGGCGGTGGTTAAAACATATTATTATGCGCTTTTCTAAGTGTTCTGGAGTGAAACGGCGACGTTTATCACTTAATATTAACTTGTGTATGGAAAAGGACACTTCAACGTCTACTGTTGACCATGGACAGTATAAGAAATTGTTGAGGCATGAATTATATAATAATATACATCCAAAAAAAAACGTCATCAACTCTGGCTATGAACGAGAGATGGAAATAGCGGTCATGTCTAAGCTTTTCGGTTATGTCAATCTTTTGACAAGTAACTGTTACAATTTATAAAATAAACAATAGCTGTCATATGATGTGACAGTTTTGACAAGTAAATAAGGTTATAAATTCGATTAAGATTAGAAATACGTCTTTTTTTCTCGGCCAACTTTGATGACGTTTTTTTTTGGATGTCTATATATTTTCTGGTAACTCCTGATATGTACCAACTAAAACTTTACATATGTTTTCCAAAATGAAATATCGTCGGCGCTGGACGAGGCATGGTTTTTCAGATGTCTTGTTACTTTAGTTTTATCTGAAGAATTTATAATGCGTTCACACACAGTACAAAAAAGGTAATTTTCTTGAATACGTATGTCCCTAAAACCCTCGGGATCACTGTCAAACCACATTTGAAATACTTCCCGTCTATTTCTTTTCACCATTGGCATGGTACCTCACTTTATTCACTTCTTCCCTCAACTAATAATTATTAATATTTATAAAGTCATTTAAACACGGCGAATATAACACACGGCGAATACGTAAAAACGAAACGTATCAACGCGATGCAATACCGGTGACTGTCTGTTACAGCGTGCCATAAATAACTAAAATTGCTAGCGCAGTTTTCGTAATGCAAGTCAGCTGTGAGCTGTGAAGGCCAACGACTCAAGGGCAGGACATGCACAGTGTCGGCCCTGTAACATTCGCGCATGGTAATAAATAATAATATTTAATAATGTACTATGATGCAACATAGTTTCTGTGAACATATTAACATTTTCATTCGTAAACTGACTACGGTCCTGGTACACTCCGCGTTCGCACGAACTCTAATGTATCATTTTTGCTTGACACTACTTCCTACCATGTCTGTATTTTTTTTTTATAAAAATAACCAATGTGACCAATATAAGTACGAGTATGTATAAGATTCTTTAAATATCCATATTGGTTGAATATATTGTATGTATGTAGTTACTGCTATTTTTTTTAATTTATATAGAGATCGTTAAAAATGTACGAGTATGTTTATGAGAACCAGAACAGGCGAACAGGCCATTCCTTCTGAAAATTGATGACGTACGCCACTGGAACGTTGGTAAGTACTTATCGCACCATTTTTCTGGTCTATTAAAACGTTTACCACGTAAATGATTTTCCTCACCTTCCCAAATAAAGAGTAGAAAGCAGAAAATAAAAACTTGTAGATAATAATTACTTAGCTACAAAACATTTTTTGTTCTCTTCTCTTCGCCGATCATTCATAACAAGAAGGAAATTATATTTTAGTTACTTAGCTATGGTTTTGAACTTTAATTTTTACGTAATATAACAAAGAACATTTAAAAAAGTATTTATATTTTAAAATAAATACAAATGAAAATATACATACAGTGCAGCAACAGTAACTTTGCCCTTGGCCGCAGTAGACAAAACCCGAAATTGTGCTCATTTTTTTTTGAAGCTGCAGCCGTGAAATATACAGTATACAGTCACGGTATACTTGTATACCGTGGGATACAGCCTGTTATTGTTGGTTTTGTGAGTATCTGTCCAAAAAAAACGTCATCAAAGTTGGCCGAGAAAAAAAAAAGAGGTATTTCTATTCTTAATCGAATTTATAACCTTATTTACTTGTCAAGACTGTCACATCATATGACAGCAATTGTTTATTTTACAAATTGTGACAGTCACTTGTCAAAAGTTTGACATAACCGAAAAGCTTAGACATGACCGCTATTTCTATCTCTCTCGTTCATAGCCAGAGTTGATGACGTTTTTTTTTGGATGTCTCTATACCTCTGGCATATGGTCTAGGGTCGTACTTCGTCGTACTACGATCGTTGTGTGCAATTCACGGAAAAATATGTGTATTGTGGTTGTACAGTACATATGTACCTAAATA
The DNA here is from genome assembly GCA_029963805.1 of Aromia moschata. Classification (NCBI taxonomy): domain Eukaryota; kingdom Metazoa; phylum Arthropoda; class Insecta; order Coleoptera; family Cerambycidae; genus Aromia; species Aromia moschata. Next base: position 858,780 of record JAPWTK010000131.1, read on the forward strand.
AATTTCCATGATTTTGCTCGAAAGTAAATGTTTTCAATTCGTTAAAACACTGAGAACGACATAGGTTATTTTTGTAAGAAAAAATAAGCAGATATTTCTTTATAGTCAGTAACTTTTCAATTTTTTTATTTTCTTAAAATATTTCCACGGCACTGTCTTATATTTTGCTGACATGACCGCTGAAAAACATTTTTATCTAGTGAACGAATGACTTGTAAATACTAGATTCTCTAATCATCATTCATTATTTAAACAGTTCAAGGTCCAGGGTTCAGTAATACTTATAAAAATTGGTATTATAAACAATTACATTACAATAATTATTATGTATGTACATACATGATTATGTAACTACTGGCCCTGTACACATACATATCTACATACATATATATGTATGTATATGTTTCATCGTATGTGAAAGTACCTATAACTTCACAAAAAAATATTACTTAACTGTTGTAGATGACAATAAGATAATATTATAGTTAGTACCTAATTACCTATACAAATTCGTATGTACATGAAAAACTTGATGCAATAATTTTGTACTTCGATTTTCCGTAAAGCCATTGTAACAATGTTTTTATCCTAATGTATGTACTATATACATGTACGTACGTGTTATAAATGAGTTTTATCTTGTGGCAAAAATGTTAAGTACCAAACTAAGTTATTTCAACGATAGGTGTAAATAGCATTGTTTTCACTCAAACTAATAAAAACGTTGATAAAACTTTTATCATAATAAAAGGTTGTACCTACAATTTTATTATTATTGAGGCTTTTTGTGGTTAATTATGTAGTACTACATATCGCATAAAACCCGGTTCTTATTACATATAATGTACTTAATGTATTTTTTTATTTTCTTAACACCAACAAATAATTTTACATTTTTGGTTTTCTGTAAAGCAGGAATATCAGGACGATATACATACCTCTCTTATTTCAAACATATTTAATTATTAGAGTAAGAAGTGTATTTTTAGCTGAAACAATTACGTAATTCGAATTGGTCAAGTTTGAAAACGATGAACTTGCATGTCTAAACTGTAATATTTGGTTAACCTAAAAAAGTTGGTTTATATTACTTTTAATCGCATCCTAAAATACATATGACCCTGAAGATACGAAGATATTAACAGATACGGTATTTACAACGAATATTTGAAGTATACATGTACACACATGCACATACTGGAAATATAGGTACGTCAAAATGCAACTGATAATTGAATAATTCAACAATATTCCATTTAAATCCTTAATAGAATCGCAAAATGAATGAACGCATGGTTTAGAATTGTTTTAAAAACAATTTTATCTGCAATCTACATACATACATATCTACATACGAGTACATATACATATGTAGTATATTGAAATTATGGCCTGCATTACAAATAAAATATTAAATGTTAAACCTTATTTAACTTTTCTGACAGTAAAAAAATGGAGTGAAATAAAGTAAAGTATAAAAAGTATGAAAATGATGTATGTACATATATTAACAAATTTTCAATAGTTGTAATCAAGGGCGTAGCCAGGCGATGGGGGCGATCGCCCCCCCCAAGGAAAACAAAATACTGGGAAGCGGTTGCCGTTGCCTGTGTGACCTTTTTTTTTTGGCTTTTATGTTTATCTGCGTCGCCCCCCTAAAGGGTCAAGTAAAAACCGAAATACTCGGGGGAATGCGGTTGCCCTTGGCTGTAGTGACCTTTTTTTTTTTTGGCTTTTATGTTTAATCTGCAGCGATCGCCCCCCCCCCCAAAGGGTCAAGTAAAAACCGAAATACTCGGGGGAATGCGGTTGCCCTTGGCTGTAGTGACCTTTTTTTTTTGTCATTTTTGTTTTATTTGCAGTGATCGCTTCGGGCTTTTGGTTGCCGTTGCCTCTACTGACCTTTTTTTTTTTTTTGGCTTTTTTGTTTCATCTGCATTGAGCGCCCCCCCCCCCCCCCCAAAGATAACTACTGGCCACGCCCTTGACTTGTATTATGTCGTTGACAGTGTGTACTCAAAATCATATGAGTAAAACTGAAATTTTATGGAAAAGTTCCTAGAATCATGAACTATATATATATATATATATGTATGTAGGTATAATAAGACATTCCCTCTGTCTTCTAGAATTAGCACATTGTAAAGTAAAAAAAAATGGCCCAATGCACAGACGGTAATTTGACCATTTTAGAAAGAAGTATCTAAAGGAATATTTATTAATAAACTGTTTAACAGACTCTCTGGAGCACTTCCTTGTTTGACATTTTCGTCTCCAGTCCATCCATTAGAATGAAGAAATCATTTTATGACCAACCAGAAAAGTTTCCAAAACAAGTAGCAAGTTTTGATAAGGTTTTATTTTGATCAATAAATAGTGACTCACAAATAAACTACTTTTATTACGATTATAATTAAAAATAAAAAATTGCGTTTTTTTTTTCGCTCGATTTCTTGGGTTGCTTAGTAAGTACGAGCTGTGCTATGTAACAATTATTTGAACGTCGCAAAAAACTCCTATAGAGATCCGAATTCATTAACGGACTTGCCCCTTCCGCCCAGACGACGGATACGCTGCTGTGCAATATAAATGCGAATAAAAATAATTGATGGTTATTTGTTGCTGTTCGTCTCCACTCGAAGGTTGTGGGGGACTCGAATATCTGCTGAGTGCGATACAGCGAGGCCACAGTTTTCGTATCTGCCGGCACTAGGTGAGACGTGTGAGCTATGGGTAAAGGTATTTTGATAGCCGTGGTGGTGGCAGCGTTGTCGGCGGTGACCTACCTAAAGTTGGTGAGGCCGATCCTGGAGGTGCCGCCCGTTCCCAAGCTGGGGGACACCTGGTGGGGTGCCGGAGACCCCACGAAGGAAGACACCAAGATACACCCCTTTAAAATCAACGTATCCGACGAGGTGAGTTTTTTAAAATGACTTATCGCTAATAGCTTGATTTAAATGAATTGATTTGATTATATGATGTATGTTTTTTTACACATTAATTTAGAGTAGGATAATCGGTGCCGCGCACCGTGGGGTATGCGTCCTTTGCGATAATTTTTATTCGTTGTAAATGTTATACTTAAACGAAAATTTAAAACACTTACCCTCTTAAACGTCATTAACTATGAGGGAGTCGTCGCTGCATTGGAATTATGGAGTATACGAAGTAGAACGCGGCACCGATTATCCAACTCTACTCATTATATTACTGTATAGTCAGTTCGATGGACACTTTTATTATTTGGAAATGAAAGGAGTTCTTTAGAAAGGGTTACCTACAAGCAATATGGTGGATAAACATTTTTTAACAACTTTTTTGTAAATCCGTTTTTTATATAACGAAAAGTTGAAGTAAATAAATAAAAGAAAGTAAATGTACAGTATATCCCATGTGTACTATGTTATAATGTTAACCAAACAAACAGGGTTAACCAAACAATTCATATAAAAAACTACGATTCAAATTAATGTTGTATTGTGATTAGGGTCCGGAAATGTGTGCCATAACGTAGGATTGGCACTATAAAACTCTAAAAAATATGATTTTTAAGCGCCTTGTAAATTATATACGCGTCTATTTCTTCGTCCCTGCATACGTACGCCACTAAATGATCCTGCCAAGGTGCCGGGACTCGCATATGCGCGGTAGTACGTCGGTCCCGTGCGGGAGCGCTGGATAGTTAAATGCAGTGCACCATGCGTGAGAGCAAACTTTCCGACCCCTAATTATGATTAATTTTTCTCAAGTAGTTGTTAAAAAAATGGAGTAATATTTAAACTGCCAATATTTTTAACATAACAAGTGTCTAAAGGTTTCACCATTTACTCCAAAACAATGGCCTAGTGACCGCTTACATTTCTAACAGTATTTCTTGGAGATAGTGCTGCTAAGTTCATGTCGAGCTTTTTGTGTTAACTCTTCAATGCTCTCAGGCCTGATCCTGTATATTATAGTTTTTAGATGATCCCAAAAGAAAAAATCACAAGATGTCAGATCAGACGATCTTGGAGGTCATTCCACAGTTCCTCTTCTACTTATTCAAATATTAGGAGAGACAGTATCTAAATACATGATCATTTTGCATTTAGCATCTTGCTGGAGCCAGAGATTTGCATTAAGAATATTCCTATCCTACTGTTAGAAGAGGCCTTGTACAAGTCGAATAATCTCTTCTCGTAGTGATAATACATCTTGCTGATTCCAAGTTGTATTATAACTTATCCTTGAATATTTATTTTACATGTTTGGTTAACCCTGTATTACCTGTAGTATTTACATGTTTGGTTAACCCTGTATTACCTGAGGGTATTACCTATTATAGGATCCACTGTATATTCGTATTTTGTCTAATATTCACTCGTCATCAAGTTATTTTACAAACATACAAATTTGAAACCAAAATTAAATAATGAATACTGTAAACAAGTATTCAACTCCAAAAGGTATTCATGATACTGAAATTTTCAATATTGCAGATAGCCTAGGCAAGGGGGAAGCCCTTTTCGTATCAATGCATTCATTAATGCATTCACAGGTAGTGCCATTACAATTTTGACCAAAATTGAACTAATATGCTTTTTTCTTTGTATACAGCAATATGTGAAATATAAAAAATGTCAGTTTAACAATTAAAATGTCAGTTTATCATCTCTAGAACGTTCCATTCAAGAATATGCAGAATATATTTTAATTGGGATTCGTTACTAGGGTTCAATAGTTTTTTTTTCATTACACGATGATTTAAGGGAAAGTACTGCTTTAGTTTTATCCGTCAAAATGTTCTACCGTACGCCACTGCGACCACAATAAATGATGCGCATCTCGTCAAGGTTCTGCAGATGGAGACTGAACAGGAGTTAATTTTTTTTAATACGTTTTATGCAGAATTTAACGGTTTCACGCATTTTAGCTAGAAAGTAGAAAGTTCCAACTTGAAAATTATATACGGAACCTTTTTTTGAATGGAACAGGAAGTCAATTGATCTAGAAAAACATTGATGCAACAAATTTTATTTGTATAAGAAGATTAGATAATATTATTAAAGATACCAAAATAACGTAAGAGATTTGTTTACGTCTTTGTATGGATAGTACCTATTTGAAAATATTTTACTGTACACACAAATAACACAGCACCGCAATTTTTTTTTTGTACACACAAATTTATGTGCTTATTATCACGGGAAGATAGCTGGAAATAACATAGTAAGAAATTTGTATAACCAAAATCTACTTTTTACGTCAATAAGCCCCAAATAAAAAAATCCATACTCCTGAACTCCAATTTTTACTATATAGTAAATATCTTAACAAAACGACTCACATTTCTGTTTTAAACACATCACATTTTTGTTTTAACTTAAAAAAACGTCCAAAAAATCAAGAAATTGCTCAATTTTTGAGCGTTAATCAAAGACAAAAAGATATTATCACGGGAAGATAGTTGAAAACAATATAGTAAGAAATTTGTATAACCAAAATCTAAAAATTCTACGTCAATAAACCCCATATTCAAAAATCCAAACTCCTGAACTCCAATATTTACTATACCTATACGAGTAGTAAAAAACTTATGCGTAAATCATTTTTAAACAAACAAATACTATTATCATAACTTAACAAGCAGGATCAACCCAAACTCCAAAACCTACAAATCCTATGCTCTTAATATCCAATCATTCAAATTTAAACCCACAATTTCGAACCTTAGTCCGTCAGCCTAAAACCACAAACCCAAAACCACTAACTCAAAAACCTACAAACTTTCAAAGTCACTAACCCAAATTCACTAACCTAAATCAACAAACCCACTCACCCTAACTAACAAAATCCAAACCTAATTCACAAATCCTACAAACCTACAAACTTTCAGAGCAGAATCAGCCCAAATCCTAAAACCCAATGAGCCTATGCTCTTAATACCTAGCCTTCAAACTCAAACCCACAATCTTGAACCTGCCCCTAAATTCAAAACCACAAACCGACTACCTCACATACCCACCTACTCTTACCCACAAAATCACAAATCTTAACCAAACGACCCTAAACGAATCAAATTTAACACAACAGAAGGGCAAACTCAGGAATCTTCACCAAACGACTCTAAACGAATCAAATATAACACAACATAAAGGGCAAACCCGGGAATCTTAAACAATCGACTCTAAACGAAACTACATTTAACACAAAACAAGTGAAAATATTAACCAAACGACTCCAAACAAATCAAATTTAACACAATAGAGAGATAAACACAATCATTTATCTTTCTGTTTTGTTAAATTTGATTTGATCCTTCCTGTTGTTTTAAATTTCATTCGTTTAGAGTCGATTGTTTAAGATTCCCGGGTTTGCCCTTATGTTGTGTTAAATTTGATTCGTTTAGGGTCGTTTGGTGAAGATTCCTGAGTTTGCCCTTCTGTTGTGTTAAATTTGATTCGTTTAGGGTCGTTTGGTTAAGATTTGTGATTTTGTGGGTAAGAGTGGGTGGGTATGTGAGGTAGTGGGTTTGTGGTTTTGAATTTAGGGGCAGGTTCAAGATTGTGGGTTTGAGTTTGAAGGCTAGGTATTAAGAGCATAGGCTCATTGGGTTTTAGGATTTGGGCTGATTCTGCTCTGAAAGTTTGTGGGTTTGTAGGATTTGTGAATTAGGTTTGGATTTTGTTAGTTAGGGTGAGTGGGTTTGTTGATTTAGGTAAGTGAATTTGGGTTAGTGACTTTGAAAGTTTGTAGGTTTTTGAGTTAGTGGTTTTGGGTTTGTGGTTTTAGGCTGACGGACTAAGGTTCGCAATTGTGGGTTTAAATTTGAATGATTGGATATTAAGAGCATAGGATTTGTAGGTTTTGGAGTTTGGGTTGATCCTGCTTGTTAAGTTATGATGATAGTATTTGTTTGTTTAAAAATGATTTACGCATAAGTTTTTTACTACTCGTATAGGTATAGTAAAAATTGGAGTTCAGGAGTTTGGATTTTTTGAATATGTGGTTTATTGACGTAGAATTTTTTAGATTTTGGTTATACAAATTTCTTACTATATTGTTTTCAACTATCTTCCCGTGATAATATCTTTTTTCTTTGATTAATGCTCAAAAATTGAGCATTTTCTTGATTTTTTGGACGTTTTTTTAAGTTAAAACAAAAATGTGATGTGCTAGAGCAATTTGGAGTTCAGATCCGTGATTAACGACCTGAAAAACATATAAGAGATATGGTCCGGTTTCGGGTGCCGCCCAAAAAATTTTGTGGTGCTGTGTAACTTTCATTCCCACTTAACTGCAAATTTTAATTCACAAATTATTCAAACTCATCTTCATATCAACTCGGAATTAGTAGAAACAGCTGGTCATTAGCAGTTTTTGTTAGTTTTAGGTGTTTAGTTTCGCTAATTTTCTCATTTGTTTTGACCTATATCAAAAGTTCTCGAGAGAAACAGATTTTAAAATCAAAAATATTTTTTCCAGATCCTCAAAGATCTGCAGCAGAGGCTAGCAAACGCCCTGCCCTTCCAGGAACCTCTCGAGAATGCCAAACAGCACTACGGCATCAACACGAAACACCTGAAGAACATCGTCAACTTCTGGCGCACCAAATACAACTGGCGGGAGAGGGAGAAGTTCCTCAACCAATACCCCCAGTTCACAGTTAGCGTACAAGGGTTGAAAATACACTATCTACACATCAAGCCGAAGGAAACCAAGGGGTTAAAGGTGCTGCCTTTGCTGATACTTCACGGATGGCCGGGATCGATAAGGGAGTTCTACGAGATGATTCCTTTCCTGACGACGCCTCAGAAGGGAAGAAACGTCGTATTCGAAGTTATCGTGCCGTCTCTACCAGGTAAGAGACAGGAACATTTGTCTAAACCGTGTAAATAACCCCATATTATTAAGTTTATTTGAGCGATACCCTCAATTTCATATTATATTTTTTGTTTTCACTAAATTATATTTGTTGAAAACATGATACGGATATATTTTATTAGTGTATTTGCTTCTAAAATAAAAATACAATTATCAGTTTAATCGATTGGAGCGAGGTTTTTTTATTTTATGTTTCATTTTCGAGGAAAAATAGTTTCGTTTGTATTTTTCCGCTAAATTATATTGGTTGAAAACATGATACGAATATACAGTGCGCGCGTAAAGTATGGAATAAATACAGTAAATGTGAAAAAAAAATTTTTGGAAAACGTCCTCGAACAGATCGATTTTGTTTAATAAAAACACACATTTTTGAGGGAATGTCTATTTTCAGATGTCATTTGTTCTTGAGTATATACGAAATAAACGAAAATTTCTGAAAAAACTGAACACAAATTAAACATAGCAAAAAAGTACGTTGCTATGCAAAATAATTATCAGATTAAGTTTTTTGACGTATCCATGGTTTTTACTGTCAGTTAATCAGAAGATTTGTCATTAAATTGTGCGAAAAGTTAAATTTTCGCACAATATTTTTAAATTATTTATATTTTTAAATTATTAAAATATTTATAAAAATTCAAATTTTAATATGGCACATTTAACTGTGACATAAAGAATTGAAATTTTGATTTTCATCTGATGTGGAAATAAGACCAGAACTTAACAGGAGGTATGCAATTTATTTAATGCAAAATATAATAATAGATAATAGCAGATAATCCTATCACCCATTCCACAGTTAGTAAGACCGAGTCCAAATTTAGAGAAACTGAGATGTTAAAGATCTACCAAAACCAGGACGTCCAACAATTACCCAAGATAAAAAGACTGACATTGTGTTAAGTATGGAAGAGAACCCTCAGAGTACCTCTACATTAGTTGCCTCAGAAAATGAAGTTAGTCAGACGACAGTTCTACGTATTCTGAGAAACTATCATCCCAAATTTCAGTTTGTGCAAGAACTCAACGAAGACAACCTCGACCGGCGACTGCAATTCTGTGAAACTATGATGAATCTTTGTCAAACAAATCCAAATTTACACCAGCAAATAATTTTTTTCCGATGAAGCCACGTTTTGTCTACGGCACAGTGAACCGTCAAAATTGCAGGTATTGGAGTCGGACGAATCCCCATTGGATCATCGAAGCACATACTCAACATCCGCAGAAATTAAATGTGTGGGCCGGAATAGTCGCAAACATAATAATAAGGCCTTTCTTCTTTGAAAAAACTCTCACAGGAGAAATAAATCTGGAGTTCTTGCAAAATGATCTAGTTCCAGCACTTGCAGTAATTTTCCCAAACGAGAATGATCTTGACATTCCAGATAACACACTCTGGTTTCAGCAAGAGCACCCCCGCATTATGTGCGCTCAATTCGTGAATATTTAGACGTCTCTTTCCTCAGAGGTGGATTGGCAGACGAGGACCGATAGAATGGTCCGCGACATACCCAGTTCTTACACCACTTGATTATTTTTTATGGGGTTATTTAATCAAAAGTTTACTGCAGAACACCACACAATTTAGCCGAACTACGAGATCGCATTAGAGATGATGGGATCCATTACCCCGGAAGTCATTCAGAATGTACAAGAATAATTTGTACACAGGCTTGCAGATTGCCAAGAAGTTGATGGACGGCATTTCGAACACTTAATTTAAAATTGTATTTGCTTATTAAAGAAATTTTCGTTTATTTATTGTGAAAAATATATTTTTCATTTTGTAACATTCAATTGTCACTTACTCAAAAAATTTTGTTATGTAAGGTGGCAATATTTTTATACCGTTAAATCGACAATGAAGGGTCTCTCAAATTAAATTAAAAAAATGGGGGTTGCCATTTGAAAAATAAGTTGATGACGTCATTACTCAAAAACAAATGACATCTGAAAATAGACGTTCCCTCAAAAATGTATGTTTTTATTAAACAAAATCGACCTGTTCGAGGATTTTTTCCAAAAATTTTTTGTCTCACATTTACTGAATTTATTCTATACTTTAGGCGCGCACTGTATTTTATCAGCTTATTTGCTCCTAAAATATAACATAAATATAATTATCAGTTTAATCGGTTGGGGCGATGATTTTATATTTTTGAGGAAAAAATAGTTTATTTTGTATTTTTCCGCACAGGTTACGGTTTTTCGGATGCAGCCGTCCGACCAGGCTTGGGAGCCGTCGAGATGGCCGTGGTCTTCAAGAATTTTATGTCTCGCATTGGCTACGAGAAATACTACACTCAAGGGGGCGATTGGGGCTCAATTATTGTGCAACACATGGCCACCTTATTCCCGGAAAAGATAAAAGGGACACATTCCAACATGTGCTTCGTTAACACACCCCTGGCCAATGTGAAGGAGTTCATCGGCAGTATCTACCCGCCTTTGGTCATCGAAAAGGAAAACGAACTCGCGGCATATCCATTGTCAAACAAGTTCTACTATCTCATGTTGGAAATGGGATACATGCACCTGCAGGCGACGAAACCTGACACAGTCGGTAAGATAGAAATCTTCTCGAAAATAAGTGATGATAAGAGGTTATATCTGCTACCGGACCTTAAATTTCAAGATGTACAATACGAGTTCCTCTTTGCTACTTGTAAGGATTGTAGAATACCAAGTTTATTAATGTGATAATTGTTGCGTTTTCTTTATTCGATCGGTATTTAATCTCATTTTAAGTTTGACTGAGATCGTATTGATTGAAATAAGAGTTGAAATGATAAACCCATTAACGCCCAAACGGACACAATTTTTCGTCATTTTTGGAGCGTCAATCTCGAAGGGAAATTAATGAATTCACTCAATAAAAACCACTTATCCTAATGTTTTCGGATGTGGTCTTTCGATTTCCGGGGATCCTTTATGAAAAATATTGAGAGGACATTTTCCATCAGACTTCTACGTAAAATATGACTGTAATTTTTCCGTTTTCAAATTTTGAATTTTCAAGAATGATGTTCGCCATATTGAATCCGCCATCTTAGATTTCAGACTTTTTCACCAGGAATAACTCAAAATGTTCCTAAAATATGAAATGACATAGGAAAAGTATAATTACAAATTCCTATTTACTTATTATAATGAAAAACGCGCCATTTCTTGAGAAATCCGGCCGCCATTTTGATTTTGATCATTGAAAATTGAAAATTTAGTCAAATATATTCTGTACTATTGTTTTGATTGAGGACAATGACTTTGGATCAAGAAAAACTCACAATAACATTATTTTTTTTGTTAATACGACGTTTGTTGAAGTCGGCAAAAAAATCCTATCATCAACTCCAACTATTGCCTCCACCTCCCTCCACAATCCGGAGTAGGTTTTGAGTACTTTTTAGACTAAAAAAAATAAATAAATAAAAAAAATCCCCAAATTTTCAGTACTTTTCTCCATGAAGTCAGCCATATTTTTTCTCTAGAGCATTTAATCACAATTCTGAAACCGAAAGGATCCCCGGAAATCGAAAGATCACATCCGAAAACATTAGGGTAAGTGGTGTTTATTGAGTGAATTCATTAATTTCCCTTCGAGATTGACGCTCCAAAAAGGACGAGAAATTGTCCGTTTGAGCGTTAATGGGTTAAGGAAACAGCCTTTTTATGATTTTTGTTCGTACTTCACGACACATAAATTTTAATAGTCTTGGTTAACTGTAGTTTGACTTGAAATAACTAAAACAGCAATGTATGGAGTATGTAGATTCTCTGTATGTAGATTCTTTCTCGTTCAGTTGCTAAATTGTGTACCGTTTTGCTAAGTTCGATCCTGACTTACAGCGAACAACGCACAATATAACTCTTTATACACTACTACGAGGTGTGGCTATTAAATAACCGAACTGATGCTGCTACCAGCGCGCTGCGAGCGTGTCGCGACAAGTTTAAACAGAACTGTGTCTGGTGGTACTTTCCCCATCCTGAGCTCGCTGGGCAAGCCAGTGGGTCCCTCAGTTTGACTGTAGCAGTCGTTTGAATTAGTCTACGCACCAGTGACGCGTCGAAAAAATGTTCAGATGGAGCAACGGGTTCATCTCAAGTTTTTTGTTAAACTGGGGAAAACTTTTACAGAATCGTATGCAATGTTAAAAGAAGAGTACGGGAAGGAATGTTTATTCCGGCACACAAGTTTTATAATGGTTTAAACGGTTTAAAGAGGGACGTAAAACGACCGAAGACGATCTGCGCCCCGGACGGCCCTCAACGTCAAAAACGGACGAAAACATTGAGAAAATTGGTAATTAAATCCGCGAAAATCGTCGTCTAAACATCCGAGGGCTTGCTGGAATAACAGGAATCGACAAAGAATGTGTTCGCCAGATTTTGCATGAATCGTTCAACATGGGCAAAGCTTGCGCAAAAATGGTGCCAAAACTCCTCACTCCCGAGCAAAAGGAATCAAGAATGAACATTTACGCTGACATTCTAAACAATATTGTCACTGATCCAGGCTTGTTAGACACGGTGACACTGAAGGGGACAAGATTCGAAAGTGTGGAATCGGTTAAAAGCAAAAGCGACGGAGGTTCTGAACCAGCTGGCAAAAGAGGACTTCCAGCACTGCTTTCAACATGGGAAAAGTCAACATGCTTTCAACATGGAGCGGTGTAGAGATCGCCAAGATCGTAGAGATCGGGAGTACATTGAAGGCGAAAAAAGTTGCTACTGTAATAATTTGTAACGAATAAAAAGTGTTATGACAGCAGTTCGGTTATTTAATAGCCACACCTCATATATGAACCTTTTCTCTCAACTATAGAGAAACAGATATTTAACATCCAAGTTTTTCAGGAGTTGCCTTGCGTGACAGTCCTGTAGGTCTGGCAGCGTACTTATTAGAAAAATTCTCTACCTGGACAAATCCGGAATGGAAGAGTTTAGACGATGGTGGCCTCACTAAAAAAATCAGCCTTACCAACCTGCTCGACAACGTGATGATATACTGGGTAACCCGGTCTATCACGACATCGATGCGTCTCTATTCTGAGTCGTTTAACATCGCACAAATGAACTTAAAAGTTGACAGGTATTTTCTCTCCACAGATTTTTTCTCGTATCCTCGTATTGTAGAATGCCAAATTAATTGAGTTGAAATTTAATCGTTTAGGTCTTATTGTGTGCTTGCTTAAAACATATTTTTTCATCATGCTCTATGGAATAATGATATTTTTTCAAGTAGTCCTAGTTTTCAAAAGGTTAATTGGAAGTTAAGAATATAAAAAATATTTTTTGAGGCTTATATCTCCGAAACTCGACGAGTTGTTTTACATAAAAATTGATATCAAGGGGTTTTAAATGATATTCTTTACGGTGGTGTAACTGACTTTTGTACGAAAAAATCCGTATTATATAGATTTTATAAAATTCGGCCCTTCAAACCCCCTTAAAATCGCAGCTACTGAATGTAACACATGTCTTTACGTCCAAAGAGGCACCTTATCGTTACTTCCGTAAGGGCTTATATTACCCAGGCGCGATTCAATGGGTATTAATGTATACAAAAAGTATTTTTTTACTTTCATTTAAGTTACAAAATAGCGGCGTAGCTCCAGGTAACATGAAACAAAATTTTTCTGGAGGAAGAAATCGGCGTACACTGTAGCAGTTTTGGTGCACTACTTAGAAGCAATTTTATTTTCTCAATCTACATCGGCTTTTCTTTGGAAGTACCCAAGATTTTATTTTTTTTTTTGAAAACACAAATTGACATCATTTTAATTTTTCCTTCATTTTGTTCTTAAAAAATCGACCTTAAATTGTTTATTGCAAATCTAAATATTTATCAATTGCAAACATCGTGGGTACTTCGATAGATAATCTATATAAGAAGCAAGAAGCTATAATTAAAATTTAAAAAGTCTATCGGATAAAAACTGGGCTAGTTGTACGCCAATTTGAAAAACACAGTTTCAAGAAAAGCGTTTAAAGTTTAGAAAAGTATTTAATCATATAATAATACAAAAAAAAAACTGGACGTTTTCCACGAAACACAGAACTACTACACTTTTCTCGACGCACGTTTCGCCAACCAAGTTGGCATCTTCAGAAGAAGATTAAAATTTTTAATCTTCTCCTGAAGATGCCAACTTGGTTGGCGAAACGCGCGTAGAGAAAAGTGTAGTAGTACTTTTAATCTTCAACTCATTTTTCTATGCAAAAATTAAATAAAAGCGATTTGGTTTTTTAATAGCATGAAAGTATAAGTCTTCGCGAATAAAATGAGCCCACGATCGTTTCTGTACGATCATTTTTGCCTCTGTAAAAGCTGATTTTGAAAACGTCTTTTTTTTTTAAATCGTTATAACTCGAAAAATAAAACTTTTTTTGGATTATTGAAAAATGGTCATTTTCCGCTTGTCTTGGGCTGTATTTCTAGTTAACAAAAAGTCTGTTCAAACAAAATTGGAATTTATACAGCAAAAAATACGAAAACGCGAATTTTGACATTTTTTTAAATTTTTTTCAAATGTTTATGAACCGATTTTTTTCGTTCACATCTCGACTCGCATTTTTAAGACCTACAACTTTCTAATTTAACTTTATTGTGTAGGACACAAGTTACACTTCTTAGAATTTATTTCTTTATACTATGACCATATTTTTTTGTTTGCTGATAACAATTAGTGACCAATTTACATGAGGCTTTCGCTCGTTGATCGGACTAAATAGAATGGTAATGCTATTCTCCAATACCACCAAAAAGCTTAATTATGTTATGAATAAAACGGAGTACTCGTCGTTTCCAGGATTCCGATTGAGGTCCCCAGCGGGTGCGCGAGATTTACAAAAGAACTCGCGTTTCCGCTGGAGTGGGTCCTGAAGGACAAATACAAGAATCTGATTCACCTCACGGACCTAGAAGGAGGACACTTTGCGGCTTTCGAGGAGCCGAAACTTCTAGCCGAGGACATCTACGTTTTCGCTGAGAAAGTCGAGAATCCGAAGAAGACTGACTAGTTCTAGGAATAACTGGCGTTGTTGTAGCTATTGTGTGTGTACATCTACCTCTTGTTTTCCATCGATTAAATTGTTTGTGTTTACTATCGTTTTGTTTGACTCCCGTAGCAGACGAAAATCGAAACTGATTGCTCAGAAACGAGAAACCGACGCACAGTGGGGATAAAACTGGTGTTTCACCCAAATCACTCTAGAGATCGTAAAAATAAAGTTTTTAATATGCTTTTTGTTATAAAATGTTCGTTATAAATTTCTCCATAATTTATTATTATTTTTAAATCAGTGTCAAGGTCTCAAATATATAAATATTTTAGACTTTTTAATTTTACAAAGAGCCAAATGATTTGTCCAAGGATATTATCCGATTTCTTTTTTTATTGTTGACTGCTGCCAAATTAACCGACAAATATAATAAAATAAACGTATTTCGAAAGTTATACAGAAAAAAATGAATAATTTTAAAGAAAATACATATAACACATTTAAAAATTTCTATTTACGTACTTTATACTAAAATTTAAATATTACAGCTGTCAAAATAGCTTAAGTCAAATGACTTAAGATGCCATTTATTTATTATTTTCAATACTTAAAATGCTTAATAGTTCATTTTCTAAGGATTTAAGGAACACTGGGCAGGGAATGAAAATCAAATATGATAGATGACAGCCAAGAAGACTAGAACTAAGGAGACCGAACTCGTTCGGTATCTAGGGATCAAATATGTCCGCCTCCAGGAGGCGCTGTACACAGTAATGTACTCGAGTCACGTGATGAGCAGCGGTCAGCGGTCCACATGTGAATGTTTATCATAGAAAACCATGCTATGGTTTTATATGACGTTTATCATTAAGCTGTCAAAGCGGGTGCTTACATGCCGTTAGCTTTAACAAAAATACATACAAAAATAAATATGGTTCAAAATTGCTGTGTTGTATTGTGAGATTTAAGAAGCGGTCCTAATAACCGGACATTATTTCTAATTACTGATGTATGTATGAAACGAAATATTTTCTTTTGTTGTATTGTTAACGTTGAAGCACATAACATGAAATAGTTTGAGTACATTTTCATATTGATCATTGCGAAAATTTGTAATTGCAAAGACATTACTTGTGTAGATTCAATATAATATTCAACAACAACAAATTAACGAAAAATATCGAACGTCTGTCAAATGTATTCGCACCACGGACATTCACACGGACTCTAACCTCTAATTCACACAGATTAGTACAGAATCACGGTATACGTATAGATATAGATATCTGTTTATATACCGTAGCAACTAGAGTACACAACTGTTTACAGCGCCTCTGGAGGCGGACATATTCGAGCCCGTCGCGTTATACAGCGAAAAGCCGCAGTTCGGTCTCCTTAGTTCTAGACACAGAATACCTATGGGTAGGGTATTCTGTGGTTCTAGACTCTCTTGGTGACAGCTATCAAAATATCTGTCAAAATCAAAAATAAGCATGCGTATCCTGCATTATTATAAAATATTCAAAGTTTACAAACAGAAAAGGATATAGAACTTGATTTAATATAAATTAGTTCCGTAATTGATATTTATTTTATCTTTATACTTGTTGGCAGCTGTCAACAATGAAAAAGGAAATCCGATAATATCATTTGACAAATCATTTGTAAAAATGAAATTTTAAAATTAAAAAGTCAAAAATACTTATACATTTGAGACCTTGACACTGATTTTCAAAATATGGAAAACCTATATTTGCAAAAAAATAGTTTTTTAGATTAAATGATTGAAATATTGGGAATGAAAATAAAAAAATCCGGTTTTTAAAACAAAAAGCATCTTAAAATCTCCATTTTTACGATCTCTAGAGTTAGTAGGTAAAACTACACTTTTGTCCCACTGTGCGACGGTCACAGTTGACGCTTCACGAGAAATGACGACGTTTTGTCTCTTTCGCTGTAATTGGTTAAGAGGGTCGTCCACCTAAGAGATTTAAAAAATATAGATATTTTCTCTTATATTTTTCTAATATTGATCTTGAGAATGTAGCTCTAAATACATATGCTTTAAAATTGAAAAAAACTGCATTTTTTAAACTGGCTGACATGTTAATTTATCTTAAAAACTAGGTACTGAACCGATTCTGTTTAGATTTGGCTGGTTGTTCAGTACATCTACATTTATGATCTGAACTAAGTTAACTGTATATCGCATAGTTTTTTCAAGTTAAAGAAGTTGAAATAACTGACGAAAATATGATAAAAAATTTTGATTCAATCCTAGTTCAGACGACAAACAGATTTCCATAAAAATTAAAGTTTCATAATTTTTTTATTTCGGATGAACAGAACAGTCGGAATTATGTCAACCGTAAAAAATATCTTACCTAAAGAGGCACCTTACTTTTTCCATGGGTTCCTTTCAAGAGCTAGAGGGTCGATTCCTTCCAATATTTTTACTTGAAAATTTTATGCGAGACATGGAGAAAATGGAAATAAACATATTGTAAAAAAGAAGACTATGGTTGGTCACAAAGAACTCCCAAAGAAAAGGGAAAAACAAGCGGCATTTACGTCAGTAAACGACCCCCTTAATAAGTAGCGGGTAGTTAACAAAAAAGTTAAAAAACCTGAGTTGAGCCTTCCATACAAAAATTAAATTTAATTTTAAAATTCACATGGTACATGGTAAAATATTCTGTAGTTCACAGGAACTACAGAAATAAATCATTTACACATAATTAAATCAGTTATCGCAAAGCACCCTGTATATTGAATACAATAAAAATAAAGTCTACGTTCGCATAATATTACGATCTTGTCCTTGCCCTTCTGATTCCTGCACGGGGGTATAAGCAGGCCTATAAATAGACACAGGAAGCTTTAATTTTTCTTTCTTATTCTGAGTAAAATAATCTCACCAATTAAAGGATTTCTTTACGTTTGGAAGTAGAAAAAAAACAAATGAAGGTTGTCGAACTTCTTACAAAAATATAAGAATTTGCTTCTGGAAAAATAGAATTAACTCAAAATCGGAAAATATACCTAACCTTTTCTAAATCGAACATCCTCTATATTATTAGAAATTAGGGTTTTGCTTTGCCTCCCCCCCCCCTCATAACAAACCTTTTTCAATTCACTTTAAAGGAAGCTCTGTCCCCTCTCTTAGCGTCCTCCTAGTCATGGGCCTGATCGTGGTACGGGCACTTTCGGCATTTTTTGCGGCTATTCTGTAGAACAAAAACCAACAATTTTATATCTATGTGTATACTTACATACATATACTTAGTATCTCGCAAGTACACATACATACATATATCTATCTGCGTGTGTAACTTGTCTCTCTTCGAGATGATAATAGTAGTTTTTCTAGAGTGTATTAAAGTCATGGGGTTTTGTCTTTTCCTTATTATGATTAGGAATTTATGGGAAGCTATTAATAAGACGCAGCAAAATCCAGTCGAGAAGTTCGGATCACCCGTGTTCAAGATAAACGACACCTGGTGGGGTTATGGAACTGACACTAACGAATCTACAAGTAAAGAACCTTTCGCGTTAAAAGTTTCAGACGAGGTAAGGTCCTTTTTGTTCTATACGCGAGAAATGGGCATGGTAACTCTATTTTCATAGCTTGAATAAGTGTTGGTGATGAGAGGGAGATGGAGGACTCCCATTGCCCAATAAACGCGGTACATTTTAGCAGTGGCGGCAAGATACACAACTTACGAAAGTTCCATCTGTTTTAAATTCCTCAATGTTTTGATTATATTTTGTAATTTATATGCAAACGGAATCTGCGACATAATTAATAAGAAAGGCTTTTCTCTTAAGGGGTCTTTCTGGTTACGATTTTCAAAAAAAAAATTGTTTTTAAACATTTTTTTCATAGAAAGAATAGAGATATCGTTTTGAAAATTTGTAGGCATGTTTATTGACGTTTAAATATTATAAAAAAAAATTTATATTTTTAAAAATTTTATTTTTGACACGGATTTTTTTAGAAAAACATCAAAAAATGGCTGCGGGCGTGATTTTGGGCGACTGGATGATCTGAAAAAATAAATAAAAAATGGTAAATTATTCCTTGTTGAAGTGGCTATAGCATGAACTAGAATATTTGTTTTTCATCAAACAATAATAAACTGGCGGCCATTTTTCGAAAAAAACAATTTTTGAGGGTGGAAAATCGGGTGAAAATCGGAAAATATTTTATCAATCAAAACGATTCTAGTTCATGCTATAGACACAAATGTATATAATAACATATTCAAAAATCAGAGCAATTGGTCAAGTAGTTTTTCTTAAATCGTGCCCGCAACCCTAAAAAAACATGGTTTCTAGAAAATCGCGTTAAAATTTTTGTTAGGGGATTTAAAAGTATAGCATTGCTTATAGACTAACAATTTGTGTAATAATGTTGGTAAATATGTAAAAATGTAAAACAAGATGTATGTTATAGAAAGAGATCGTAGTATAGAGTGAACCATATCGAAGCAGATATTAAAAACAGGTGAGGAGTCGAGATTATCGAAACACAGCCAAGCGTCGAAAAAAATGCTCTCTCACAGAGTCTCACTGTATACGCTTAAAAATAATTTTAGAATTAAGTTATCACTCTAAAACCTTTTTTATCATGTTTTTGAAGATATTTATTAGTAAAATCCGTAAAAAAAATTTCAATTTTTTGAAAATTTGTAACCAGAAAGACCCCTTAATATTCGATATTTATTCATTCCGTACCGCGCCGATCACAACAGCGAAACACTTAAAACCGAATACTAAACACCTGCAATATACTTGCGGCGGTCTATTTGCAATTTTTGTATAATTTGAAATTGGCGATCCCGTAATCCGTGGCGGCACAAGTGAAGAGTAGGGGAGCGGGACTCCGAGACGTCTGTAGCGAAAATACTGTTACTAAGGACTAAATAATGCAAATTGAAGTCCTGGTCTGGGATTCCACATATTTTATTGCAGTCTACTAAGAATGCTGTACGGTCCCCCAGCCCCTCTCGATCCACCACTGTATGAGAAGGACTTTTTCCACAATTTTTTTTTTCGGCCGCTTATCGAACAAAAACGATGTATGCTATTTATACGTATATGTATGTATGTATGTATATTTGTACAATTTAAAAGCGTCAATAGCTCACAAAGAATTGCTATCTGTTTGACATACGCGTGGACATTTCCTTTATTCGTCCTTGTGACAAGTGTTGCAATATTTAAAGATGCCACGAAGAAGACGCGAAAGAAGTCAGGATGAGACAAGAAGGGGGAAATGGCAGAAGGGGAGGAAAGTACGTACGAAGTAAGAGGGCCCAGGAGCCCAAGGGCGTACCACCTGCTAGATTACGCAAAATTTCCCACATTGCCGATACCCGACACAGTACTGTTAATATGCGCATTCGCGGTAGTTTCTTGGGCAATGTTCAGCTTTGACGTATTTCCGATTGAAAGGGTCATTACTACCGATATTGCTAACTGGTTGAACAAGCTCAAACATATCGAGTCGATGTCCGAGACACAAGACGCACCATGGCAAGAATTAAACAACACGTGGTGGGGTGTAAATGACATTGAAGACAGTGAGGTACTTAATGTCGATGTACGGGTAACAGATCAGGTAAGATACCTCTTTTATTACACGGAAGCAATAATTGTACAGGGTATCTCGAAATTAACCTGCAACATTTTATTGGCGTATTCTACGTTCAAAAGGGATACATTTTTTTCGTATAAATACAGATTCTGAAATTGTTCCTAAGGAAGCTATATCCCGAACGTGACGTAGTTTTTACATCTCCGTTAGAGATTTTTTATGGTGTCTATCTGCTACAATATGTTTAAAAACAAATGACCTAAAAACCATTTATTAAAATATTGCCCATGGGCGTCTCATATCTGGGTAAATATTACACAGCACCACAAAATTTGACTTAAAAAAAAACGTCAAAAAAATCAAGATTTTGCTGAATTTTTGAGCGTTAATCAAATAAAAAAACATATTATCACGGGAAGATAGTTGGAAACAATATAGTAAGAAATTCGTATAACCAAAATCTAAAAATTATACGTCAATAAACCCCAAATTAAAAAAATCCAAACTCCTGAACTCCAATTTTTACTAAACTGCTTGCCACTCGAACTTACACATAGAGGGTTTATAATCATCAACAAAATAATATATCTACATTTACATTAATCAAACTAAATCGATACACAGCATTATACAACATTTCAGGTTGAATTGTAACAATTAGCTCGCTAATACTGACTTTTATATTTTCCAGCGCTGTTGACCGTATTCTAAACACTACATTTTTTAAATAGCCCCAAAGGCAATAATCCGCTGGGTTCAGATCAAGCGATTTTGGTGGCCAAGACTTTTCAAAATGTTTGCTTATAACACGGCCCTGAAAAACAACAGTTAACAAGTCTTTAACTAGTCGGTAAATATGCGGGGGTGCTCCATCCTACATAAAGATTATGTTTATTTGCATGTATTAGATACACAAAAAATCCCATTATTGTAGTAAATTCCAAATTCCATGTTTTTTTCAATCAAGTAGCTTTTTGCGAAAATGCGAAAATTGGTGATTTGACTTTGACAGTTGTTGTTTACGAAATCTACGCACTTTAAGAATAGTTAAATAGAGAACCATGTCCGATTACAACATAAGTGATAGTGAAGAATTATCTTCCACTCCTTCAGATATTCGAGAAAAGACGACAAATACAATTGAGAATATATTACCAGAGAAATAAAAAAACTATAAAAAATTATATGGACAGTTTAAGGACTGGAGAAACACAAATAATGTTACCTCGTTTTCAGAGAATGTTTTAATTGCATATTTTCAAGAACTTGCTGAAAAAATGAAATCATCAACATTATGGACACATTATTCTATTATAAAAACGTTATTAAACATTAAACATAACATTGACATATCTAAATATAAGAAGTTACATACTTTTTTAAAGAGTAAATCGGAAAGACATATAGGAAAGAAATCCAAAACGTTTTCTCCAGAAGAAATCAGAACTTTTATGGACGAAGTTAGTTAATCAGTTCCTTTAATATGTTAATATGCTCCAGTTTTGTTTAAATAAATATAGACATCCAAAAAAACGTCATCAACTCTGGCTATGAACGAGAGAGATAGAAATAGCGGTCATGTCTAAGCTTTTCGGTTATGTCAAACTTTTGACAAGTCACAATTTGTAAAATAAACAATAGCTATCATATGATGTGACAGTTTTGACAAGTAAATAAGGTTATAAATTCGAATAAGAATAGAAATACGTCTTTTTTTCTTGGCCAACTTTGATGACGTTTTTTTTGGATGTCTCTATAGCATTTTTTAAGAGTGTTGTTTATTTATAAATGGTCGTAGAAAAAATAGCGTATGCGACTCTCATGTAATGGCTATTAATACACGAGCAGAAAGTTACGATTGCGAGTAGCTCATTACATGATCGTTGCATAACACAGCCCCACAAAAAAAATGTTGGAACTGCTATCGAGACAACTGTATCCCTTTGTAATTTTCGACGCTGAATCCGAATCCGAAGTCAAAAAAAATCGTACACCCCCAACCCCCGAGAGCTAAAAAACGGTAAAATGACTTAAAGAGTCACGAATAGTCTTAAATCTCAATATTTCTAATTAAATATAAACATTCAAGTATATAACGCAGAAATACAGAGTTAACACTACTCCCCATTGAAAATCACCCTCATGAGTGGGTGAAAACAACCCCTCATACAACAGGAAGCTTAAAAAATGCAGTGATTACAAAAAAGCTTACTATGCCAAGTTTTTTTGGAAAAAGTGAGTAACTGCATTAGTTCCGATGCGGTGCTTAAAATCTACCCCCCTAAAGTGGCGAAAACCACCCCTAAATTTAAATTACAAGTAAAATCGGGGAAAAAATTGTTGTCGTGATTTCTATTTTAATCGATGCTAAAATTGGCTATAGATATGCAGCACTGCAGTTTGGAGGTGAAAACTTGCATTGCATCAAAGGCATTCAGTGGCTTTCTTCTTCACGAGAGGGTGAAAATTACTCCTCACATAACAAGAAATTAAAAAAATAGTTACAGACCTTTTAGAAAAGCTCAAAACATCTGCCTTTTCTTATTTAAGAAGAATCTTTGACAACGTACTTGAAAAGTACCCATATTATGAAGTAGCAAAAATTTACCAGTAGTCTTAATTCAATTAGATTCACTAGCTTGCCCAGCAGTGCTATCATAGTTCCAATCATAACAAAAAAAAATTAACAATATAACAGAGAAAAAAAAGGTAGTAATAGAAACAATAAATAGCCCATCTTGACGTATACTAAACTTAATCCCCAGACCTTCAACACTAGTACACTCAACATCCACATATCCGAACTCCATATTTCCGAACTCACGATATTTCCGACCTTTTTTCTCACGATATTTCCGGAACTTGTACTTCCACACAAGCGAACTTGTCGCTGTCAAATGTCGAATGTCGCTGTCGAATGACCAATGAGCCAGAAAAACCCTTTGCGCATGCGCCAGTAGTTCGGTTATCCCGAGGTGACGAAAGTTCGGAAATGTGGAAGTTTGCGGAACGGAAAAGTTCGGATATGTGGATGTTGAGTGTATGCTTTTGTCAATGCGCCACCTACCGGCTGTTCAAAAAAACTATATAATCAGAAAATTATATAGATGTTTTTTCTGTATTTTTTAGACGATTATTTTTAGAGGATATATAAATAAGTAATAGTATTTTCAAAGAATTCTTTTTTAGGAGTCATCTAAGCAACTGTAAATTAAATTTAGGGGTGATTTCCACCACTCTAAGGGGGTACTTTTTGAGCATCGCACCGAGACTAATGCAGTTACATACTGTTTCTAAAATAACTGGGCATTGTATGCTTTTTTTGCAATCACTGTTTTTTTTAATTTTCTGTTGTGTGAGGGGTAGTTTTCACCCACTCATGGGGGTGATATTCAATGGAAAGTACTGTAAACTCTGTATTTCTGCGTTATATACTTGAATGTTTATATTTAATTAGAATTTTGTGATTTAAGACTATTCGTGAAGCTTTAAGTCAGTTTTACCGTATTTTAGCGCTAGGGGTTGATTTTGGGGGTGTACGATTTTTTTGACTTCGATCTTGGGTCGAGATTGGATGGGCTTCGATCGAATACAGTTGTCTCGATAGCAGTTCCAATTTTTTTTGTGGGACTGAGTAATATACTATTCTAGGTTATCCAATCTCTGTACATGAAGTTGGAGAGAACCTTGCCCTTCGAGAGTTCGATGCCAGGAGCCAAGCATCACTACGGCATCAACACGAACCTGCTGAAAGAGATCGTGGACTTTTGGCGAACGGAATACGATTGGAAAGAGAGGATGGAACTTCTGTTGCATTACCAGCAGTTCAAGGTTAGGGTGCAAGGGCTGATGATACACTTTCAAATCGCAAGGCCACCGCGACGGGAGGGCTCCAATTTGCGGATTAGGGTACCGTTGCTGATGCTCCACGGATGGCCGGGATCGGTCTGGGAATTCTACGAGATCATGAACGAGATGATGTCGCCTGCGAGAGGACACCAAATTTGCTTTTGATGTGATAGTACCGTCGTTGCCAGGTAATCTGTCACAATTAAAACAATTACTAATTGGGACTAACGGTTCTCGGATAACCAAACATTTGGATAAACGAAAATTATTTTCAACACAGAATACCTACCCATACAGAAGCGACAGAGCGTGTCGGCACCTTTGATCTTGGGGAACATATTTTTTGACAGTTATGCCAGTTATTAGTTCACTGAGGGAAAACGTTGTTTTGTACACTAATCAAAATGTTCATTTAATAAGTGAATTGTAACATGAAGTAAAAGTCTATCGTCTATATCTAAGTTTTGTCTAGAATACACTTGGGCTTAATTACTTTAGGGAAAGACGACGATAGAGTAATTAGGTACTTTCAGGTATTCTATTTGTATAAATATTTTGCTTCATATTTAATAATTTCATAATTAATTTAGGACTAATAAAGCAAATTAATAATATTACTACATATGAAAGTAAAGAACAATTTGTAAATGTAAATTATGACATTTTTGAGGGTATAGAGACTCAAACAAAAATGCAAAATAACATTAAAGGTGAGATGTTATATGTTGAACATATAACTTGTAGTTGTATACAGGAAGGTAGTTCTGTATTATCGTTCTATGAGTACCTTAAGTGCATTGAGGAGTTCTTTCATTAATTTAGAATATTTATGTGATGTAAAAAACGAATACTGTATCTTTTACAATCTTTGTCGCATCAAATCAAATAAAATCATACACTGCAAATTAAGGTTTTATTAATGCAGTCAAGTGAAGAATAAAACAATAATAACTGTATTCAAAATTTACAATTTTAATAGATAGCTGAATGGATAATACAATATTATGTACGAAATTAAAAGAAACATTCTTTAAAAATAAGATTTAATTCATTCTGTCTGCATTAATAGCTACAAATATAGGGATAGAGGAGGGTACCTAATATAGCAAGTATATATAGGTATCATTAAAGGAAATCAATAGATTACATTTTGTAATACACACAAAACAGTCAAAACATCGATATATAGGGTAGGTATTCTGTGATTTTCAAATACATACATACATATATAGGGTGACCCAGAGTATATTTCAAAAAATTATAACAAAACAATGTGTAAGGTTAGAATAGATTTATTAAGCAAATATGGAGGTACACATATGCAGATTTACTTTTTTGAAAAAAAAAATTGTTCACATGCTGCCCATCTTGCGTGAGGCATTAATTTTTGTTTACGGCAAATCACTTTTACTCACCTTCATTTACATCACCACATTCGAAATTAAGGTAAAAATAAAAATATGTCTTAACGACGCTAAGCGTCGCAACGCCTAATTTTTTTTCAGCAACATCCCTTTTTTACTTTACCATTACAAAGATATACGTATTAATTGTGTGTTATTTCTCTATTCAACATTTTTTTTTGTGTTTTCAATATTTAATAAGTTATAGTCGATTTATTGTTGAGTGCACTATCTGCTTTTCTCGTAAACTGGAACTAAACGAATATAATTTCTGTAGAGAGTATATCAATTTACTTTCCTAAAGGCAAATAAACTAAACTAAACTAAAGTAAATTTAGTTTCTTAAGCCAACGTTTAGAAAACTAAAGCCAGAAGCTTCTGCCTTT
This sequence comes from Aromia moschata, assembly GCA_029963805.1. Classification (NCBI taxonomy): domain Eukaryota; kingdom Metazoa; phylum Arthropoda; class Insecta; order Coleoptera; family Cerambycidae; genus Aromia; species Aromia moschata. The sequence continues at coordinate 884,891 of JAPWTK010000131.1, forward strand.
TAAGACAAAAATAAAAAATATAGCTTGCCAGCGATGTTAAGGGGGTAAACGCCATAGTGAATTAAGAACAAAATTATGGTCGCTTTAATCCATAAAGCGTACAATACAGAGCGTCCTCTAGCAGCTGTAGTAAAACGGTGTTCATAGTAGGTTTTGTCATACTAAAAACCTCTGTATTCAAACTTTGAATGCAATATTTTGAAAAATGCTTACGATATTAAAAAAAATCTGTTTTTAAAATTTAATTCGAACATCCTGTATCTCGAAAACTAAAGCCTTTGAAGACCTATGTTTATATAAGCTTTTTACATTAATTTTAAAAGGTCTATCCTGCTACAAGTCCTGCTACAAAAAACTGAAATAGCCTGTATATGATATCGAAACTCCAACCAAATTTTGAAAATGACTATTCAAATATTGTTATGTATTTATACTTATATACATGGTGTATTTACATAAAGTATGGAATAAATTTATTATTGCCCACATTAAAAACATTTTGAATAATTCCTCAGACTGCTCAACTTTTACTTATAAAAAAGGCATTTTTTATTGATTTTTTTATTATATATAAGTTTTTAATATATGATATCTTTTTTTTAATGACAACACCCGATCTTCCTCTATTAAATTATTTTTTGTGGGGGGTCACTTAAGGGGTAACACCACGCTAAACTATAACCAAAACCATAGCTAAAAAAAAACGCTTTTTTTGATGATTTGGTTCGGATTGAAGGAAAGGTAGTAAGAAATTTTTTTCATCCATAAATATTGCAAAATGGCGGTGCTAAAGTTACTCTCCGCAGACATGTTGTCGTCGAGGCGCTTCGCGGCAGGCAGCAGAACTGGTGAAAATGTGGATTTTGAACAAAACAAAAATCCTCTTAATGTATAGTGGTTCTAATTTTAATTGAAAATGATAAATACGCCTGGGGAACAAAAAAAGCGGTGCAACTTTATGATTCCATGGGCGTGCATATATCTTTTATAAATTCGAAAATTGTGATTTTTTTTTTTCATTTAAATCAATATAGGAGATTAAAATTAGCCTGCATATAAAACTCTTAATATTTGTAATATAATTTGCTGTAAATAATGCTCATTTAGCCAGACAATCTCAAAAAATTGTCTGTGTTAATAAACCTAGCTGAAATACACGTCACTGGCGTCTTAGACAAGTAGTTTAAGTACCTAATTCATAAAGTCGTAAATCATTTTAACGACATTGTTAAAATTTTATGGCACAGTTGACCGAACAAATATTAGCAATGTATTATATGCAAAGTGGTTTATCTACAGTGGTTTCCGTTGCGCCACCAGCGGACGGCTGGTTGGCCAGCCAGCGCGTTGCCGGCTCTTTAAAATTTTCTTGAGTATAGTAATATACATAAAGTTGTTTTAATTTATAATTATTTTTTCCAGCAATTTTAAACGCTTTATTTTAATGCTAACTAATAAATTTATATCTATGTATTTTTTTAATATTTCCAAACTAGCTTTCTAAGAACGTCACGAACTAACAGTTTACTGAAGTATGAAGTATACTTGTATAGTGAACTTAGCAATTTTAGAAAATATATCTGACAACCTTGATTTTTTCTACCTATTTTCAATTTAAAATGGAAATAGAGTACATGAGTATAGCTAGTGAAAGACGTGCGGAATTTTAAAAATATTGATTTTTGTGTAATTGGCATGTTTTTGAAAAAAAAAGTTACAAAAATTGTTTAAATTAACTTATCGAAAAATCCATACGTGTTTCACTTCAAAATGTTGTTTTAAAGATATGTTTAAAATCTCAAACGAAAATTTTGAAAATTGTTGGTTATGCTGCGTGCTGCTTTGAAAAATCGTATTTCGACAAAAAACACATTTAAAGTTTTAAAATGAGTTGTCGACATGAAAAAATGAGAAATCCGACTGTTTAAATTTTTTTACCGTTAATCTCCGATTCCAAGACCACAAACAAAACCTGCCCTTCCACGTTGAAATAACTCTTTTGCCGCATCAAAGAATGCTCGACGTATTTGATGCGCGTAGCATCGGCTTCCAAGTAAAAATTATATGACTGCACACCGACATGCTCTTCATGCCAATCTTCATACTCTTCATTCTCTTCAGGCCTACACTAACGTACCTTCACTTGAATTTTTTTCGAATTGAGTAAATATAGTTTCTAACGACATTTACTAGTAAATTACAGTAGTCAAGAAGTTATAAATCAGTAGGTAATTCGAATGGGGTGGGAGTATCCTCTTCGAGATGGATAAATTTCGTTACCCACTTTTTTGGATCCGATGTGTAGTATAATAATATTCGTACACGCCAGACACATTCTCCACAGCATACGGAGGATCAGCAAAACCTCTCCATCCAAAATCATAAGTAGGCGCATAGTAGGTAGATGGGTTAGTCGTATCTCTAAAGTTAAGTACAGACCGGCCAACAAAATATTGACAACTTGTTGATGATGGCATGACATCAAAGAACTTGTTGACATTGTTGACTGTTGCTTGTATCCGTTTTTTCCACTTCAAATGGAAAACATCGCTCAGTGTGTACGGTGGACGGTGTTGTCAACAAGTGGTGCAGAATCTAGAATTGAAATTTCAGGCTAGTAGGTGCGTTAATAAGAATTCTCAAGAAGAATTTGTTTGTGTAATACATACTAGTTCTAGTGAGAATGAATAATAATAAAAAACTAGTCCTAGTGAAAGAAGAATTAATAATAAATAGATAATGTGTTGATTATTTATTTACTTGACAGTGTCCTTTAAGAACTTTAATTATGGCTTCGTATACTTCGGGTGCAATTGAGGAAATTCATTGCTTCGATAATTTAACCAAATATATTAGAGTAGTAAACGAATCGCCTATAGCTAAATGTCGTAGAGTAACCGCTAATCTTATTGATGGTGAAATAGCAGCACGGTAGTTTGTATTCCCTTTGGAGATTTTAGGGGCTACTAAACAAAGAATTTCTTCGAAATCAGATTGTGTTGCTCTGACGAAATTGCGAAACGAGCTACCATCGTTCAGTACTAAATCAGACATTAAGTTGTTACCATGGCTTCTTCCATTTTTTAAAAAGTCCCTCTGCCACAAGTTACTTTTTCATTTTTGTTCATGAGCAGTTATTATGATGAAAGCAGCACTCACGCCAGCAGCAACAATCTCATTCATTTTTGTAAACTGGGTTTGGTTTGGACACGCAACTGGTTTCGGTTTAGACGCGCAACACTGTGGACAACATGTATCTAGATACAAGTTGCTCTATCCAATAAAACCTTGCCAACTCCGTCAACAAGTTGCCAACATTTTGTTGGCCGCTCTGTACGTACCTTAATGTTCTTGAATGAGCATCGACGGTGCAGTTGCAGATGCAGGTGCAGGTGCAGACGTATTTAAAAATGGTTGTGTTTTTGTTTATTGTTGTTTATTTACGTATTTAATACTGTTGTCACATATTTATCGTGTAAAAACGTACGCAAAAATATTTTCTTTAAAATTCCTAGTACAACCCTGACGGTAAATATGTCTCGATCCGTTGCAAATCGTTAGTACACGTGCACTGGCCAGTAGTAGGAGGTCACGAAATCTGGCTTACCCACAAAGCGTCTACAAACGACAGATTTTGCTGGTCTTCGTTGTGCTATGCTATTTCTTACTTCTTTTTACGCAGGTTTCGGATATTCAGAAGCACCCGCCCGGCCGGGCTTCGACGTGGTCAGCATGGCCGCCCTCTTAAAAAACTTCATGCATCGCCTGGGTTACGAAAAGTTCTACGTGCACGGGTCCGGTTTGGGCGGTATCGCAGCCCAGATCATGGCCACCCTTTATCCGGGATCCATAAGAGGTGCACTCTACCTTCTGCTTCAGTTACCTCGACCATGGTTACGTTAGGAGTTTGGCGAAGAGCGTACCTGCCATGATCGACGCATTTACTACGGAGAGCACCAGGGACGATTACAAGAGAGAAGCTCGTATTATCCGAGAAATTGGACACGTTTACATGCAGGCGACGAAACCTGATACAATCGGTAGGACGTTTTTGCTTTTCTCGACATTTGTAATGGGGCATAATCCCACTTTATTTCATACAAACGTTGGCATTTAGTGTGTTACTATCCACCCTTCTGAAATATTTTATTGTAGGCCTTCTTCTCTTGATTTTTTTTTAATATCAAAATGTCTTATGAAATTAATAGCCACTCAAAAATAGGGAAGGAGGTAAATCTAACTGAAGGATAGAATAAGATAGATGCAATTGCCACACCTACCAGGCCCGTCCCACTCCGCGGACGGATTAGTGATTACGTGGCGGGGCGATTCGCATTTGTTGGCGATTTTGTACCCTCTCAATTTCAATGAGAACCGAGCCCGTACTGTGTAACGCCACAGGAACGTCTGCGTTAATCTCATGAACGCTTCTCTTCACATTTCAGGACTAGAATTCATTTAACACACGGTATAAGTCTCATAAAAAAGCATCGAACTCGTGTTCCAAGTATCCCGTGGCCAACTATTTCGTTCTTCATGCGAAAAATTAAGAAGTACTATTAGCATTTTTTTTTAGTAAATAAGTGACATCGGATTCTTAGGAGCACCGTAAATTGGGTCGTACCAATTTTCATTGGATTTGAAGACAGTGTGTGTTGGAGAACATTGAAATTTAAGATAACATGAATTTTTTAAATCGATGTACAAAGTAGCATTAAACTAATGCCATTTTAAATTGTAAATATAATTTACAGCAACTTAACAATTTTCACAATTCTGTGGTTAATTTGATAATTTATTTTTAAGAAAAAAACGGCCGACGTAACAACTAAAAGTGAGGTTTAAAACAATTGAGGCAAATGAGACAGTACATTTGTTATTACAGTTTAGTTAAACTATCCACTAAAAAAAATGTAAACAATAATTGACATTGTCTTAAATTTGACCAGTTTACGAAGATCCTGAGTAAGAATTCAAAAGTCGCTACTAGTACTTGATTTAATTTTGATTCTCTGAAATTTATTCTAGTTCTTTGAAGTTACTCTGAGCAACAATGCTCAGAGTAACATCTGAAGAAGCTGACAGTGTGATCGACAAAACGTCAAGGATGAAAATGCATCATACACGCCAATACCTGGAAAGCACCGAGTCATCGTGAATAACTTTTTTAAAAACATTTTTGCACAAAATTTTGGAGATTTTTTTTAGCGAAGAATTTTAATTGGTCAATAATTTTGAGGTATATTGTTGAGAGAGCTCTTTGTGTCATTCAGAGTAAAAATCCTTATATAAACCGGTGTATTTTTAGCTAATAGTTTTTTCATTTTTTTTGCCGAAAATATATACTTTTTAAATATAGTTTTGACTAACCCTTTTCGAGATATTAGCGCTGTATTCATTGTAATCTATTTAAGTCATAATTATGATGTGTTCAATTTTTCATAACAGACTTTGAGTAACATAATGCAAAGAAAGCGCTTTCAAACTTCATTTCCGCTTTTGATGCAGTATTTCACTCAAAGATAAATAATGATTTAGATGAGAAAAATAATGATTTAAGTAGAATTGTAGAATTAAACTTGTGCGTATTTTGCAGGAGTTGCGTTAAGAGACAGTCCAGCAGGTTTGGCGGCATACATTATAGAAAAGTTTATAACACTGACAGACCCGGACGGAATAGACATGGAACTAGACGATATAAAAAAATTCGGATTTACCAAGCTACTCGACAACGTGGTGTATTATTGGATAACCAACTCAATCACTACGTCGATGAGGATTTACCACGAGACCTTCAAACGGAAACATCTACAACGTTTTATGGATATAGCTAGGTATATATGTTATATATATATATATATTTTTTCTAACATATGAGTGGATACGAAAAAGACATTTGTTTACCGGCTTGTCCCTCCACCGACCAAGAGGAGTTGGGTTCCCTGAAGAAAAAAATTGTTTGGGTTTTTAAGTCCAAAAAAAAAACGTACAAATCTTATGGGCGGTGAGGTCTTTATGAGCAACTGATCAACAGTCTCAGAGTGTTAAAATTAATGCTTTTTTGATTTTTTTGTGACTCTAAAATATAATTTTCTCCGTCTTCATTGTTGTAGTTGGAAAATGTTGTGTACCAACGACTTTCTGCCTACTGTTATTCACCAAATAAACATTTAATATGCCACAGTTATATGGAATCTTACTAATAACGAGCCATTAAAAAAAAACTCATAAAATCTGGCTATGATCTGGATATAATGAGAGCATATGAGTACTTCAGAGACGTTTTTCCAGACGCAGTTATTCATTTCGACCATTTCAGCCGGTCAGTAAAACGTTTCCTACAAGTGGCAGACCCAGAGTAAGGACAGAAGAAAACGTTGAAATGATTAGGCAAGTGTTAACGGACAATCCAAGAACATCAATTAGCCATTTGAGCCAACACGTGAATCTGCCCTATATAATGTGTCAACGAATTTTGAAAGATGATTTAGAGCTCCATCCATATCGCCTGCAATCCACACATGAAATTCTCAGAGCGGTTGAACCTCTTAGACTACAGTTCTGCCAATTATGTATTAACCATTTTAACAATAACGATGCTGTCTTCGAAAAAGATTTTTACTGATGAGGCTTGGTTCCATCTTCCTGGCTATGTTCACTCTCAGAATATGTTACTTTGGAGTGCAGACAATCCTCACATTTATATTGAATCTCCACGACACCCACAAAAATTAATAATAAAAAAAATTGTAAAAACAAGCTTTTATTTAAATGCTCTAAAAAAGAAGAAAATAAACTTTAAATTGAATCAAACCCATCAATTTATTACATTACACAATTTATATGATATAAAAGCTTGTCACGAGATTTACTTGTGTAGATGTATTAGATTAGATACTCTAGTAGGTACTAATATGTTTTTTAAATGTATTTGTCGTTCCAGTAAACCGATTAATGTCCCAAGCTCCTGTCCCCGATGTCTAAACGACCTGCAGTACCCACCGGAGAGGATTCTGCGAAAAAAATTCAAGAATCTGTTCCCTATAAAAAACTTCACATGTGGACATTTCGCTGCATTCGAGGAACCTGTCGAAATGGCTAAAGATATCTATGAATTCGTAACAGCCGTTGAATATCGAGAGGACAAATAGACCGTGCGTTTTATTTAATTAATTAAAATTATTTAATTAATTATTAACAAAAATCATATTAATTATAATTAACAATATTTAATTATAATTAAATATTTTATGAACTATATGTATGTTATATAACATTGGTCACATATTGACCTACGCCTTACTTATTTTCTAAGATATGAATAAACACGAAGAATGAAAAGTTATACGGTTTGTAAAAAAATTGTAATATGTTGTCAGGAAAACAAATGAACGACGCGTTTTCGGGATATGACGGGATATATTTCTGTGAATGAAGTACCCTGTATATTTTTACATATTTAAATAGCTTTGTTGTTCTTGATTTGTTCCATATAAATATGTAGTATATTGTTCTTTGCCGTTTGGAAGTAAATGGGGTATGTATCAGCTTTGTCTTTTTTTGCATTAAGTTAATGATGAAACATATCATTTATAAATTATACATGGTAAACATGTAAAATTTAGTTCAACAAACAATAAAAAAAGCTTTAAAATGAAACAATATTTAAACGTGTAAAAATATACAGTATGTTCCATTTAACAAAAAAAAAAAAACACTTATTTATGTCATATGACAATTTTTTTTACAAACATATGACTTCGATTCCTCCTGTTTATTCGTATATCCAAAAAATTAACGAGGTAAGGCATAGATCGATTGTATAACCAATTACCCTGTACTTAGATGTTTTAGATACATATATAGTGTTGTTGTCTTTTATTATTTTACTTTTTGTTTTTATTAAAGCGTTACCGCCTCACAAACCATTTTACTTCCCAATCCAGTTTTTGTATGGCGACAATGTAAATCAAAACAAGAAATCATTTTCCACTTAGAGGCATTCATTTTATTAATCAATAACCTCATCTGTAAAAATCAATTTAAACTAACGTGTCGTGTGATATTATCGATTATATTTTGTTTACACAAAATGTACTTTTTTTTTCATAAAAAAAATGTGTACAAAATTCGAACTGCTTAATTTTTGTAGGTGACATGTAATTTCTTATTTAAAATTATTGTTCATAAATACTGTACGAGTATATAAGAATAAACTGTCATAGTTTTATTTATATCCAGTTTTTAATTTTTTATAGTTGGTAATTTATCAGTTATCAGTAAATAAGCAATTTGAATAACGGTTTGCACAACACAGAGAATTATAGACTGCTCGCGTCTGATATACGAGAGGCCGGAAATGGCTAGTGTGGTGCACTTACAATAACATATCATTTATAATATCACATCGCAATAAAACCAATTTAGAATCACGCTCCGTCGGGAATACCCGCGCTGTGGCATTTCGTCTACTATAGGTATATACCGAGTGTTTCGTTACGCGTATCAGTGTCATTGTGATTTAGAGTGCTTGGACAACACAAGGGCGGATTGAACATGTCAAAAGAACGCAAAAATAAACAGTAATCCTTTTATGGTGATTTACGTATTAGGGGAAATGACCTATCTTATACTTTTTGTGGAAGAACTATAAAATCTGCAGATAAATCTAAAGTAACAAGACTTGTGAACAGCCACGCCTCTTTGAGTTCTAATAACCCGGGTTTTTTCTATGCACTTACAAAAGCATTTGTAGCTAGTGACATTCCATTAGACAAATTAAAGAACCCTGTTTTACGTGATTTTCTCGAAATCAGGACCAGAAAATCCCACATTCTACTACGTTATAAAATACGTACGTCAATCAGGTGATTTATAGTGATATAGTGCAAAGAATACGTGAAGTGACATACTATCACTTTGCAATGTGCCAATTAAAAAATTGACAACAGCACGTCCACATGCACAGTAGCTTCGTCTATGATGAAGTAAATAAAATCGTCCGCTATGTCTTCACATATTCTTTGCACTAAATTCAATGCACTAAATTTGCACAGATTAAAATGCCTACAAAGATATTTAAGGCATAAATAGATAAGACGGTATAAAAATTTAGTAAAAATGTACTGGAACCAACTGCTACAAAACAGTTTTCACCCAATGTCGAAAATGTAATTCAGGACTTTGTGTAGAATATTTTGACACCTTTCAATGCTAATGGGAATAATTCCCGTTCACTGTTATATATCATCAGAAATCATAGATCTGGATTTCAACCCTATTGGGTATTCAGTATAAATTCAGTGTAGAGTAAAAATTTAAAAAAACTTTTGATAAATTTTACGACATTTCACAGGCATTAACTATCATCACTAGAGCTCGGAGGTTAATAATAGATCCGTGTTTTACCAGGGACGGCTCCAGGATACCACTATTAGTGCGTTCCGAAATGTTAAACATGTCTTCCTTATACATGTGACGGGGATTGTTGTAGCCCAACTAATCGGCAAAGGAACCATAATCAAAGACACAGAACTTGCATACACACGGTAACTGATGCTATAATGAGTCACACCATCGCTTACACGAGCATTATATTTGTCTGTAGCAACATGCTGAAAAACATATGTTTTTACGTGCGTCAGTACACTGTCACACATGGTACATGGTAACGCAGTTCACTGCCATTAAAGGTCAGTTCCGCAAAATTGTTTATTCAATACTCCACCGTAACATGTGACGGACGCAGTTTCTGTACTGACCGGCGTAAGTTAATTAATACTAAAAAAATTGGTCATCAAAGTTGGCCGACCAAAAAAGACGTATTTCTATCTTGATCTTAAAGTAATCTTATTTAATTGTCAGGGTTGTGTGACAGCCATTATTTATTTTACAATTGTGACAGTTACTTGGCAAAAATTTGGCAACAACAATATTTCGTTTCGAACTTCAACATAACCGCTATTTGTATTTATCTCGTTCATAGCCAGATTTGATGACATTTTATTTGGATGGCTTGTTATAACTATATTCCAGTTGCGTTAAGACCGGTCCTGGAATCTATTATTAACCTACGAGCTCTAATCATCACATTATAAAAATGGGGGGGGGGCGGGGGTTAGACGCTCTAAAGGGTTTAGAATGTAAAAATGCATACAACTAAATTTTGGACAAATTTTAAGGGCAGCCGGTTTTTTTTTTTTTTATTTAATACGTTTACTTAGCCTTAAAATAAGAAAAAAAACACACATAGTCAATTTTCGCTTTACAAAAAGCTTTTCCACAAGGTGCTACAAGTGATATTCCATAAAAAAAATTGTGTTTTTGTTATAACTAAGAACCCCATAAAAAATCTCAGTCGGCGTGTTTTCATATTTTTTTTACTCAACTTTTAGCGAATTTCTTTCAGTTAAAATCCCCAGTCGGTATACACAGACTCTTGATACGCCGTTATAGGTTTGTGCGGTTCACTCTGGATTTCGTTGACCTTAAAATGATATCTTGTGACAGACAGTCACAATATCTCTCTTTATTTTATGCCACGATTCACCAACTTTACAAACGGCAAAATTTACGATTTTAAAATTTTCTTTAGGTTTAGATTCGGATTCGGTGACCCAAAAAACCTACATACGTTACACCCCGGTCCTCTTTGATCCGCCACTGGATGCAACGGATTACGCAGTTTTTTTCCTCTTTTCTTTTTTCGGCTCTTCGCCAAACAAAAACTATTGGATTTGCGATATCTACACTAGACCTTTTTACATTTTTACGCGTCTGTAACCTATTCGATCAGTTCGATTCGGCGAGTACCGAAATTTTTAATCGAGATGACTCCTCGAAGAAGATCTACGGGGAAGCGACCGAGCGAACCAAATGTGCCCCAGCCGATGCCGCCAGAGCCTAGGGCGCCAGAGCCTAGGGCGCCAGAGCCTAGGGCGCCAGAGCCTAGGACGCCAGAGCCGAGGGCGTCCCAGTACTCCCAGTTCACGGTGGCTGCAGCATCGATACTTGAACCAATGTACGTCTCTTTCTGTGCACACAATCCATTCTCGAAGTCGCCAGAACAAAGGTGGATGTTGTGGACAATTTTGATTCTGGCCATTGCGGTGCTTACCGCTGCAGGATTTTGCCTATTGGGGGCCGTGATGAGCGGGCTAATTCCTCTCGAGGATTTCGTGCTAGGGTTGTACAAGAAGGGCGTGCCGGCGATCGAGTTAAATGACACGTGGTGGGGTCCCGGCGAACCCGTCGAGGAACACACGAAGATTTTACCGTACATGATACACGTCCCGGAGCAGGTAAGATCCTTTTGTCATTTGCACAGGGTCAGTTTCTGATTTTAAAAAAGTAAAAACCGATGTCAGACAGCTTTTTTTACGTTGAATCCAGGTAGCATTAAGGTTTTGCTAAAGATCTTTATACTGTGCCTTTTCTCTTACTCCAACAGGGTCATATATTCTAAAAAGAAAGTCGCCTAAAATGGGCCTATTTATCGCTGTTTCAAAAACTTTTGCTAAGAAAACTTCGTTCTTTCCAAACTTTTCATAAGTGTGCCAAATTTGAATGGTCTATTAGAACATTTGTATTTTGACACTTTTTAATAGCTACAAAATTATCCAGAAAAATTAACACTTTGTACTTCGAAAGAAACACTCTATTTTAGTAGATTTACCGCACCACCAGTAGCAGCTAGTGGAATTTGACATGCTCGTATTTCCGTAAGGAGGCATGGGACCCACACCATAATTTAGGGGGTGGACTAAGTAGAAGGCTAAGGTTAAGTGGTTTTACTGGACCTAAGTAGAAGGCTATAATGGCAAAATATCGTCAGGGAAAACTTGCGAATTTTTTTCCAAAAATGGCTGCCTCCTGGAATATCTTGGAAACGGCTTACAAAATATTTAAATTAATATAAAATGTTTTTTATGATCATAATCATGGAGTAAATACAAGTATTTTTTATACTTGCGCTTTTCTTGGCATTTTGATATCTGTTAAAGTTATGGTAATTTGAATTTGTATTTCATCCAACCAGTGGCGGTGCGTGATATTTCAGTTAGCCATGTCTTGAAAACGACGTATGGGACCCACTTCACTTTTAGGTGATGACTATACACCTCTTACAGAAAGGATTTATAGTGAAAAAAACCGTCAGCAAAGTTTGCGAAAAAATTTCAAAAAACACTGGAGCACTCCCTGGGTTCTCAGTAACGCTCTGTGGAATATTTGCAATATATTTTTTTTCATGATCTAGAAACAAATATAAGGAGACGTTTTTCGATTTGTTACAAAAATATTTTTGTTTCAAAAAAGTTATGGCCATTTTAATTTTGGGAAACAAAATGTTCCTATAAAATTAAAATTAAAATGGCCATAACTTTTTGAAAAAAAAAAAATATTTTGCAACAAATCGAAAAACATCTCCTTATACTTGTTTCTAGATTACGAAAAAAAAAATATACTGCAAATATCCCATAGAGCGTTACTGAGAACCCAGGGAGTGCTCCAGTGTTTTTTCACTATAAATCCTTTCTGTAAGAGGTGTATAGTCATCACCTAAAAAGTGAAGTGGGTCCCATGCGTCGTTTTCAAGATATGGCTAACTGAAATATCACGCACCGCCACTGCATCGGACACATGCCAAATACTTTATTGAGTGCAATTAAAAGAAACATTACACTATTAACAGAATGCACTTTTACAATTACACAGATTACACTTAAACAATGCCTACTATACTTTTCTATCTACTATTTTATATTCACAGTTTAAATATGACAATAAAACCAGTTTAATTTTTCTCCTTGATAAATATATTGTTGCATATTCGAAAAAATAGCGGTGACTGTGCTATGTCGTAGTAGCGGTAGACTGTGCTATGTAGTGTTAAAAATTAAGCCGAAAAAAAAAAGTTATGAAAAGCAGGAAAATAAAAAAATTTACCCAAAGATGTCCTTCTGTTAGTACATACACCAAAGTTTGATATTCGGTGTATTATGTGATAATATCATGATATTAATGATATCACAACTCCACAAAAAAATTTTCGTTTGCAGGGGTCTGACTTTGTATACTATATGTTTTTTGGGTCGCTCCAAATCCAAATTGCTCCATCAGATCCGGTTCTTTTCCTAAAATGAAAAAACAGTCCTAAAACCAGTCCCATAATCATATATTTCATTAATTTCATAACCATATAATCTCAAAACTCCATAACCTTAGGCCCCATAACCTTCAAAACCCAATAACCTTATGATTCTAAAACCCCATAACTCAGTAAAAAAAGGAACTTATACGCGCTTAAGCAGTGTAAATCGATATGTTTGAAACGGATTTGCCCTTCAATCCCAGTACCACTTAACCTCAAAACCGCGTGATCCTAAAATCTCATAACCTCAAAAATCCCATAACCTTGTGATTGAAAAATCTTATAAACCAGTAAGAAAGAGACTTATACCCATTCAAACAGTGTAAATCAATATGTTTGAAACGGGTGTGCCCTTCAACCTCATTACCACTCAACCTCAAAATTTGGTTATTTGGTTATGAAGTTTTAAGAGAGGTTAAAGGGTAAGAGAGGTTAAAGGGCACACCCGTTTCAAACATATTGATTTACACTGCTTGAATGCGTACCTATAAGTCTCTTTTTTACTAGTTTATAAGGTTTTTCAATCACAAGGTTATGGGATTTTTGAGGTTATGAGATTTTAGCATTACGCGGTTTTGAGGTTAAGTGGTACTGGGATTGAAGGGCGAATCCGTTTCAAACATATCGATTTACACTGCTTAAGCGCGTATAAATCTCTTTTTTACTGAGTTACGGGGTTTTAGAATCATAAGGTTATTGAGTTTTTGAGGTTATGGGGCCTATGGTTATGGAGTTTTGAAATTATATGGTTATGAAATTGATGAAATATATGATTATGGGATTTTGTTTGGGTTTTTATCAAATTATATAATTTTTAGCTTGAATTTCATGGCCAGTCTTTTAAGGTTAGGAAAAGAACCGGATCTGATGGGGCAATTTGGACTTTGTCTTCGGTTTCAGCGACCCAAAAACATATAGATTATATGAGGGGTACAGATGCAAAACTCACATTATCCATAATTTTTCGAAATAGATTTAGTGGCGCTATCTTGTTCATCGTGTTGAACTACACGATTTTAAATCTAAAAAGTGGTATAAAACTCACATTTTCGTATTTATTTTAAATTGTGGAATCTGTGAATTGTTTCAAAACTCACATTCTCCTAAGGAGAATGTGAGAATGTTAGAAATTTTTACTGTGAACATTTTTTGTACGTTGCAATTTTAGGTTCATTATAAAAATAGTTCAATTCATCAGTCAACGATGATAATAAAACCGTATTCTAAGTATTTTGTGCAGCTTTTTATTTTGATTATGAACTACCATATTACATAAAATTTTTATTGATATACCATTGAGTTTGTTTCCAAATTCCTTTTCTTAACTTAACTTCATGAATTTTAGTGTAAAAAAAAATATTATGTAGAATAATTTGGAGCAAGACTACCATTATCAAAAAAGTTGTATCAAAACCCACAATATCCAAATTTGAATTCACTTTTTTGGAGTCAAATATTGTTGTGCTGTTATTTCACCAATTGAGAAGCAGAAAATACCAAAAAAAAAATTAAGTGCCTTAAGTCACTTGAAAAGTGAGATATCAGTTATTCCTTCTTCCTGAAAATTTTTAAAAAGTGGATAATGTAAGTTTTGCATCTATACCCCTCATATAGTCAGACCCCTGCAAACGAAAATTTTGTTGTGGGGCTGTGTATTCCATTATCGAGATAAAAAATTAAAACGTATTTTTGGCTCGCCCTGTATGTGAGAATAACTTTACAGGGCGGGCTTTAATCCAAAAAGTTTATTCAAAAGACCCCTTTTAAAACCATATCTACACACACTGAGAGTTGCCACCTCCATGAAAATAACCCGGAGATTCCGGGTTTCCACAAAGTATCTCCGGGCTCCGGGTTTTTTATGTTATTCTCCGGGTCAGCTTTGAAATTGAAATCTGTATTTATAAATTTCTATAATTGTGAATCATATATCATATATAATAGTTCCATGTATATGTCTTTTAACATATAGATTATTTGTTTGAATTGTGGCGCGTTTCTGTCTCTAGAGGGTAGTATCGTTACATACTCTCGAGTCCCTCTTATGTCACCACGTTTCTCCCTTTTATGTCACGTAACTCTCCCTCTTAAGTCGCCGCCTGTAAAAGTTTTAGAACTACGTTTTGAAATTGGATTCTCGTATGAATACAATTTTTATTGAAAAACCTAATATATTGACACCTAACCTTTAAAATAGGTTAGGTGTCTTTTAAAAAATATTTAACCTTTAAAATATCCACTCAAGCGGAAAATTGAACTTTGTCACGCACGACTGGGTATACTTACGTTTATTTTTTCGTTCAGCTGGCTCATTTTTCATTATAACAAGTGCTGTGGTCCATCTCTAAATATTTCTTTTTGCAACTGAAAACACGAAAAAGTTGAGGTTATGATTGCTTTTAAACGTGACTTAGGAGAGAATAAATTTCGTGACTTAAGCGAGAAGATGATGCACAGATTTGGTGACTTAAGAGGGGAGTGGAGTGTAGTGCAATCTAGAGATTTTTAATTTACCTAACCTTCTAAAATCGCTTTCTTCAAATACTGCGCGCTGCCTAATTCTCCCCCGCCGCCGCCGCGGACACCAATCTCCAGGTCAGTGGTCTCTCTGAGGTGGCAACACACACTTTGAAAGTCTTAACATAACTATTGGATGCCCCCCATTTGTATTGTAAGTTTCTGGATGAACTGCACTGGAGACTGGACAACATCGCACCGTTCGTGCTTTCACTGCCGGCGACCGGAAACACGTACGGCATCAACAGAGATCTACTGCTGAGGATCTACGATACGTGGAGAAACGCTTACAACTGGAGGGAGAGAGAAAAGTTTCTCAATCAGTACCCTCAGTTCATGATTAGGGTGCAAGGACTGTTGATTCACTATCTTCACGTGAAGCCAGAGCAACCAGAGCAACCGGAGGATGAGTACCTAGAGGACTGGACGCTGCCGGTGTACCCCATATTGCTGCTTCACGGGTGGCCGGGTTCCATCAGGGAGTTCTACGAGATGATCCCGGAGCTTACGTCGAATAAAAACAAACGAGTATTGCTCGAAGTGATAGCTCCATCACTGCCAGGTACAGTATTTCCAATCTCAGCTCAAAACGAAATAAAAAGAAAACAAGAGCGCGGCATTTTGCTGCCTCAGAATTACAAAGTTCTATGTTACACACAAATAATTTTGAGATAAACGCATGTAAAGTCTTTGGTGGCAGGAAGAACACGGTATAAGAAGAACAATCGTATACTGCTCTGAAGCCTTTCCCTTTTAGGTACGTATACACTTATGCGCTTTCGTGTTCAACTTGCGCTTCAACTTGCACTTCATCTTGCGTTTCATCTTGCCTCTAATGCATGCCTTTTTTGAACGCATGAAACGCATGCAGCTAACTGTCCACATCAATTCGCCAGTCAACTTGTCGCCTTCGGCCGTATATACCTGTAGACGTGCATAATATAAGTTCAAAATTAACCTTAAAGTTAGTGGGCTGTTACACTTTTAAAGCAACTGCGCAGATATGGATGTAACGGATGCCACTTTGCTCGTGGATGTTAGTGCAGCTTTTCTAATAATCAAAAAATCAAAAGAAAGGCGGAATAAGCGACGGCGTGTATGGATGAAAGAATATTTGAAATGTAATTTTGAAATTATGAAAGAATTGGATAATGATAATTGCGTCATGGTTAAATAAAATCAATAAAAAGTAGCTTGTAAATCGATAAAAAGTAGCATTTCTTCTGTGGAAGACATAATTGAACGCAAGGCATAACGCATGAAAATCCACTAGCCCTGGAATTACGTTCCTCACGGGTTGCGCTTGTAGAATTGCGTCGTTCAACTCAACATTCGTCATTCTACAAGCGCAACCCATGAGGAACGTAATTCCTAGGCTAGTGGATTTTCGTGCGTTATACCTTGCCTTTAATTATTTCTTCCACAGAAGAAGCGCTACTTTTTATCGATTTACAAGCCACTTTTCAGAAGCTTCAGAAGCTTGTAAAAGTTCATTTTGGACATGCGCGAAAATTTCTAAACAGGACACAAATATCCTTACCCAATTCTTTCATAATTTCAAAATTACATTTCAAATACTCTTTCATACACGCCGTCGCTTATCCCGCCTTTCTTTTGATTTTTTGATAATTAGAAAAGCTCCACTAACACCACGAGCAAAGTGGCATCGGATACATCCATTTCTGCGCAGTTACTTTAAAACCGTAACAGCCCACTAACTTTAAGGTTAATTTTGAACTTAAATTATGCACGTCTACAGGTATATAGGCCGAAGGCGACAAGTTGACTGGCGAATTAATGTGGACAGTTATCTGCATGCGTTTCATGCATTCAAAAAAAGCATGCATTAGAGGCAAGATGAAACGCAAGTTGAACACGAAAGCGGATAAGTGTAGATGTACCTAAAAGGTACGTCTACTTGAAGCCGTCGTTAGACTGAATAGCGATGTTGCCAAAGGTTCTGAGTTGTGCATATTGCCATGTGATATGTATAAGTCCGATAAAACTGTAACATAGAACCTTATAATTCTGAGGCAGCGATTTGTCAATGCAGCTGCATCGAAGTCGAACGCTTGCCGTCCGTAGGCGCGCGTAGTTTAATTTGTTTTCATCTGAGTTTTCATCTGTATTTTGACGCCCACACAGGGTTTATTATAAAGCTGGGCATTTGACGGATTCTTACGAGGCGAGCCCACATACAGGGTGAGTCAGAAAGAATGGGCCAACACTAAACTGGAGATACTAGACACCAAAATATTCAAAAAGAGCTCAACATGCCTTATACCAATGTCGCTGGTTTACTTTTACCGACGTCCAGTTAGATTGGGTGGCAATTCAAAAAGGTCCAATGACAAAATTAGAAATTAAACCACACCAAATGTTCACCTTAAACTCATATTTCAACATGAGTTTAACAAAATATCTTTCTGTTACAGCAGTGGATTCTCCGAATGATTGTTCCTCCAATTAAAAACTCCTCGTCTAGTAAATGTCGCCTGATCGATAAATCAAATCTTATTAAAATCTGGGTTTTCTGTTTGCATGTTTTGTAAAAACTGAGCAAATTGTAGGCGAGCTGGTAAATCTTGAGGCAATAACTGCTGAACTGGAGTATAATGATATGGATGGAGCATTTCTTTTTTAAAAATTTTACAAATGGACGATTGGCTTAGCCCCATACCACACTTAACCAACGAGTACTCAGACCTACGATTTCATCTGCTTCATCCACTGTGATAGTTTTCGGAGTACCGTGGTTATTTTTAAGAGGTTATTAGGTTGCGTTCTATTTGGATATGATTGTAGATATCTTCGGGCCGCCTCATGTCCATTAAAATTTGCCTGAGCAAAAATACAAATCATATCACGCATCTCACTGTTAGAAAAATGATTATATCGTGGCATTTTCTGATTACTAGCTAATCCTCTTGCACAAATAATAATCAAAGGTACGCAAAATAGCCAAATAATTTAATGATATGTAAATTTCACAGAAAAAAAATGAACAAAATACATTGAACCTTTCAAATGCAAATAACTTAAAAACCGATAGATTTTAAAACTTAAAACTACCAATTTTCAGATTTATATTATCAAAACTTTCTCAATTATTGAGAAATATCAGAATAAAATTTAAACTTTGAACACGCTGTATCTCTTAAACCAGCAACATTGGTAGGTATAAGGCATGTTGAGCTCAATCATAATATTTTGGTGTGTCTCCAGTTTAGTGTAGGCCCATTCTTTCTGACTTTCTGACTCCTATAAAAAAAATTGTGTTATTGCGACTGTATAAGCCGGACAGATTATCTGGATTGACTGAACATCGAAATGTCACAAAATGATAGAAACTACTGATTACTTCTTTGGCATTTATATCAACAATTTGCGAATTATTTAACTATTAAGTTTATTAAATATTTTGGATAATCGGGCTCTAAATTACCATGCCAAAACAAATAACTACTTTTGCAAACTTATTAACTAACAAATTATGGCTGAAAGTAAAATAAATACTTTGGTTACAACGTAACAAACTATAGTTCAAGTTTCTGGAATCTAGCTAAATAATCAGTATATGAAAGTCGTATATTCGTTTGTATAAAAATATATAGGTATGTAATAATAAGAGCCATTATTCATGGCGATAACTGAATATTGGGAATCTTAGGCAACAGTTGTTTTTGCTGCATATTTAAATAAATCTGCTGTTTTCATAACAGTCAGCAGAAAAGTGTTATATTTTTGGCTGACAAGAGCAATAAAAATAAAACAGTTTTTATTTGAATTAAAAGCGAGTGAAAGTCGTCAATTGAAATAATCAAATCAATAAAACTGAATACCGTAAAAAATTTAAAATAAAATGCCCGAAAAATAGCAAACGAGTAAATAAAAAGCTTAAATGAGCTCCACCATTTCCATACGTATTTTAAGGCGCTGAGACCAAACCCGAGCTCATAATCGGCCGATCAGTTAGAAATATTGACATAACTTCAAAAAAACACCTTAAATATTCCTGAAAACCCCAAACAATTCATAATTTACCAAAAATTTTAAATCTAACATAACCTAAGGCAAGAACTTTACACCGAGAACTTTAAACTAAGAATTTTTAACCTAACATAACCTGAGACAAGAACTTTAAACCTTAAACTTAAACCTATTATAAATTAAGACAAAAACTATTATGTTTCTAAGGCAAGAACTAATAAAGTTTAGAATTCTTAATGTAAAGTTCCTGTCTTAAAATATGTTACATTTTACATAGTAAGAAATATTTTTTATTTTGATTTTGATTTTATATCATAGATATCGATATTTCGGAACATCGAATTTACTAAAAACAAGGCAAGAATTGTACACAAAGAACTTTAAATCAAGAACTCTAAACCTTAATAGTTCCTGCCTTAGGAACTTAACAGTTCTGATTTTAATTTATAATAGGTTTAAGTTTTTGGATGAAAGTTCTTGTCTCAGGTTATGTTAGGTTAGGTTAAGAATTCTTAATTTAAAGTTCTTGGCTAAGGTTATATTAAATTAAGAATTCTTGGTGTAAAACTCTTGCCTTTATGTTATGTTAGTTTTAAGATTTTTGGTTTAAGCTTTTAATTTATTTGTTTTGTATTTTTGTCAAAATAACTGATGGGCCAATTCTGACCTCAGATTCGATCTGAGCTTCCCAAAAATACGAATGGAAATGGTCGTCAGCTCATTTGAGCGTTTTATTTACTTGTAATTGTGATCAAAGGTAACTTTTGCAGTTTAATTGCACCTAGGGTACCTAGCATCCAGCAGGTCAAAGATTCCTATACATTTTTCTCGTTGTCATGGTAACTGCTAAAAATAAGAGCGTCCGATTTGCTTGAAGATATAAATGTGAAAATTTCAATGTAATCCCATTGAAAAAGTGGACACCTTGTGTACAATTCCGTTTTCAGGTTTCGGATTTTCGGAGCCGCCTTCCCGTCCAGGCCTGGACGCGCTCAATATGGCCGTGCTCTTTAAAAACTTCATGAACCGTCTGGGTTTCGAGGAATTCTACGTGCATGGGGGGCGATTGGGGCGGAATTATAGGCCAATTGATGGCCACCCTCTATCCGAACTCCGTAATAGGGATGCACTCTAATTTCTGCTTTAGCTACCTCCACCTGTTTCACCTCAAAAGGTTAACGTGGAATTTACCTGATATGATCGCATACCAACCCAGTAAGAGTATGGATCTCAAGAAAGCCCACACACTCCAGGAACTTGGACACGTGTATCTGCAGGCAACTAAACCAGACACGATTGGTAATATATTTTTGCAAGATGCTGAAATTTTAACGAAATATAGTATTGTAATCTTCAGGTCCCTATTAAAAAAGTCTCGGTATATCTATAATATACTGATCTCTATACTAACTAGATAAGCAGTAGGACGGAAGTGGGAGGGGGAGTTCCTTACTAACTCATAAAATGGCTGCCGCCCAAAGCCGCCGAAAAAGGCGGAGAGGGGACTGTTCTACTGCCTGTCCATTAATAGATATACAGATCAGTGCTACAATACCATTCACATTCGAACACTTTTAATCGCTTAACAACGGAGTTTTTTGCACTCAACGTAGTTTTTTGTAGGAGTCGCGTTAAGGGAGAGTCCACTAGGTTTAGCAGCATACATTATGGAGAGGTTCTTAGTGTTAACAAATCCGGATTGGATCAACTTGAGACTGGGCGGAATCGAAAAGAAATTCGGTATGACCAAACTACTCGATAACGTCATGATATATTGGGCAACTGGATCGATAACCACATCCATGCGCCTATATTACGAAACCTTCAACTGGCCACAGCTACTCCGAAGTATGGAGGTTGCTAGGTACCTATGTCTTTTTTGTTAACAGTTAAGAAAACATTATTAACATCAATCAATACGTTTGTTTGGGTGTTATTTTGCACGCTGTGCAATAGATATACAGTATACAGTAAAAGTTACGATACTGCGTACATAGGTGGATATTAAATACATATCAAATGGTATATTTTTATGTCAAAGTTAGGCGAATTGCGTACAACAATCAAGTTGCGTACAACAACCCAGCTCCTCCCCCTTCCCTCTTAGCAAGATCTAGAGAGCAAAATCTTGCTAAATCTAGAGAGCAACGTTGCCCGATCTAACAGTAACTCTTCATAATAGGTCTTTATAAAAACCCTATACTTATATTTTTCATTAATGTACAATCAATTAATATAAGTCAATTTCATTTTCAACTGCGTTGCGTATAATAAAGTTTACTATTATCTTGAAACAATTTTAAACAGCTAATATTACTTCAAATAGCTGTAAAAAAATTTAAAATATCTAATAGGAATATTACATTGATGTGGCAACAGCGAAAGAAGACAGAACGGTTTGGTAATACTCTACACAAATACAAAGTCGAAACAGAGTCGGATTCAGGTCACTATTATTGCAAAGCAACGGTTCACAGAAAATGCATCATAATATAATACTGAATATTCGAATAAACGTACTAGAGAGCTAACTACTACACGACGGAGTGATACATACCTGTATTTAGGTGTGGTAATGTCAGTGGTCACGAAAAATTAAACTTAAAAGGACTTACACCCACAAAAACTCTTAAAATGTTTAAAACAAAAAGTAATATTACTTTTAAACTAGCGTATGTAGAGCATACTTTTGCAAAATGTTTCGTCTCTTGTTAAACAGTTGCAGTTTCATTACAGCTGAGTTTGTGTTACTTAATAAATTTTTCCTTTAATCTGACGAAATATTAGTCTTACATGTCTCAAAACAGGTGTTATGGGAAGAGGTATACCCTTAACTTGGAACAGGTATACCCTTAAATCAGGAAGACATCATACCTTATTGTAAAATTCTAGATCCCGTCGCTACGTTGAGGTATCCAGAATTTTATGATAACAGGTATGATGTCATGTTTCAAGGGCATACCTGTTCAAAATACCTGTATAAAAATTTGTCAAGTAAGACTCGAATATTTTGTCGGTTTAAAGGTAAAATTCATTAAGTAATACCAAAGCAATTGTATGCAAACTACATTTGTCTAACAGAACAAGAAGAAAGTTGGAATAATATGGGTCATTATGTTACAGTAATATTACTTTTTGTATCAAAAAGTAGTATTTTTTTTCTTTATATCTTCGTGAAATAACATTTTTTGTCTCTTGTTTTTAGAAAATCGCAAGCCAGCTTTTATAGTTGGTTATTAAAAATCTAATTAAGTCACTGTAACTTTTTGTTGTGGTGTTTTAGGCCCAAATTTTATGAGCTTTGTAGATGTGTCATGTTTCGTGACCACTAACATTACCACCTCTAAATACTGCTGCATCATGTAATAGTTAGCCTCACACTACGTTTATTTGAATATGCATTATCTTATTATGATGTATTTTCTGTGAACTATCGTTTCGTAATAATAGTTACCTGGGTCCCACTCTGTTGCGCTCTTATATTTTATGATCTTATCGTTTATATCGACGTTGAAGAGACCGGCGAAATTCGGTCGTTATAAACGGAGGTCGCTATATCCAAACACCATGTAGTGTTTGTACTTACTCAAAAACGGTCTTTATTCATAATAGAAAAGAGTACACATAAATATACATGGGTACAAAAAGCTGAAACAACAATGATATATTTTAATATGTAAGTAGGTACAAAAAAATTGATTCTACAAACAACTTAACACTAAGCTATTTTTAATTAAATTTTAACAAAACTAAAAAGTTTCTTTCGATAACATTTTCCAAATTTCAAGCAAAGCAAAATCTGTTTTAGACTTTTAGATTTTTATTAAATGTGAAAAAAATGTTGAATCGTTGAAAATGCATTATTTATAGAAGGTGGTTGAAAATCGATTATTTCGTCCATTTCTACATCTTTGTTAAGTTTTGACTCCATATTTGGATCCGAGCCAGCTAAAATTTCATCTTCAGTTATATGCTCCTATCATATAATTTGTGTTGTTCCAGTTATACTATTAATGTTCCAAGCGCATGTCCAAGATGTCTAAAAGATGTCGACTATCCACCAGAACTTTATCTGCATTACAAATTCAGGAAATTTATAAAATGGGGAAATGACTCTCTCTTGTGGACACTTCGCTGCATTCGAAGAACCAAAAATGATGGCTACGGATATATATGCATTTGTAGAATACGTTTGGAAGTCCCCTTATTATTAAGTTGCAAGAAAAGTTATTTAAACAATGAATAATATGCCAAATAGACTGTAAGGTTTAATTTATTAATTAATTTATTTTGATTAATTATAATAATAGTTATAATTAATTATGACAGACTATAATTAATTAGGTATAATTAAATCATATCTGTGTTGTTTTAGATAGGCTAGTTCATTGTCGTTGTCTGTGTTGTTCGTTCGTTTTGTTTGTATTGTATTACTTCTGTCAGTTTTTATTAAAGAGTTACTCAACTAGAATGAATTATATGTACCAAAATCCAATTTTTCGTAACATTTGTACATGATAAAAATATAATATTTTACTCCATTTACTTGCCCATTTTCTTTGCAATGTGTAGGCCATTATATACCTAAATCCCACATATTCTGCTAAAACAAATGTCTAATAGTAGCCCGATGACAAATAAAAAAAATGGGTACAAACCCAATATCAGAAACATTGGAGTAATACTCCAAAACTAGCACAAAGCAAGGTCCTTGTTCTTAAATTAGTAGTCAGCCAATAAAAAGAAAACGGACCTAAGTGAAGGATAGAATAAGACAGATATAATTAGTTCACATACAGTATTTGTTAAAAGAGCTAGAAGCTCCCAAAACTTATTAATTCTTGCTTTTTTGGGTCTTGGAGAGCTTGAAGTGTGCCATTCCATGCTTTGGCGCTTGGTTTCCGGGTCGTACTCAAACATCCAAGTCTAATCATCAGTAATAATGGCACGTTCCATAAACTGGGGATAATTTTCAATCGATTCCAAAGAGTCAAGACACCTTTCTCTCCTGATGTCCTTTTGTTCTTGCGAAAAGTTTTTTTTTGTGGAACTATTTTTGCGCAGATTTTTTCATCCCCAATTCGTTAGCTAAATCTAATGAACAGTGGTGTGATTCAAATTTAACTCTTCCCCGATCATTCTTGTCGTCAACCGACAATCTGAACGCACAAGATCCCGTATTCTATCGACATTTTCATCGGTTCTTGAAGATGAAGGCCTTCCGCTGCGTGGTTCATCTTCAATCGACTCTCTTCCTCCTAAGAATGCCTTAAACTACCGAAAAACCTGGGCTCTTGAAAAAAATACTGTCTCCGTAAACGTGTTGAAGTTTTGCAAAAGTATCCGTTACGCTGTATCCAAGTCTGAAGCAAAACCTGATAGCACACCGTTGTTCAAAATTAATGTCACTCATTTTTAAAACGCACTAGAAAGAACTCGCAAGAAGAAGAAGTCACAAAGAACAAACAAATGACTCTAACTTGTAAAAGTTCAAACTTGTACTGAAGGTACTTTGCCAGTCTCATTACTCTATTTACACACCTCGTTTACAACGACGATTACATGTCAATGACATCGAGACCGTTTTCTATACTCTATCAGATTGTGGAGCATTAGATCGCAGGAGACAAGAAATTTATAGGAATACTAAGTGCCCCTGGAGACATACAGCACCTACCTATCCTGTGAACCTGTATTGTCACTGATTGAATGGAGTAATATAAGAGTTGGATACGTCAATTTAGATAAATTAGGGTAAGTTGGATAAGTCAGTAGGTTCGGTTTATAATATGTAAGTACCAAAAAATTTGATTTCAACAATTCCAGAAGGTTTAGAAAAATTACTGTTTCTGGTTAGAAATTCCGGTGCTGTCCTTTATTGCGGCAAAAGGTTAAACACCTAGAACACACTGTGTATGTCACCTTTCCCAGTGAAGACACGCCTTAAGATGACCGGCCGATTTCTTTTTAATTTTTTTTGTCGCGTTTTAAAAACGTCGCATCATTAGTAGACACCAACAAAAACGGAATATCGAATTGTTACGTTTTTGTGACAATATCGCATAGTGCCACTTCAACGGTTCAAGTAATACACACAGCGTTTAACACCCTCGTCGATACGAAAGGCATTAGTGGATCTCAAGATGAAATGGTGTATGTTATTCTCCGTATTTTTTGTTTTATTTGTGTATGCGTGGGCAATCTTTCTGGCCTGGTTCTTTTGGTCCACCGGCAGTACAGAAAGTGATATCAAAGTGCCCTCTTATTTGGGCCCTAGGGATGCCTTCTGGGAAGACGTCCGCAGAAAACAGTTCAAACTAAGTGTATCGGATAAGGTAAGAATATAAGATAAGTATCGGTTGACTGTTTTTTCGTCGAACCTTTCATTAGTCAAAAAAAATATCCACAGAAGCGATAGCTAGCTTTCAATTCTTATATATTCTCATTCTTAATACGGTACAACCTTTTTAATCCGAACACAGTGTTTTTGTACACTAATCATAATGTTCATTTAATAAGTGAATTGTAACATGATGTAAAAAGTCTATCGTTTATATTAAGTTTTGTCTAGAATACACTTAGGCTTAAGTATTTTAGGGAAACACGGCAATAGAGTAATTAGGTACTTTCAGGTATTTTATTTGTATAAATATTTTGCTTCATATATAATAATTTCATAATTTCATAATTAATTTACGATTAATAAGTAGAGGGGTTGGGTGAGCAAAAAAATAAAAAAAATGTATAAATAATACATATAAAAAAATTTTAATAAATTAAACGGTGTTTTCACATACAATTTTTTAATTTTTTTCTTTTTTTTTTTTCCCCCCCCCTTTTTTTTTTTTTGTAAAAGATATTATCAGACTTTGAGGGTATAGAGTCTTTCAAACAAAAAATGCAAAATAATATTAAAGGCGTTGATAAGACACAACTAACTTGTCTAGTTGTATAGATACATGCATAAAAACCTCGAAAAACAAAAAACGTCATCAAAGTTGGCCAGAGTTGGAAATTGAAAAAAAATTTGACGTATTTCTCTTCTTAATCGAATTTATAACCTTATTTACTTGTCAAAACTGTCACATCATATGACAGCCATTGTTTATTTTATAAATTGTGACAGTTACTTGTCAAAAGTTTGACATAACCAAAAAGCTTAGACATGACCGCTATTTCCATCTATCTTGTTCATAGCCAGAGTTGATGACGTTTTTTTGGGATGTCTATATATATATAGGAAAGTAGTTATGTATTATCGTTCTATCAGCACCTTAAGTGCATTGAGAAGTTCTTTCATTAATTTAGAATAATTATGTGATGTAAAAAACGAATGCTGTATATTTTACAATCTTTGTCACATCAAATCAAATAAAATCATACACTGCAAATTAATGTTTTATTAATGCAGTCAAGTGAAGAATAAAACAATAATAATTGTATTAAAAATTTTATTTGGGTAGGTACTCCGTGTTAGAACACACTAGACCTAATATTTTGTAATAAAATTATATACACAGGTATTTGAGATATGGCTGATTCGAAATTATTTACTTTTTTTTTTTGGAAAAAAATGCATATTCAACCAAACCCAGCTTTCCACACCCAATAACCAACCAGAAAAAAGCCGGAGTACTAACCAACTGTTAAAACTATTTATATGTATAGTTAAAGAAAACTTCTATCATCTATCTTCTATCATCTATCAACCCCCTCCAAAATAAAAAGGTGGTTCCATTTCAAAGGGCTATAAGGGGTATAATTAACTTTCCATTACTATTATAACGACAGTAGACGTTAGAAGGACTTTTTCATTGAGTGAACTACTGTTAAAGTGATAGACTCCAAGGTTTATCTGCAGAAACAGAAAAGCACCTAGTAAGACAGTGTCATTATCGACACAGGTCTTCATGCGTATCAGAAACCGAAACTGACTGATACATGTGTTGGAAATTTTTTTATATTTCATACTTTGTATTAAATATTTGTACATTTCATTTCATATTTAACGTGTTTATTCATTATTGTATTGTGGCGTATTTTCTGTGAACTATCGCCTTGTAATAATAGAGGCCTGAGTTCTAGTCTGAGTTCTCTGAAAAAAAGTTGTTACTAATACGAATTCGTTACATAACACAAGCCGGCAATGCCGAGAGAACTCAAATTTAAAAGTCCGAGGTCATTAGAATCAGAATTCAGAACTGCTTAAAATCTATGCGTAAACTTATAGTTCTAGAATCGATAAAAAAGCCTGTTAGAAAACATGGGACCTTTTATGCTTTTATATATCAAAACTGGAAAAATGGGTGGATTGCAAGGTAAATAAATCGCTGTTATCTTCCATTACCAATAAAAAATCTAATATTTGACAAAAACAAATAAATGAGGTTATTCAGCACTTTAAACGGTTTCAAAATAAAAATTCTTGCAAAATCCTGGAACTTTAACAACGATTCGGAACCAGTTACGAACACAATTCACTTGTTATTAGAGCACTGCATTGTAAGTTGCGAATTTTTAAATCGACTAGTTAGAAGAGTAAAATGGCTTTGCGCAAGTTCTGAACTCTTCTAGATTATTGTTGGAACAAACCTTCTGTATAATTGTTCTCTGCTTTAATTATGACAGGACTAGAGTTGAAAAATTAACAAACCTTAACAGAACCGTATTAAGGAAAAATAGGAAGCCGTGACAGATAGTGAAATTAAAAATGCTCTTATTTTCGTAAGGAAACATGAAACCCACATATTTTTTTGGGGAATGATTATTGAACATATTGTAGAATGCTATAATAGCAAAAAAAAATGGAATGGAACATTCAAAAAATGTCTGACTCGGCAGAAAAAATGCTTGCAAAATATTTGCGAAATATTTTTTTCTTAATCTCAAGTACCTAAATACAGTCCTTTCATCCTTAAACTTTTTCTCCCTTGATCACGAGATCTGTTAAAGTTACGGGACTTCTAATCTTTCTTTCATTTTATATTTAACTTGATAATTGTGGAAATCAAAATTCACAAATATTTTTCAAGCTGTTACCAAGATTTTCTGGTGAGCAAGCCATTCTGACTCTTTGTTGCACGTTTTTTTTTTGTTATTATAGCTTTCTAGTTGACTGTAATAATCACTCCAAAAAATACTGTGTAGGTCCCAAGTTTTTTTTTACGAAACACTGCCACATAAATATCACAGAGGATAAGCCTGAACCACAGACGTTTTCCAGGTCATTGTCGACCTATACCAGAGGCTGCAGGAGGCTCGACCCTACGAGTCGCTGCCAATCCAGCAGGAGTACGGCGTGAACTCCGCCGTACTGAAGCAGTTAGCCGAATCCTGGCGAAATAACTACAACTGGACGGACAGACAGAACTTCCTCAATAAGTTTCCCCAGTTTACGATCCGCATCGATGGGTTGCGCATACACTACTTACATGTGAAACCGTCGGCGAAGGATAAAAACGAAAGACCGAATTTGAAGGTGCTGCCCCTGCTGATGCTTCACGGATGGCCGAGTTCGGTCAGAGAGTTTTACGAGATGATTCCGGGAATGACGAGACCTCGGGAGGGATTTAACTTTTTATTTGAAGTCATTGTGCCTTCATTGCCAGGTGAGGTATCAGTCTATAGGTACGTTCCAAATTTGCCTTCGGTTTCAACGCGAATTACAAAATAAAATTGAGGAGTAATACATTTTGAAAAAACATGAGGCTTTTACTTACATTATTAACTTTATATACAGTAAGCATTACCCTACTGCGTACATAGGTGGATATTAAATGGTACATTTTTATGTCAAAGTTAGGCGAATTTAGTTACGTACAACCCAGCCCCTCTTCTTAGCGGAAATCTAGACGTTGCCGGATCCAACTGTAACTCTGCATAATAGGTCTTTATAAAAACCCTGTATTTATAAAA
The DNA here is from genome assembly GCA_029963805.1 of Aromia moschata. Taxonomy (NCBI): domain Eukaryota; kingdom Metazoa; phylum Arthropoda; class Insecta; order Coleoptera; family Cerambycidae; genus Aromia; species Aromia moschata. Next base: position 914,463 of record JAPWTK010000131.1, read on the forward strand.
ATGCATGTACGATCAATCAATATAAGCCAATTTCATTTTTAGACTGTGTTGCGTCTAATAAAATTTACTGTTATCTTATTTCAACAACTATTGTGAAACAATTTTAAACAGCGAATATTACTTTCAGAGCTAGATAAACATCTGAGCTGTGAAACAATTTTAGAATGTTTAATATGGAATATTATATTGATGTGACAAGCAACAGCGAAACAATACAGAAACTACGAACATTCAAACTTCCGGCGAGTCGAAGCAGAGTCGCATTCAGGACTATTATTCAACTCGGACAGTCGGACTATTATTGCAAAGCGATAGTTCACAGGAAATAGCAGTCGCGGTCGGTGGAATTTGACATGCTCGTATTTCCGTAAGGAGACATGGGACCCACACCATAATTTAGGGGGTGTTTACTAGACCTAAGTAGAAAGCTATAATGGCAAAAAATGTTCAGGGACAACTTGCGAAATTTTGGTAAGTGTCTGGTATCTGGTTTCCAGATCTTGGAAACCGTTTGCAATATATTTGCGAAATATATTTTTTTTCATAATCACCAAGTGAATACAATTTTTTTTATACTTGTGATTTTTGCTAAATTCTTATTTTGCGTTAAGATATATTTAAAATCTCACTGGCGAAATGGGATGAAATAAAAATTCAAATTACCACAACTTTTACAGATCTCAAAATGTCACGAAAATCACAAGTATAAAAAAAATTGTATTTACTGGGCGATTATAAAAAAAAAAATATTTTGCAAATATTTTTCAAGTCGTTTCCAAGATCTACCCGGAGGCAGCCATTTTTGGAAAAAAAATTCGCAAGTTTTCCCTGACATTATCGCCTTCTACTTAGGTCTAGTAACCACGCCCCAAATTATGGCGTAGGTCCCATGCCTCCTTACGAAAATACACGCATGTCAAATTCCACCGACCGCCACTGGAAAATACATCATAATAAAATAGTGAATATTCGAATAAACGTACTAGTAAAAGGTGCCAGTGGTCTGACGTATCATTGTGTGACATATGACGTCATACAATAGTTCATTTCAAGTGTTGACTCTAATGTATTCGTTCGCTCAAAATTCATTCACCCCGCAATACGACATAGCCTTATCTGTTTAAAAGTGCTTCGTACATTTCATTCTATGAAATGATATGTATTTCGATTGTATGAAACGATTCCGAGCCGGACCTGTTTCTAAAAATCGCAGGTGTTCCGACTCTTATGGTAAAAATGCTATTTCAAATTTCAATCCAAACAGCTCCATCGACAAACCTGATGGTTGCCATACGCCTGCGCTAGGATTCGGATCGCGTACCAGCTCATGTTAAGCAGTGGTGAGGTTTACTCAACAAAGAAGTTAACTTATCAATTCCCCTTCATTCTGCTATGTACGCATTAGGGTGACGAGTACTGTATATATTATCCCTTTGTTGAATTATTATGTTCAAAACTGAGGAAAAGTATTATTGTTTCCGCTATTTCCCGGTATTTTCATGTTTAACTAAAGATCTATAAAAAAAATATCATCCATGTTGACCGAATAAAAAAGACGAATTTCTATTATTTCCATTTAAGACGTATCTTAAATGTTTAACCTTATTTAATTGTCAAGGCTGTTAAATCATGTGGCAGCAACAAGAAAGTGTCGTTTTGAGCTTCGATCAAGAAGACTAGAACTAAGAGAGACCGAACTCGTTCGGTGTCATGGGCTCATATCTGTCCGCCTCCAGAAGGCGCTATAAGCAGTGCTGTACTCGACGTCACGTGATGAGCAGCGGACCATATGTGAATGTTTATGGATGTAGGCTGTCAAAGCACGGTATACAAATAGATATACCGTGCTATCAAAGCGTATGCTTACATGCCGTTTGGCTTTAATAAAAATACAATTTGAATGTCAAATAAATATGGTTCGAAAGTGCTGTGTGTGCATTGTGTGATACAAGAAGCGTTCCGAAGCGTCAGAATAACCGGACATTATTTCAAATTACTGATGTATGTATAAAACGAAATATTTTCCTTTGTTGTATTGTTAACGTTGAAGCACATAACATGAAATATTTTGAGTACATTTTCATAATGAGAATTACGAAAATTTGTAACTGCAAAGATAACAACAAATTAACGACAAATATCGAGCGTCTGCCACATGTATTCGTACCACGTACGTACACACGGACTCTAACGTACACAGATTAGTACAGAACGACACTGCTTACAGCGCCTCTGGAGGCGGACATATTCGAGCCCGTCGAAAATCCGCAGCTCTGTCTCCTTAGTTCTAGTCTTCTTGGCTTCGATATAAACGCTATTTCCATCTCTCTCGTTCATAGCCATTTGATGACTTTTTTCGTTTGGATGACTCTTTACTTTCTTCGCATTTTTTTATGAAAAGACTACTACGAAAAATTGACGACGGCAATTTCTTAAGCGGTTATTAAAGAGACATCCAAAAAAAAACCTCAAAAAATCTGTCTAAAAAAAAAAAAAAAAAAAAAACGGGGCTTTGGGAAGAAATTTGAAAGGAGACACAAAAGTTTAACTGCACTAGACATTTATAGTTTGTATTTGATTTTTATATTATGTTGAAATATGCTATGACATATTTATATCAATAATATTATACAGGGTGAGTCAAACTTAACGGACAAAGGTAGGCTTTTTCTACAAAAGCTTACTGTGTTCGCCGTTCATGGAGGCTTTTTTTTATTTCAAAAACTCTCAAAGTCAGTATTTCAATGCAAAGTTGACATCTAATGCTTGCGCGTACCTCCCTGTGGTATTTCTTGGGAGTGCAAGATCCTCGCTCGGAGACTAGTTCGGACGGGCAGTAACTTGCTCTTTTGAAAACCTAGTACAGGAGAGGCAGGAGGGGAGTCCTTTAAAATGGTTGTGAGTTACTGTAGAGTTATGGCCTTTTGCCTATCAATTAGAGGCATGTCATCAATATGGCAAAATAAATAAAGGCCGACTTTGTCTTAGATCAAAATGGACCAAGAGTGTTCGCGCCCAACGTTGCACGAAAATTCAGGAAAAGGCATTTAGTGCAGGTTTTCTGGGCCCAATGCATTATGTTGGTTAAAGTATGAGGTTTTGATATTATTGTTGTCCAAGAATCACTCTGAAAATTCTCTTCCTTGGGGGGGGTTCTTGGGGGAACAAAACCCCCCCCCCCCCAAATGATAGGGGTGGCGACCATCTCTTCAAGTTCGTCACAATGCTCTATAGCCTAATTACAACGAACATGGGGAGTGGTCTAGGATATTTCTTCATTATTATGAAGGGTGCAAAAAAACCGTCTGCTCGCGATTTCGAAGAAGTTTTCCCAGTTTCTCCTTAATTTGTTTCTATATAGTGTGGGCACTCTCTCATGGAAATCTTCGGGCGTACTCATTCAAGAACATTAACAACCAAAAATAAATTAAAATTAAATTACAAGAAAATAAAAAAATAGTTAAGGAAAAATTGGTGGAATTTGTTAAAATTAGTTGTTACAAACAATATTTTAGGTTTTGAAAAAAAGGAGAATTGGGGGAAGAAGATTTCCAATTTTAGATGCAGAATAACATGCCTATCCGTACCTTTCGTGTCGCGTTAAGTTTGACTCACCCTGTATATTCTGTGGTAGCTTCGTAATTATAAACGAATTTAAAAATATGACTAAAAATATGAATCCTGCATTTGTTTCTTCATATTTGCCACAATAAATAAAATATCAGACATTTTAAAAAAGGCCAAAATCTACCCTGTAGCACCACATCTGATCGCAAAACTGACCATCTGACTTCAAAACTGACTTCAAAAAAAAATAATCCGGGACTACTGTATCATATTTTTTATACTTCTTACCCTTTCCGATATACCCAATAAAGACATCGAAAATGTTGTACTCGATATGTACTTTAAGGCGCAAAAAAATCTTCCCTCCACAGTCTATATCAAAATTATTGAGAAATTAAAATTATTTCACCCAAAAAATCTCCCAGGCGCCAAATAAAGTTGGGTATATACGAAAATCAAAACAGTTGTAATAAAAGAGTGTAATAAATAATGTAAAAGAGTATAATACTACCAATAAATTATTTTGTTGTCTTTTTTCATTTGAATTTGGAATTGGGTTCACGTTTGAGGGCCCAACCGTAGTCCGCTAAAGTTTGGAGTCCATTTTCCACTGTACCGCTTCTCCATTTGAGCAATTTGCTGGTGAAATATTTCGCCGTGTTCGACTGAAACTGCACCTAAATTGTCAGGGAAGAATGCCGAATGGGAGTGAGCATGGGGAAAATGCAGCTTAAGTGACGTATTGTAATTTAACGTCTTGTCAGATTGGATAAGTTCTTCAACTACATCTTTGTAGTTCTCCAATTTCTTGTTACCTAGGAAGTTGCTACATACATTTTTGAACGCAGTCCACGCCCTTTCTTTTCTCTAAAGTGTAGGTTCAAAATTTTTGTCTTTAAAAAAGTTCTCTTGCGGCTCAACATTCCTTCTTTAAGTTTTGCCTGACTTATTACGCGCTAATTTCCGTCTCAAATAAAGAAAAGCATTTCCTTCTCTATTTAAGGCTTTAACAGAATTTTTTGTAAGCGCTAGTTTTATGTGCAGAGGAGGTAAATACATTTTCTGCTACTCTGGTAAGGGTTCATTAAGGACGTTTTTCAGACCGGGCACAATGTTTTCACGTATCAGCCATTCTTTAACGACACAATGTTAGTGTCTGGCTCTGCTATCCTATTCGCATAAAAAACAACAATATTTGGTGTAACCACTCTGCAATCCTGTAATGTAATGTAATAACTTTTAGATCGGCACAGATATTCCATTTATGATCACCGTATTTTATGCTTTGAAGTAATATACGCATGCTGTCGTAGTACGTTTCTTTCATATTTACAGCATAACCCACGAAAACAGATGGTTGTTCGTTTCCATTGAACAATAAAACTGCCTTCAGACTTGTCTTTGAAGAGTCAATTAACAGTCTCCACTAGGCCAAAGGCCAAAACATGTTGCAGTTCTTTAGATTTTGTTGCAGAACTGCTTTCATGCAGAACATTGCAATTAAACAGATTATAAATTTTAAATATAAGATAAGAAGATAACAAGATAGATTTATAAGATGAGAAATACGTCTTTTTTTACTCGGCAAACTTTGATTTTTGTTTTTTTTTGATGTCTTGGAAGGATTCTGGATTGAAATCCTTCTTTAGACAGCAGTTTTCAGCTGCCTGCATTCAGCTACCACAATTTTCTCATTCTTTTAATTTTCATATTTTCGCACAGGTTACGGTTTTTCGGAAGCGGCGGCCCGCGAAGGCCTAACTGCCGTTCGCACGGCCGTGCTCTTGCATACCTTCATGGGCCAATTGGGCCACAAGAACTTCTACGTCCATGGCAGCGGCGGCGGCGGCATCATAGCCCAGTACATGGCCAGCCTTTACCCGATGAACATAAAAGGGCTCCACTCCACCTTCTGTCTCGTGTATGATACCTCTCTAACCACTATCATCAGACGTATGCTCTATTACTTCGGTCCCAAAAAGTACTACATTTCATTGGATGAGGAATTACAGATTAAATTCAACGAGGAAAAATATCCCCGGCTGTTTTGGGAGCTTGGAACCGTGATCGCTCAGGCGACTGCTCCTGATACATTCGGTAAGCATCCCTAAAAACTCAAATCTATAGCGCACCGAAAGCAGCTTTGCCCCTGGCCCTGGAATGCGGAGTGGACAAATCCTGCTGTCCGGAGTTGTGTCCGGAGCTCATTTCTGTTGTAGCTACAGCAAGGCTTCGAGAAGTAGAGTCTACGGATATATCTGCGTGTATGTTGCGATACGCCGCACAGTGGGACAAAACTCGTAAAAATAAAGATTTTAATATGTTTTTTGTTTTAAAATGTTCGTTACGAACTTCTCCATAAATTCCTCCAGCCGGATTTTTTGATTTTAATTCCCAATATTTTATTATTTTCATCTAAAAACGTATTTTTATTGCGAAATATGGGGTTTTCCAATGAAAATTAGTGTCAAGGTCTCAAATATATAAATATTTTAGACTTTTTAATTTTAAAATTTAATTTTACAAAGATCCAAATGATTTATCAAATGGTATTATCCAATTTATTTTTTTTATTGTTGGCAGCTGCCAAATTAACTGGCAAATATAATAAAATAAACGCATTTCTTAAGTTACACAGAAAAAAAAATGCATAATTTTAAAGAAAATACATATAACACACTTTAAAACTTTCTATTTACGTATTTTATACTAAAACGAGTTAGGGGAGCCGGCCCTTCGGGGCCGGACTCCCCTAACTCGCTCTGCGAGGCGCTCGGGCTTCGCCCTCGCCGCGTCGGCCTTCGGCCGACGCATTCTCGGCCTTCGGCCGAGCCGTCAGTGACAACGTAGCGGGGGAGGCGTACGCCGCTGTTTGTTTTAGATAGGAAGGAGTAGTATTTAGGATTGATCCGGGGACGATATCGGTTCGTCCAAGATAGATTTGGTTCGATTTGGTTTGTTGTTGTTTTATAGTATGTTTTTTTTTTAAAAAGGGGGGTAAACGCACCAAGGCGAGGCCTTCGGCCTCGCGCTCCACCCGTGGAGGCAATCAGACGCCTCAGGCCTGCGGCCTTCGCCCCAAGGCGAGGCCTTCGGCCTCGCTGTCCACTCGTGGAGGTGATCAGACGCCTCAGGCCTGCGGCCTTCGCCTCAAGGCGAGGCCTTCGGCCTTGCCGTTCACCGGCGGGGGTAGTCAGACGCCTCAGGCCTGCGGCCTTCGCATCAAGGCGTCGGCCTTCGGCCTCCGCGGTCAGCGGGGGTGCGTAGAAAAAAGCCGTGAGCCGCTGCTTGCGTTTTTAGTCGTCTAAAACGTAGTATTATAGCTGGTTTGCAGAGAGAAGGTGCTTCGCTGGTCTTACGAATCTGGCGGGTCGCGGGGGCGGCGCGCTATAAAAAACGTCTTCTAAAAGGTCTAAACTAAGCGATCGCATAGTTTTTCGACGCCGAAAACTCGAATTTGCTTCTACACGAATGTTTGAAGTTGTGGCAAAAAGGCGAAAATTCGGAAACATGACCCGCTTCTCTCACAAATATCGGAGCGAAAATCGTTTGGGGACGTCCGCAATTGCCATCAATCTAAAGTAGAGGTTCTGCCGATTCTATAGACACCAAGTTTCGCCGTCCCGGCGCCGGATTAAGCGTAGGGCGAGCGTTCGAAAGTGGGCGAAATTGACGGATTCCTACCTGGCCGTTGACAGTTCTCGCCGTTGACGTTTGTAACTTGGAAAACCGGGAGGAAAAAATAAAATTTCGGGTCCCCGTCGTCGAAAAAACTTTTTTAATTTCCACTCCAGGCCGTTCTTTCGCCGCTGGAATCCCGCGGGACGAACTCCTAAAGACGACATCACCTTAAAAAACCGAATAGATACACGTTAAAGGCGATTTTTAGCGACATTTCGAAAAGGCGGTTTTTAGCGAATTTGTGCCCTCAGTAAAAAGAGATGCGAGACGAAGAAGCGCTGGCAGACCTCCGGAAAAACGGAAAATACATCGATTTCCCGGCCTGCGGCCGCCTCGAGACCCCCTCAAAAAGACAACCGCAGGACACGGACGGCCGCTTCGCGGCCGCGGGGCGCTGCGCGACCCGCGAAAAAAACCTTCGCCGTGGTCGATCGCCCCTTTTGCCCGCCGTGCGCGACCGGATCGCAGATATAAGAGGGAGCTATGCAAAACTGTCAAATTACTTAAGATGCCATTTATTTATTATTTACATTACTTTAAATGCTTAATAGTTCATTTTTTAAGGATTTAAGGAACACTGGGCAGGGAATGAAAATCAAATATATTATGTTAGAAAATATATTATGTAAGTTTACACACAAAAATGGATATAGAACTTGATTTAATATAAATTAGTTCCGTAATTGATCTTTATTTATTTTATCTTTATACTTGTTGGCAGCTGTCAACAATAAAAAAGGAAATCCGATAATATCATTTGACAAATCATTTGTAAAATGAAATTTTAAAATTAAAAAGTCAAAAATATTTATACATTTGAGACCTTGACACTGATTTTCAAAATATGGAAAACCCATATTTCGCAATAAAAATACATTTTTAGATTAAAAAGTTGGGAATGAAAATAAAAGATCGGTTGAGGAATTTATGGAGAAATTCATAACGAACATTTTAAAACAAAAAGCATCTTAAAATCATCATTTTTACGATCTCTAGAGTGATTGGGGTAAAACTAATATTTCTAATATTTTCAACTTGTGCAGTGTATTAAACCTAAGCTAGATAAGAAAAAAACGTTTAGACAAAAGTTGGAGGGGGTTGAGGGGGCCACGCACTGGTCCAATGACTTTGACCTTGATCCTGATTTTCAAGGTTATTTTAAGGTCAGTGTTTTTTTTTTTAATGGGAACACCTACTTTTGACCCCGGATTTGAAAAGAGCGGGAAATTTTACGCCCAAAATGGTACTTGTCAACAAGGTCAGGCAAGGTCCTAACTAAGTCCACCTCCAACCTCAACCTTAACCCCATTCTAGATCAGAAGACTCATGTTTGGACAATAATTACTCTCTTAATCAATTTCAAAAAGTTAGTAAAAAAATATAAAATCACCAAAGAAAACAGAAAAAATGATTTTTTTTTTTTTTTTTTACGGCTCCTTTTCTTTTTTTTCTTAAATGTAATTTTATAAATTTTATATGGGGACATAGTACGATATTAAAACGGCTTCAGCCTTCCATATTTGGTTAATTTGCTATCTTATTAAAGATCGCTTAATTTTTCACTAGCGTGTCATGGAAATTATACTATCAATTATATTAATGTTACTATTAATGCTGATCATTATTATGTTTTTCACATTTATTTTATTTTCAATCGTTATTATTAAAAAATACCGTTAGCTTCATTTCATCTTGACAAATGAAAAAAGTCAATGAATCACATCTCGAAAGTGGGCTAACATTATGTTACAGAAGCCACTATCCAATAATATTATTGTTAATAATATTGGATATTCTGCGATTGGGTAAAATAAAATTTACGTACTGATATCTATAAAATACATACGTAGATATAACTAATTGTAAGTATAACGGAAAACTTATGATTTAAAAGTATAATTTTTGAATTACATTAACGTTTTAAACAATAAATAATGGAATTAGATACAGTCCATTATTTATTCAAAGTTCATATCATAATGGCACTGCCGTTTTGTTCTAAACATCTTAAGCGTATAATAAATTACCTACTATTAATATTTAAAATATTCGTGATTTCTCATGTTGACGAACACAGCAAGCATAGTATACAACTCGATTGACACGAAGATGACACAAATTAGTACTATTGCTAAAAAAAAGTAACAGTAACATTAGCACAATCAATTCCACAGCATGACTAAAAAACTATTAAATATAGGTATAGGTTTATGTTTATAGATAGATGTAGAATTTAATTCCACATTAAAATGTGGAGTAAAATATGAGTCATTGTACTTACAAAATTTGAGTTGGAGTGTCTGAAGGTGGGCTAAATGGTAGTTCTATTTCAAACACGTTGTACATACGCATAATTGAGAAATAATAAAGATATTGTTGCATATATTTAGGATTACACTAACGACACTGCCAATACCAATACTTAATTTTCTAAAATGACCACTAAAGATAGATTCAAATATTATGGCGCTAATGAACAAAATTCCAAAAAAAAAAACGAAATAACTTAAAAACGGTAAAAGATAGGTATAAGAAAATTCCATGAAAATGTACCTAAAATAACATGTAAAATCTAAATAAACAATCAAAAAGGTACATTTCATTTGAAATAAGGAAGTTGATGCCGACTTCCGGTATAACCGGAAGTGCAGCCTTCTTGAAAATATTTTCTTCAAGTCCGCCATAAGCCTATGGCTTAAGTCCAAATTTTCAAAAATCAGTTATTTCTACAAGCCCTAATACTTAACGAATGGTTTCGACCAATCACCCTGTACACAAAAAAAGATAAATCCACGTCTTACGAACTTATTTTTGTTTTATTATTTCTTTTTTTGTTGAATTTTGTTTGTTATATTAATCGTAAATAAAATTTATTATCAAAACTTATTATTTTGCAGGAATTGTGTTCAACGAGAGCCCATTGGGCTTGGCCGCCTTCATTTTAGATAAATTCGCTGCATGGACGAATCCCAACTGGAAACAATTGAACAAGGGCGGATTAGAGCGGTTCAACATGACCAGCCTACTTGACAACATAATGATATACTGGGTGACCAGGTCGATAAGCACGTCCATGCGGATCACTTATGAAACGTTAAACGATATGGATTATTTCTTAAGCAGGTACTGACTTTTTTTTATACTACAGCAGTGATAGTGACAGAAGGAGAATAGCTGTCAAAATGTTTTGTTCCCTCAATATTTTGTTAATCAAGTAAAATAACTATGTTGATCTAATATTGACACATTGTGATTATTGACTCTATAATAACACTAACAAATAAGATACGGTAGCGGGTGCGGACGCGGTGGCGGTATAATAAATGTGAGAAACGACGTGGGAGAAGAGGAATTACTTTTACCGAATTTACTTACGTACAACAATCCCCCCCCCCTCTTAACGAAAATCTAAAGAGCAACGTTGCCAGAACTAACTATAACACTGCATAATAAGTCTTTATAAAACCCCTATATTTAAAAAATGCATTGATGTACTGATAATTAATATAAGCCAATTTAATTTTCAGATTGCGTTGCGTATAATAAACTTTACTGTTATCTATTTTCAACCTAACTACTGTGAAACAATTTTAAACAGCTAATATTACTTTAAACAGCTGTGAAACGATTTTAAAAATATCTAATAGGAATATTATGTTGATATGACAACAGCGAAACAAGACAGAATTGTTCACTGCTACTGCATACAAAGTTCCGACGAATCGCAACAGAGTCGGACTCAGGTGGCTATTATTGCAAGACGATAGTTCACAGAAAATACGTCAGAATACAATAGTGAATATTTGAATAAACGTACTAGGAAGCCAACTATTACACGACGGTATTTAAGTGTGGTAATGTCAGTGGTCACGAAAAATGAAACTTAAAAGGACTTACCCATTAAAAAAATAAAATGTTTAATACAGAAAGTAATATTACTTTTTAACTAACGTATGATCTTTTGCAGAGCATACTTTTTGCAACTTTTCTCATCTCTTGTTAAAGTTGCAGTTTCGTTACAGCTGATTTGGTGTTACTTAATTTTACCTTTAATTGTGTTATTTAATTTTACCTTTAAATCTGACTAAATGTTAGTGTTACTTGTTTCAAAACAGGTATTATGGGTACGTGTATTTAGAAGAGGTATACCTAGAAGAGGTAAAATAGGAAGACATCATATCTTATCATAAAATTCTAGATATCGACGCTACGTCGAGGTAACCAGAGTTTTATGATAACAGTATGATGGTTCATATGGAGCAGTTCATATTCCAATGGCATACCTGTTCCAAATACCTGTTTGGCAGGTATAAAAAGTTGGTAAGTAAGACTATATGTTGTCAGTATATGTTGGCAGAATATGTTGTCAGTTTAAATGTAAAATTCTTTAAGTAAAACCAAATCAGTTGTAAGAAAACCGCAATTTTCTAACAAGGGACGAAGAAAGTTGCAATAATATCGGTCACTATGCTACAGTAATATTACTTTTAGTATTAAAAAAGTTTTTTTTTTATCTTTAGATCTTCGTAAATGAACTTTTTGCTCTTGTTTTTAGAAATTGCAGGCTTACTTTTGAACTGGTCCTTTTAAGGCTCATGTTTCGTGACCAATAACGTTACCACACCTAAATACGGCTCCATCTAGGGCTAGAGGACTAGACGATTATCGTCATTTGATTAATTTAATATAGTAATATAGTAATTCGTATGTGGGGATAGTTGGTTGGATAGGAGGATGTACCAGCATAATCTGTTTTAGCTGATATCGCCGGAGAGGGCCTATTGGGAAATTGTTCGTTAAAAATGGCTTTAATATCCCTTACAGACCGACAACTAAAATACCATTTAATTATTTGAACTTTTTGGGCAATCTGTTAAATATCCATTTTTGTTTTTAAGAATGTATGTAGTGCTTCTACTATAGTCACGTAATAATAGTCACTTTTCTAATCAGTCACTAGACAAGAATAAAATATAAAATGGTATTTCAAATTTCAACCTAAACAGTTCCACCGACAAACCGGATGCCTGTCATACGCCTGCGCTAGCGATTGGGTCGCGATTGGTTCCCACCTCGTGTTTAGGCGATGGTGGCGTCTACTCAAGATAGAAGTTAACTTATCAAGTCACCTTCATTCTGCTTGGGTGATTCGTACTGTATACTCGTATGTAAATATCTGCCCGCCATCGCAAACATGCCCGCTACCGTCACCGCCACAGTGTTCGCTTGCGCTCCGCTCAATTCTTTAATCTGATGTTGTTTTTATTTCAGTTATGTCATCGAAGTTCCTAGTGCTTGTGCCAGATTTTCTCACGACCTAGTGTACCCGCTGAAGTTTATTCTAAATAATAAATTTAAAAATTTACTGAAGCTGACAGATTACAAAGGAGGACACTTTGCCACACTTGAGACACCGACATTTGTAGCTTCCGATATTTTTCATTTTGTACATAAGGTTTTATACCCGAATCAGCCTACTATTAAACCAGTAGGTAATATTATACATCTAACTGTCTAACAATAATCTTTTAATCATTTCATTTCACTAATGAAATGATTAGTTCATTAGCATTATCCAATGAACTAATTTATTGATAACTTCAATTAATGAAATTAATTTCGTTAATTTGATTAAATTGACGTCGTTTACTGTATGATTCCTAATTTTTAAATAAAAATGTTTTATATAAACTGTATTACTTATTATTATTATTTTACCGACTTTATAGTCACACTTCTCAGCGTAAAGGCTGGGAAACATTCACCAATTCCTGCTGCAGACAGTGATGGCTTGATATCTCATCCCCGCCTCCAGCAGAAATTAGGCTCAGGCGATGGGAGGAAATTCATCCTGTCCCAAAACCTTTCTTACAATGTGACACGTCTGTAATAATATTGCCTTCTGGCCATTTCTAATAATATTATAAGACGGTCCTAATGCCGCGCTGTTCTTGTTGAATATCACTCCCTCTGCCGATATTACTAGGGCTTCCACCTTCTCCAGTTTCCATAGGCGCTTCAGCTCGATTGACAGATTTTATTTCGCCATCTTCTCCCGTTCAGTCTTCTGAATGTTGTGGGTAAGTGGTTAAAACAGAATATCTGGTCGGTTGAAGTCCCCTGTTCGGTCGGTGATGTCGGTGTTCGGCCTATCCCAGTACATCACTGCTACTTCCGATATCAGCACAGCTTCCGGGGAATATTTGCAGTATGGCGAAGCAGGTCATACTTGAATGCCAGTTGTTGGTGGACCATCATTGCAAGTTGGTTGTGCCTGCCGAGATATGCTGACTGCTAGCGCGGGACACCCTCCTATTATGTGTTAGTTTCACCTGCAGATCCACATTTCCTACATATGTCTTCGACTCAGTGGCGGTGCGTGATATTTCAGTTAGCCATATCTTGAAAACGACGCATGGGACCCACTTCACTTTTTAGGTGATGACTATACACCTCTTACAGAAAGGATTTATAGTCAAAAAAACCGTCAGCAAAGTTTGCGAAAAAATTTTCAAAAACACTGGAGCACTCCCTGGGTTCTCAGTAACGCTCTGTGGGATATTTGCAGTATATGTTTTTTCATAATCTAGAAACAAATATAAGGAGACGTTTTTCGATTTGTTGCAAAATATTTTTTTTTTCAAAAAGTTATAGCCATTTTAATTTTAATTTTATAGGAACATTTTGTTTCCCAAAATTAAAATGGCCATAACTTTTTGAAACAAAAATATTTTGTAACAAATCGAAAAACGTCTCCTTATATTTGATTCTAGATTATGAAAAAAACATATACTGCAAATATCCCACAGAGCGTTACTGAGAACCCAGGGAGTGCTCCAGTGTTTTTGAAAATTTTTTTCGCAAACTTTGCTGACGGTTTTTTCACTATAAATCCTTTCTGTAAGAGGTGTATAGTCATCACCTAAAAAGTGAAGTAGGTCCCATGCGTTGTTTTCAAGATATGGCTAACTGAAATATCACGCACCGCCACTGCTTCGACTTATGTAGGAAATGGCTTACCGTCGGTAAGCCATTTTAATGAATTATCTTTGTCGATGTGGTCTGGCTGTAGCATTTTTGGAAAACGGCCCTGTAAAGCATGTTCCATCCACTGTGTATGGAGCTCCTCTTCTGTTGCCTGCTCGTTAGTAGTTTTCCTCTTAAGGAAGTTTCTTGGTTAAGGCGCTGATGTTTTATGTTCAGTAAACCTCTCCCACCTCGTCTTCGAGGCAGGTAGAGTGTAATTACTGAAGAGTTAGTGTAAGAGTCTGAATTTAGTAGGAGCCGCATGGTATGTAAGAGTAAGTTAAGAGTACTTAACGATTCCGAAGAGTAAGTCAGCACTGGAACAGCCCACGAGTTGATGGCTTTGATAAAATTGCCTCCAGATAAACGCGTATTCAGCACCTTTGTCACGCGGTTCTTATTTCTCTTGAAATTCTTTCTTCAGTTATGTGTGGCCGATCTTGTTATCGTGACACATTCCCAGGTAACGGTATTGCTCTTTCGGTGGTAGTTGATGAATATCGGCATAAATCTCTGGGTTGTTATGAGGTGTTCCCTTCGCAATAGTCAGTGTGGCGCATTTATGGTCACACTTCTCAGCATCACACTTCTCAGCGCATTTATTATTATTATTGTTATTATTACACACATACAGGATGGAGGATTAATAACGCGACACAGCAGAGTGCAGATTTTCTGAGTAAAAATATTGCAATTTATTGCAGAACTTACACTGGATTTTATTTAAGTTAGTGATTAATGATAGTCCAGGGTAACAAAGCCATATCGGTAGTACAAATATACGAATTCAGAAACTGTACACGGCCCAAATGGAGTACTCAAACGTATTGACCAAGGAACAAAATCGATTGGCTCATAACGGTCGCTCAAGCTCTATCTCGTTTTAATATTCAAAGATTTTAATATTATTCATCCGAAATAGTTGTTTATTTTATTTTTAATCTCCTTAACATATACTCGTACATAATGTAGTTGAATACGCTTTATATACGAGTGTGGCTATTAAATAAGCGAACATCTGCTACCAGAAGTTGCGAGCGTGTCGCGACAAGTTTGAACAGAACTGTGTCTGGCGATACTTTCCCCATCCTGAGCTCGCTGGACAAGCCAGTGGGTCGCTCAGTTTTACTTTAGCAATCGTTTGAATTAGTCTGCGCACCAGTGACGTGTCGAAAAAATGTTAAGTGTTCAGATGGAGCAATGGGTTAATCCCAAATTTCTTGTTAAACTGGGGAAAATTTTTACAGAAGCTTATGCAATGTTAAAAGAAGTGTACGGGAATGAATGTTTATCCCGCACACAAGTTTTTGAATGGTTTAAACGGTTTAAAGAGGGACGTGAAACGACCGAAATCCGCTCCCCGGATGGCCCTCAACGTCAAAAACGGACGAAAACATCGAAAAAATTGGTAAATTAATCCGCGAAGATCGTCGTCTAATCATCCGAGGGCTTGCTGAAATGACAAGAATCGACCAAGAATGTGTTCGCCAGATTTTGCATGAATTGTTCAACATGCGCAAAGTTTGCACAAAAATGGTGCCAAAACTCCTCACTGCCGAGCAAAAGGAATCAAGAACGAACATTTGCACTGACATTCTAAACAACATTGACACTGACCCCAGAAACAAAGAGCCAATTCATGCATTGGAAGAGCCCGAACTCGCCAAGGAAAAAAAAGCCAGGTTGAGCAAATCCAAATTCAATGTGATGATGATTGTCTCTTTTGACATTCGAGGCACTGTTTACGTTCACTGGGTCCCTGAGGGTCAGACGGTCAATCAACATTATTACATCGAGCTTCTGACGGCCCTTTGTGAGCGTGAGAGAAGAGGAGGACCCGATTTGTGGAAGACCAAATAATGGAAGATTCACCAAGACAATGCACCGGCCCATTCTGCTTTGTCTGTGAAGACATTTTTTGCAAAATACGGCATTACTGTGTTGGAACATCTACCATACTCGCCCGACCTTGCCCCCTGTGACTTTTTTTTATTTCCCAAGGTCAAATCGGCGCTGAAGGGGACTAGATTCGAAAGTGTGGAAGTGGCTAAAGCAAAAGCGACGGAGGTTTCTGAACCAGCTGACAGAATCGGACTTCCATCACTGCTTTCAACAATGGATAAGTCGAATGGAACGGTATAGAGTGCGCCAAGGGAGGTACATTGAAGGCGAAAAAGTTGCTACTGTATTTGGTAACGATAAATAAAAAATAAAAAGTGTTATGACAGCAGTTCGGTTATTTAATAGCCACATCTCTTAATTTTTTAAAAATTAAAGACTACTACTTTCGTTACCATTTTGAAATCTATGTTATATGCTAACTTTTTAGGAGAAACTGTTACACGGTGGAACTTGAAGAATATATTCCCGGGGTGGTGAAAATTTTTTTAAAAAACCCCCCCCCCCTTTTTTTTTTTTTTTTTTTTTTTTCCCTTTTTTTTTGGAAATTGGAAAAAAAAACCCCCCCGGCGCGCCCCCCCCCCCCCCCCCCCCCCTTTTTTCCCTCCCCCCCCCCCCCCCCCCCCCCCCCCCCCTTCCACCCGGGGGGAAGAGCACCCCCCCCCCCCCCCCCTTTTTTTTTTTTTTTTTTTTTTTTTTTTTCCCCCCCCCCCCCCCCCCCTTTTTTTTTTTTTTTTTTTTTTTTTCCCCCCCCCCCCCCCCCCCCCCTTTTTTTTTTTTTTTTTTTTTTTCCCCCCCCCCCCCCCTTTCCCCCCCCCCCCCCCCCTCCCCCCCCCCCCCCCTTTTTTTTTTTTTTTTTTTTTTCCCCCCCCCCCCCCTTTTTTTTTTTTTTTTTTTTTTTTTTTTTTTTTTTTTTTTTTTTTTTTTTTTTTTTTTTTTTTTTTTTTTTTTTTCCCCCCCCCCCCCTCCTTTTTTTTTTTTTTTTTTTTTTTTTTTGGGGGGGCCCCCCCCCCCCCCCCCCTCCCTTTTTTTTTTTTTTCCCCCCCCCCCCCCCCCCCCCCCCCCCCCCCCCCCCCCCCCCCTTTTTTTTTTTTCCGCCTCCTCCTCCGGCCCGTTTTTTTTTTAGGCCGGGGCCGGGTGGCCCCCCCCCCCCCTTTTTTTTTTTTTTCCCCCCTCTTCCTTTTTTTTTTTCTCCCCCCCCCCCCCCCCCCCCCCCCCCCCCCCCCCCCCCCCCCCCCCCCCCCCCCCCCCCCCCACCCCTTTTTCCACCCCCCCTAATCCCCCCCCACCCCCCCCCCCCCCCCCACCCCCCCCTCCCCCCCCCCCCCCCTCCTCCCCTCTCCCCCCTTTTTTTTTTTTTTTTTTTTTTTTTTTTTTTTTTTTTTTTCTTCTTTTTTTTTTTTTTTTTTTTTTTTTTTTTCTTCCCCCCCTTTTTCCCCCCCTCCCCCCCCCTCTCCCCCCCCTTCTTTTTGTCCCCCCCCCCCCCCCCCCCCCCCCCCCCCCCCCCCCCCCCCCCCCCCCCCCCCCCCCCCCCCCCCCCCCCCCCCCTTCCTCCCTTCTTCCCCCTTTTTTCCTTTTTTCTTTCCCTCCTTCTCCTCCCCCCCCCCCCCCCCCCTCCCCCCCCCCCCCCCCCCCCCCCCCCCCCCCCTCCCCCTCCCCCCCCCCCCCCCCCCCCCCCCCCCCCCCCCCCCTCCCCCCCCCCCCCCCCCCCCCCCCCCCCCCCCCCCCCCCCCCCCCTTTTTTGTTTTGTTTCTTTTTTTTTTTTTTTTTTTTTGTTTGGGGGGGGGGGGTGGGGTCGCCCCCTCCCCCCCCCCCCCCCCCCCCCCCCCCCCCCCCTTTTTTTTTTTCCCCCCCCCCCCGCCCCCCCTTTCCCCCCCCCCCCCCCCCCCCCCCCCCCCCCCCCCCGCGCAGGGGGGGAGGGGGAAACCCCCCCCCCCCCCCCCCCCCCCCCCCTTTCTTTCCCCCCCCCCCCCCCCCCCCCCCCCCCCCCCCCCCCCCCCTCCCCCCCCTCCCCCTTTTTTTTTTTTTTTTTTTTTTAATTTTTTTTTTTTTTTTTTTTTTTTTTTTTTTCCCCCCCCCCCCCCCCCCCCCCTTTTTTTCCCTTCTCCCTTTTTCCCCCCCTCCCCCCCCCCCCCCCCTTTCTCCCCCCCCCCCCCCCCCCCCCCCCCCCCCCCCCCCCCCCCCCCCCCCCCCCCCCCCCCCCCCCCCCCCCCCCCCCCCCCCCCCCCCCCTCCCCCCCCCCCCCCCCCCCCCTTTCCCCTCTTCCCCCCCCTCTCCCCCCCCTTTTCCCCCCCCCCCCCCCCCCCCCCCCCCCCCCCCCCCCCCCCCCCCCCCCCCCCCCTATATGCCATGTAGTACATTTTTGTACCACAAGGGTGAATGGTCATAGCTGGACGATGATGAATGATAAAAACCAACACCTTAAAAATGAATTTCTAAATTTGTTTGGAAGTTTTTGGAATTTGGAAGTACCAGACTGTAAAATGCTAGGAGTAATATATATTCAAATGGCGCGTTAGTCATCTTAATATACAAAAAAAATAAATTCTCAAGAAACGTTAGTATTCTTATTTTTCTTCTAAACAATATTTTAAATTTCTTTTCTTAGTACAGAGTCGATGACACTTCTATGACGTTTCTATTTTTCATTAGTTTCACTTTTTTTTCAAGATAACAAACTGGGCTAGATATCAAATTTTGATTTTGCACAAGTGAAGAGGCGTCTAGGACAAAAAAATGCATAACTTATTTTATCTTGCTTTCAAATTAGTATTTTTAAATTGTCTAAAAACCAACATTTTGGCACTTAGCCTACTAACCATTCCACTCTTCAATTTTTATGTTAAAGACAAGCACGTAATATTTTTATTTAAACGCTCTCTTAAGGGGTTAGGTATGTTTCAGAGGTTCAAAAAAGGTATTTTTACAAATTTTTTTTTAATATATGCAATCATATATTTTATTTAAAAATTAGCATGTCAAAGATACATATTTAAACAGTATTTTGTGAAATTTTTATTTAAAAATTCCGAAAACTCAGCCGTTGGTACCTCATCTCCCTTGACGTCTCAAAAAAAAATGCTCTTGCCGTGGACAGCATAACTCATTATTGGTTCATCCAAAATCAAAAAACCAAAAATATTTCGTTAGTACATGGATAAATCTCGTTATTGGACGAAGGAAAAAAAATAAAATAAAAACTGAAGTTTTGACAGACTTTGAACAAAAAAACATATTTTTTGGTCAAATTTTCGCCATGTATTGGCTCGAAAAAAATTAGTTGTAATATTAATAAAAAAAAAAATCCTTCGTTCAATGACTAGATAATGTTATTTCAAAGATGTGTGCAAAATTTGAACAAAATCGCTTCAGAATTTTTCGAGAAATCGTGGACTTAAAATATTGAGTTTTGAGATAAACGCGTTTAAAGTTTTCAATTGAAATAACATGCAAAAAAAAATTATTTTTTTAAACTTACATAGAATCATCGATTCCGGCACCATAAAGCTGTCACACGCCTAGGGGGCGCATTCTTATTTGAAATCGACAATACCTGCGAAGCGCTGCACTGACGTGGCCTGATGGGCGGAACTTCCGAAGGGTCTATCTCTTAGAATTTCACTCGGATCGATTTGAAATTTTAGGAGAATATTTTAAACATATTGTACTATTTAATAAGACAAAAAAAAATAAATCGATTTTTTGAAATTTTCAAACCCACCTAACCCCTTAAAACGATCCGCCACTGAACATCACATCGGTTTTTTCTTTCTTTCTTTTTTTTTTTTTTGTTCTGGTCGCGTATTAAAAACGGAACCGTGAACATAAATAAACGAAAACGGCGTCTTGAGTTATGTTTTTGCAACAGACGGACATACCTTCTTCAAAAGCTAAGAGACGCACTATTTATTTGGTACGTGTCATTAGAAGTTTGAGATCAAAGTAATATATTATACAATGGAGATAGAGTGTATTAAGGGGGCTATCTATACACTACTTACATGTTTCACTATACTGGTGTTGTATCAGGGGTTTCAAAAACAAGTCCCAAATACGGAGCTATACAAAACGATATACAATTACAAGCATGTTTGTATGATAGACTTCGTGTGGTGGGGATCGATAGCGGAAGACACCAGCATTAAACCGTTCAAAATAAATGTTTCGCAGGAGGTAAGTCTTCAGTTTTTCATGACACAAATTTTTTGCACAAGTGCCTGGTTAAAGTAGTAATAGTAAAGTGAAATAAAGATTGTAGCCATGATTTTAAAATTGTCAACTTCAATTATTACCTATTAACAGTTGGCTCATAGTTAGCTCATTACTCATAGTTATTACTTAGGGTTGGGAATGTTTGTCTGCCCGCGTGTTAAACTGCGTTAGACTATCCTGCCCTCCCGCACCGGGATGGCCTACTAATGCCATCCCGATTAATGCCGTATATCGCATGGGCAAGAAATACACGCGTATATAATTTACAAGGCGCTAAAAAACGGTTTATACTTATGTACATTATCATAGAGTTTTATAGTGCCATCCAGGCGTTATGGTACACATTTCCGGACCCTAGTTATTACTCATTAGCTCATAGACAACTCTCACGTTCTGAAGTTTTGATTACTGAAGATCTGAAGAAAATTACATTAGGTCAGTGCATAGTACATAATTTAAAAAAAGCATATGTAGATACAACAAAAAAACCTAAAAATTATAGTCCAGCAAGCCAGGGTGTTTACTTACGATAACGTTTAAGAACACCCCAAGGTATGTAAAAAATTGGAAATTGTCCGCAGAATTCAATGAACTATTAATGAAACAAATTAGAGACTTGCGTCGTATTCAAAATGGCGGTCAAAGTTGAAAAAAAAATAGGTTTTTTTCAGTTTTTTACGTTTTTAAGAAAAAGTAGGCGCTGTATAATTAATAGTTAAATGAGAAAGTTATGTAACTTTTCAATACGGATATTTTAAGCCCTGTTGGATAAAAAAAAATGAAAATGAATGAGTTATTGCAAAAAAAACCTGCTCAAAATTGCAATTTTTTTAAATAGCTGTATCTCCGTGAAAAAAAAATATTTTTTTTACGAAACTTGGTGAAAGTGTAGTTGAAGACAAGTAGAATAAGCGCGTTTTTTGCAAATTTGCAAAATATTGCAAATTTTTTGCAAAAATCGATTTTTTCGAAAAAAACGCGTTTTTTTCAATGTCTAATAGCTCATACAGGCAATCATTTTTTTACAACCAACAGGTCGTACAATTTTCTTTAACGTTTATGCTAACATGTGACAATATTGCGCACATTACGAAATGATCCCTAATATGCGAAAAATCGGTTGAAAAATTATGTTTTTGCCTTACCACAAAAAAACGTTTGTTATGCTTGAGATTTTAAATTAAAGCTTGATGAGACAGCAATAAATGACGGTGGTAAACGAAATAAATACATAAAAATGTGTATTAAAAATATATAAAAAATTTATTATTTTACAAGTATTGACATTGCTGTTGAGGAAGACGTTTCATTACATATTATTAGTTTTTTTTCGCTTTTTTTATAAGAGACTCGCCCTCATCATCACTGCTACTGTCACTACACATTTTATTCAATGTAATATCTGATGTATTGATATTGTCATCATCACAGTCATCACTATCCTTAGCATCATTGAAACATTCCTCTCTTTCTAGTTCAGTCTCTGCGATATTTGACTTCTTCATCATCAGCGATGACTCTCTTCTTCTCAATATTTGAGCAATTTTCTTCGTTACACGTTGAACAGATGTTCGAACATTTTATGCCATGTTTTCGGCACCTGCAGGTGTTTGTTTTGCATCCGCTTGTACACCTACATGCTATTTTCTTTATAACGTCGTCGGGAATCATTGGTTGAGAACTGAATTTTGGCAGCCAATTATTGCTATCAAGTTTCCAACCCCATTTTACGGGGTCCAAGAAATGTCCAAACCAGGCTTGCAATTGTAAATAAGTTGGATACGAATGTTCCAGCTGCAGCACCCTCCGTAGGTGGAAGACTCGCCAATTGAAAAGATGACCTCGATGTAGACTTTTTAAATTGTAAATCTTAAATCATTCAATTTATTATATTTAAAACTGTCACGGTTGTAAATTTTATCGATTTCCTTACCTTTTCCAGGCTTACACAAGTATATATTTTTGTTGGAAAGAGCTAACTGCGTTAATAATACCAAAAGATCTGTGTCTTGAAGATGAAGTGTCTTGTGGTGAAGCAGAAAAATAATTTTTTAACCGATTTTTCGCATATTAGGAATCATTTCGTAATGGGCGCAATATTGTCACATGTTAGCATAAATGCTAAAGAAAATTTGACTTGTTGGGTGTAAAAAAATGATTGCCTGTATGAGTTATTGGGCATTGAAAAAAAACGCGTTTTTTTTCGAAAAAAAATCGATTTTTGCAAAAAATTTGCAATATTTTGCAAATATGCAAAAATGCGCTTATTCTACCTGTCTTCAACTACACTTTCACCACGTTTCGTAAAAAAATAATTTTTGTTCACGGAGATACAGCTATTTCAAAAAATTGCAATTTTGAGCAGGTTTTTTGCAATAACTCATTCATTTTGCAATTTTTTTTATTCAACAGGGCTTATAATATCCGTATTGAAAAGTTACACAACTTTCTCATTTAACTTTTTATCATACAGCGCCTACTTTTTTCTTAAAAACGTAAAAAACTGAAAAAAACAATTTTTGTTCAACTTTGACCGCCATTTTGAATACGACGCAACTCTCTAATTTGTTTTATTAATGGTTCATTGAATTCTACGGAAAATTTCCGATTTTTTACATACCTTGGGGTGCTGTTAAATGTTATTGAAAAAAAATACACTGTATTATCGACAGATTGATTGGACTATTATAAATTTCAACCAAATGACTGATGTGTTCACATTTTACTGCCAAACATGTTTTCATTTTTCTTTTCAAATAATCGGAAACATTGGTGAGCACTAGCAGGAAGCTGTTAATTTCCTTTTTATTTATAATTCAACCCGCGGGACTTCTAAATTTTTGCAAGGGGGTTTTGAAAACCGAATATGTGGCTATAAAAAAGAAGTTGCACGGCGCAAAAAGTTGCAGTGGGACAAAACTGTAGTGTTTCACCCAAACCACCCTAGAGATGGTAAAAATAAAGATTTTAAGATGTTTTTTTTTAAAATGTTCGTTATGAATTTCTTTACAAACTCCTCTAGCCGGATTTTTGATATTAATTCCCAATATTTTATTATTTTAATCTAAAAACGTATTTTTATTTGCGAAATATGGGTTTTCCAATGAAAATCAATGTCAAGGTCTCAAATGTATAAATATTTTGGACTTGTTAATTTTAAAATTTCATTTTACAAATAGCCAAATGATTTGTCAAATGACATTATCCGATTTCTTTTTTTTATTGTTGACAGCCGCCAAATTAACTGTCAAAAGTAATAAAATAAACATATTTCTTAAGTTATACAGAAAAAAATGCATAATTTTAAATAAAATACATATAACACATTTTAAAACCCTATTTACGTAATTTTTCCTAAAATTTAAATATGAAATCTGTCAAAATAACTGTCAAATTACTTAAAATGCCATTTATTTATTATTTCCAATACTGAAAGTGCTTAATAGTTCATTTTATAAGAATGTAAGGAACACTGGGCGAGGAATGAATATCAAATCAAATCAATGGTAAAATCAAAAGTAAGCATGTGTATCCTGCATTATTACAAAATATTCTACACAAAATTTCTACACAAAAAATGATACAGAACTTGATTTAATATCAATTAGTTCAGTTGCCAATTTTTCAGTAAACTCAATGGAGAAACTATTTATCAAGTATTTTTAAAATTTAAATAGCTAAAATATTCATACTATGTACTAATATACTATGTTAGCTTCATCTTAAAGCATCATAAAGCATCATAAAATATGTATTCTATTTTTTTAAAGAAGAAATATATTTTAAGCAATGTGATTAATGATTTAAAATGATTTACAATTAATTAGTTTCGGAGTTAATAATAATTTGTAATCATATATTGTTGGAAACTGTCAATTTCAATCAAATAAGTGAAAAAAAATGTATTTAAGTATAAGTAATGTCGAATTTAAATTGCTATATATTCCCAATATATTTGACACTTGACAAGAAAGTGATGTCAAATATATTATATTAGTTTGCAGCTGTCATAATTTCTTTCAAATTATCCTCTGTTTATACATAGGTATATAGAAAAGGAATATTTTAGCTATTTGAATTTAAAAAATACTTAATAAATAGTTTCTCCATTCAGTTTACTGAAAAATTGACAACTGCCAATAGCATAAAGAATGAATAAATATCAATTAGGGAACTTAGAATACTTGATGTGGTGTACCGCGCAAGAAATTTTTTTGTGGTCCTGTGTAATCATTGGATGGAGAAGTTTGTTGGCTCGCAACAATAAACAAACATTTCTTCGTTTAGATACTCTTCAATATCGACGCTATTTGGGTCGTATTCGAAGTGGTCGTTGTATAAAATGAAATGCAAACTTGCAAATAAAATGAATTAAAATCTACTCCTGAATTCGATCCGTACCACAGAAACGTTAACTTTGAATCGATTTTTAGATTATTGACGATTTAAACCAGAGGCTGCAAAAGGCTCTGCCCCTTCCAGAATGGCCGCCAAGGGATTCTCGTGTTTACGGCTGGAACACGGAGGATCTGAAGGGAATACTCGAATTCTGGCGAGAAGAATACCGCTGGAGGGAGAGGGAGGAATTCCTCAACAAATATCCCCAGTTTACAGTCAGCGTGGAAGGGCTGCACATACACTACCTTCACGTCAAACCTAACAATACGGAGAGATTAAAGGTGGTGCCCTTGCTGATGCTTCACGGATGGCCGGGTTCGGTCAGGGAGTTCTACGAGATCATTCCGTTCCTAACTAGATCCCATCAGAAGGGAACAAACTTTGTATTCGAAGTCATAGCGCCCTCCTTGCCAGGTAAACGTCAGCTAATTAATAAAAAACCGTACTGTCTGTTCATAATAATTGTCATTAGCTCTATTCGCTGAGCTAATTTGTAATAGTTTAGAACTCATCAGAAATTCTCCAGTGTTTTTATAGGAACCATCAGTCCTGTTCAACTCGTTCAGTTTATTACAGTTTTGTAGTAAATGGAACCCAACTGGTACATACAGGGTGAGTCAGAAAAATGGGCCAACACTAAACTGGAGATACTAGACATAGATAAAAGAAGAGATAGATGGAACTCTCTCATAGAATTAAATGAAACCGTGAAGTGCCATCTCTTGAATTGGTCTCAAACTAATTTTAACTAATATGGCGGATGGCACTATATTCAAAAAAATATTCAAAAATAAAATACAGTTTGCGGACTCTTAAGAGTTCCATTATGGACAAAACGTATGTATATAAGAATAGCATTATCATACTTGGTTACATAAAGTTTTTTATCCTTATCTAGGATAAACTAAATATGATTTTGCTATTCTTGTCATATAATATATATACGTTTCGTCCATAAGGGAACACTTAAAAAAAATCCACAAACTGTATTTGAAACCGTTCCTCAAGAAATAATATCTAAAAAATAAATTTTAAAGACATGCTGTGATGAAAAAGGAGGATATTTGAGATATTGAAATCATTAAATACCAAAATCAATTGTTTTAGATGTATGATTCCTTTATTCACAACCACACTTATACGCATTCACAATCACATTTATACACAAGACACAATCACATTTAAGTATAAATTATTTCCAACTAGCCATTTACATAAACTAAAAAAAAGTAAAGGCATAACTTTCTTTACATGAAGTTTCATTTATAACACACATCTGGTACCAGTTCTAGTTCTCCTTCTTTTAATGTAATATTAACTCAACTAATTTCTGTCTCAAATAAGAATATATAATACCCAATAAACAAATAAAACACAAAATAAATTAACACATGGAAACAAATTAAACACAAAACTACAAAACTTAGGTTTGTTTTGGTTTTACTTAGAACCAATTCAATCGATACGCCCAGATAAATATTGACGTAAAAACATAACGCAAATTATAAATATTAAACATTTGGGCGCATGGACTGAACTAGTTCTTCAGGACTACCAATCTCTTTTTTTAGCAGTACCAACTATACATAACTAACCAAGCTGGTTGCGCCATCTATAGAATTGGTCTCATACTAAATATCACATTTCAGGTAGGCTCATAAGAGTGAACAGCCCCTGATACTAGACACCAAAGTATTATGATTGAGCTCAACATGCCTTATACCAATGTCGCCGGTTTAATAGATACAGCGTGTTCAAAGTTTAAATTTTATTCCGAAATTTCTCTATAGTTAAGAAAGTTTTGATAGAATAAATCTGAAAATTGGTAGTTTTATGTTTTTTGGTGCATGAATTACGAAATTTAAGCTTATTTTGACTTTGCTCCTAGAGGGTGTTAGTTTCGCCGTATCATCTACGTAAATTAAAACATAGTTTTCTTATCTGTTGAGCTATGTATAAAACAATCTAAAGAACCTAAAAGAACGCTCAGTTCTACAGAGAAAAGGTACTCTTGTTTAGGTCGTCTATCGGTTTTTAGGTTATTTGCATTTAAAAAGTTATGTAACAGTATATTTTGTTATGTTTTTTTTTTCTTAAATGATGAAAAGGTACGGAGAAGCAATCAAAGCAACAGTAAATAACAAAAACAATTTTTGGTAATAGTGATAATGACAAACTTCAAATCAAATGTAGGAAGGAAACATCAATACATTTTAAAATACACCTCTTAAATGTCTCTGAATGTTAAACAACTTTCACTATTATTTTTAAATGTATTCGCGGCTTCTTATATTCTCTGCCGCAACTCCTGAAGAGAAATAATTTCTTCCTGATAAACTAAATTCTTCCAAGTTTGACCACACAGAGAAGTCCAGAGGGTTTAGGTTTGGATTTCTCGGCGGCCAAACAAATTCACTTCCACGGCCAATCCAGCGATGAGGAAAATGCTCATGTAAATATTGGCGTACTGGCTAAATGTGTAAAAAAAGGCTAAATGTGGTGGCACTCCGTCGTGCATAAACCACATGTTTTTTCTTAATGCGAGTGGTACATCTTCTAGGAGCTCGTTTAAATATGTTGATTAAAGTTAAAGTACCGAGGTCCAGTTAGATTGGGTGGTAATTCAAAAGGTCCAATGACAAAATTAGAAATTAAACCACACCAAATGTTCACCTTAAACTCATGTTGGAAATGTCTTTCTTTTAGAGCATGTGGATTTTCGGAATCCCACAAATGATTGTTCCTCCAATTAAAAACTCCCCGTCTATTAAATGTCGCCTCATCGGTAAATAAAATCTTATTAAGAAAATGTGGGTTTTCGGTTTGCATATTTTGTAGAAACTAAGCAAATTGTAAGCGAGCAGGTAAATCTTGAGGCAATAACTGCTGAACCAGAGTATAATGATATGGATGGAGCATTTATTTTTTCAAAATTCTACAAATGGAATTAAAAAAATCGATTTGAAAATTTGCCTGAGCAAAAATACAAGTCATGTCACTCATCTTACTGTTAGAAAAATTATTGTCGTGGCATTTTCTGATTAATAGCTAGTCTTCACACCTCTTGCAGAAATAATTATCAAATAATTTAATGATATGTAAATTTAGCAAATGTAGCAGACACAAGCCTGCTTAGAAAAAACATGGCAATATTAGCACCAAAAAAAATCAACGAAATACACTGAACCTTTTAAATGTAAATAACTTAAAAACCGATACATTTAGACGACCTAAACAAGAGCACATTTTCTCTGTAGAATTGAGCGCTCTTTTAGATTCTCGACATGCATGGCTCAACGGCTAAGAAAAATATGTTTGAATTTACCTAGATGATACGGCGAAACTAGCGCTTAGGAGCAAAGTCAAAATAATCTTAAAATTCGTAATTCTCGCACCAAAAAACATAAAACTACCAATTTTCAGATTTATACTATCAAAACTTTCTCAATTATTCAGAAATTTCAAATAAGATTTAAACTTTGAACACGCTGTATCTCTTAAACCTGCGACATTGGTATAAGACATGTTGAGCTCAATTATAATATTTTGATGTCTAGTATCTTCAGGTTTGATCAGAAAGAATTTAATAGTGTTGGCCCATTCTGTCTGAGTCACCCTGTATATTTATTGTATTTTTGTTTTTTTGAGTTTAAAATTAAAATTAAAATGGCTAAAACTTTTTGAAAAAAAAATTTTTTAAAAAATTCTTATATTTGTTTCTAGATTATGAACAAAATTGAATTACAGCCAGACACATGACTAAATATTAATACTAATATGTATCTAAAAAGAGCCCCTCATCAAATATAATAATTTGAACTGTTTTCTTAGCTTATCTCCATGACCCACCATGCAGCATTACAAAGTACGTCTAAAGTTCAAATACGCTTATTCAATTTTAAAGTACCTACGTGTAGTTCGTATCATGAAATTTTCGACGATATTTTTGTTTACTCTTATTCTGACATCAATTTAGTTAAGACATCAAGTAGGTTAACTGTGCTTCAAAGATAACAACACTTAAAAGCGTTATTGTTTTAATCGATATTTTGTAATAAATAGTTAGTGGTGGGGTAAATCTACCGAAACAAAGTGTTTAATTTTTCTGGATTGTTTGTAGATATTAAAGAGTCCCATACATAGGTAATTATTTTTCCCTTTGCGCAGGTTTCGGCTTCTCGAATGCTACGACGCGAGGAGGGCTCGGAGCCGTCCGTATGGCTATTCTTTTAAAGAATTTCATGCTCCGGGTAGGCTTCAGCAAATTCTACGTCCAAGGTGGCGACTGGGGCGGAATTATAGCCCAGCATATGGCAGCATTGTTCGCGGAACACATAAAAGGGATACATTCCAACTTCTGCTTCGTGTACACCAGAATATCCCACGTGGAGCGTCTCATTACCATATACTCCCCCTCGATCTTTTTACCATATTTGACCACGGAGACTGAGCGCAAGCAATATCCCCTGCAGAAAAATTTCTACCGTCTCCTTCGAGAATTTGGAACCGTGATAATGCAATCGCAGACACCTGATACGCTAGGTAAGAAACGACCTGTAAACCGATTGGCTAGTTGGCAACTACCAATACGAGGTGTGTAATTACATAATGAGACTGGTTTTTTATTTTTTTTGTTCGAATAGAATTACAATTCAGTACAATTTCGTTCAAAATAACTTCCCTTGGCAAGCGACACAACGCTGGAGACAGTTCTTCCAATTCCCGCAGCAGTGCTGGAACTCATACACCGGAATTGCCTTCAGCTGGTCGGTTATAGTCGTTTGAATGTTTTCTATGGTCCCAAAATGACGTCTCGAGATGATTTTCTTATAGATGATTATAGATGATTTTTCAATCTCGGGAAGAGAAAAAAGTCACAAGGACTCAAGTCAGGCGAATGAGGAGGTTGAGGAGCCACAGGAATGTTTTTACTGACTAAAAACTCGTTTACTGAAATGGCTGTGTAACAAGGAGCATTGTCGTGATGCAACATCCAGTTCTTCATGTTTGGTCTCACACGCATGACCCTTTTTCGAAGTTAAATCAGCATGCATTTGATCTTCGAATTGCTCAATCTTGCTTTTTGTGTGTCGTGGAGAGCTTGAAGTGTGCCATTTCATGCTTTGGTGCTTGGTTTCCGGGTCGTACTCAAACACCCAAGTCTCATCACCAGTAATGATACGTTCCATAAAATGGGGATAATTTTCAATCGATTCCAAAAAGTCAAGACACCCTTATCTCCTGATGTCCTTTTTTTCCTGCGAAAGGTTTTTTGGAACCATTTTTGCGCAGATTTTTCTCATCTCCAATTCGTTAGTAAAAATCTGATAATCAGTGGTGTGATTCAAATTCTACCCCCATCATTCGTGACGTCAACCGACGTGACAAACAAAATCCCATATTCTATTGACATTCTTCAGCGGTTCTTGAAGATAAAGGCCTTCCACTGCGTGGTTCATCTTCAATCGACTCACTTCCTTCTGGGATTGTCTTAAACCACCAAAAAACCTGGGCATTTGAAAAAACACTATCTCCGCAGGCTTGTTGAAGTTTTGCAAAAGTATCCGTTGCACTGTGTCCAAATCTGAAGCAAAACCTGATACCACACTCTTCCTCAAAATTAATGTCACTCATTTTTAAAAGGCACTAGAAAAAAAACCGTTTACGAAAACAGGCACAAAGAACAAACAAATGACTCTAACAAGTTCAAACTTGTACTGAAGGTGAATTACATGTTAGCCTACGGCCCTTTCAAATTCCGTCTCCGCAGTGTTGCTCGATCGGGCGCTACGTTGCCAGTCTTCTTACTTAATTTACACACCTCGTATATCTGTATATGATTTGTTTGGGCGACCTAGGAAGCGGTAATTTCAAAGGTTATAAATGGTTTACTCTGGAATGCTGATATTAAAATTTTACTGACACACTGTAGGTTTCACTGTATTGAGAGTAATTAAACTGAAACAAGCAAGTTTTCGCAAAAAAAAAAAACGAGACGGTTCGAATTTTGATTACAAAAATGCATATTTTGACAGTCACATCACCTTTCTATTGCAATTGTTTTCGATAGATTACGTCATCCTCACTTTTTCAAATTTTTGATGTTATGATTGTTGATGGTAAATCTTATGTTTTTATTCTAAAACTCCTATACCGGGTGTAAGAGGATCATGGTACACCCCCCTTTTCTCCTTCAGTTTTCAAGATAATTGATTGAGATTTGGGATATCCTATATACATAATAAGCGACACTGTTTGACATACAAGTGATTTTTTTTCCACTTCCGGTTTCGCCGGAAGTGACACTAACTTTCGATTTTTAAATGGAATACCCTGTATATTTTTAATTCTGCATAATTTTCTGAATCCAACGATACCAAATAAGTGATTACAAAAGTCAATATTTTTTACAATTATAATTTTTAGTTTTCCATTTAAGTGGGCCATGACGATTCCGATTTATTGTAAATGGCCCATGTAATGCTAGAAAAATCAAAATCCCGTCAAAAATACTAAATTATGTGATTTATGAGCAAATAAAATTCATCAATAGCAATTGTTTTTGGAGCAGAACTCAATTTTTTCAAATGGAACCATATTGGTACCGTAGTACCATTTATTATTACTATTAATAAGTACCTAATTTATTCTTATGTCGTATTAATATGTAATAAAAATGAGAATCCAGAGGTTTCAGATGGCTCTGGGCACGAAGATGAAGCTTTTGTTTTTCCTAACGTTCAGGACATCAGTTTAGTGCTTCGAGGAGATGTCGTATTCAAACTGCCCAAACCCATTGCTACTGGTGGTACACTTCGCCAACAGTTTCTAATCTTATAATTCAGTAAATATTGCACTAAAATATTACTTTCTTCTCTAGTGTATTGTATGTGTATCAATGTTCCCCAGCACTGTACCAATTTACCCCACCAGAGAGGTAGTTTGATGCAAATGCAGACATTAGAAAAAGTTGCAAAAACTCCATACTTGTTTTTATTTTTCCTTTAAATAGAGTATCATCATATGAAAGACAAATACATAGCCTGTAAGACTAAAATAAGAAGATGGCGATAAGTATTTTGTCTTGGACAAAATCATAATCACGACAAAAATGGTATCATTGTGCCTCCCTCTCCCCTATATCTACATACATACATATGTATAGTCCATCTATTCTGAATTGAAAATGATAAATATGCCTGGGGAACAAAAAAAGCGGTGCAATTTTATGATTTCATGGGCGTGCTCGAATAATAACTTTTAGGAACAGGTAATAATAAGTAATTAATGTCGCTTTTAGGCATTCATATATGTTTAAAATAATACACTGACTTTGACAATGCAAGTCTTTATTTTTAAATTCATTGTACTCGACCGTTTCGACATTTTCGCTGGTTATATCTGAAGCTAGGAAGGCCTCCAGAAAGCCATGTTTATGAAAGAGGTGTTGATTAAAAATATCGATTTTTTAATGATTGAATTATGATGCAAATAAAATAGAGTTTGTATAATTTAAACCTTTTAAAAACCCACTTCGCCGTTATTGTAGGCGCACAGAATATAAAACATCCAAACCATGTTTTTTTGTATGCAGTCGGTCAAAGATAGCGTGGTTATAATATGTGTTTTACCACCAAAGTAATGAACTCGGTCGGCTGGGTCGAATGTCTCGTGGCATATTGCCCCCTACCAAAGTAGCGACAATGACCAATGGAGTGTAGATTCCGCCCACTTCTTAAGTTGACATGCCTTGTCAGGTCAACGTTGATTGCGATACGGCATATACGGGTAACAGATCAGTATAGAAAGCGTATTTAGTTCCATACAAAGTGTTAGTAAATTGATAAATCCTTATCCTACCTCGTATAAGTACCTATTTTCAATTTAGAATGGAAATTCTATACGTACCCGATTTATTCGATTTTGCAGGGCTTGCGTTCCAACACAACCCAGTCGGGCTATTAGCGTTCATTTTAGAAAAATTCGCAGCATGGACGGAACCGCAGTGGAAATTCTTGAAGGACGGTGGACTAAGAAATAGGTTCGATATTACCAACCTGCTCGACAACGTAATGATATACTGGGTGACCGGATCGATGACGACATCTATGCGTCTTGTTCAGGGAGACGCTTGAGGAAATCGAATTTCACATTGAAGGGTATGCGGTATAGTCCTTCCAACAATATGTCCTTCCGCAAAAGCTTAGATAGTCGGTAGTGAAGTGGGAATCTTTTTAATTTAGCGATAATATATTTTTTTTATTTTCTGGATAATACATATTGTCTAATTAGTTCAAATTTAGTCGCAGTGTCTCACAAAGGTGTTTACAGACTTCCAGAAACAAAATTATTAGCCCAATCAACGGGGAGAAAACCGGTCACTAATTGTTATCAGCAAACAAAAAATATGGTCGTATAGAGAACAAAATTCTAAGAAAGATAGCGTTTTTTGCTACTCGAGTTTTAATGGCGAACATAACCAAAAAAAATTCGCAAAAGTTCAAAAAACGTTTTTTTGCAAATAAAAAAAAAGAACTACACAAGAAATTTAAATTAGAAAGTTGTAGGTCTAAAAAATGCGCGTCGAATGAAATTTGAACGAAAAAATCGGTTCATAAACATTTGAGAAAAATTTTAAAAAAAATGTCTAAAATCGCGTTTTCGTATTTTTGCTGTATAAATTCCAATTTTGTTTGAACAGAGTTCTTGTTAACTACAAATTTAGCCCAAGACAAGCGAGAAAATGCTCCTTTTTTCAAAAAATTCAAAAAAGATTTATTTTTTCGAGTTATAACGATTTAAAAAAAAAGACGTTTTCAAAAATCAGCTTTTACAGAGGCAAAAATGATCGTACAGAAACGATTATGGGCTCATTTTATTCGCAAAGACTTGTCATGCTATTAAAAAACCAAATCGCTTTTATTTAATTTTTTGCATAAAAAAATGCGTTGTAAAGTTGTATAATTTTTTTCGAACCGTTTGTTTTCGAATAACTTTTTTTAATTTTGGTTTTACATTTTTTGGCCGTTGCATATTTGAAAACTGGCATTCAAAACACGCATTTAAAAAAAATGAAAGTTCTACGACCTAAGGGAGCCGAGATAATTTTTTTAAGCGGAGGAAAAGATAATTTTGCGAGCGCGATCGATTTGAAATCGTGTTTAGTTTTCGATGCGCCCAAGCGGAGTGTCCCTCCACTCTGTCGCCGTGCGCTAAAACCCAGCAGTGTTCTTTCGCAAACAATTGTCAACTTAATTTATGCGTAATGATTTGAAATATTTTTTTAAGAAGTAAAAGTCTTTGAGATCTATTTCGTGTAAAAATGAAGTCAATCGGACGTTATACAGCGCTGCCAGGAATTAAAAAAAAAACATCTTGGCTCCCTGATGTCGTGGGACCTTCATTTTTTTTAAACGCGTGTTTTGAATGCCAGTTTTCAAATATACAACGGCCAAAAAATGTAAAACCAAAATTAAAAAAGTTATTCGAAAAAAAACCGGTTCGAAAAAATTATACTATTTTCAACGCATTTTTTTATGCAAAAATTAAATAAAAGCGATTTGGTTTTTTAATAGCATGAAAGTACAAGTCTTCGTGAATAAAATGAGCCCATGGTCGTTTCTGTACGATCATTTTAGCCTCTGTAGAAGCTGATTTTTGAAAACGTCTTTTTTTTTAAATCGTTATCTCGAAAAAAACTTTTTTAAATTTCTCAAAAAAATGGTCATTTTTCGCTTGTCATGGGCTATATCTGTAGTTAAGAAGAAGTCTGTTCAAACAAAATTGGAATTTATACAGCAAAAATACGAAAACGCGATTTTTGACATTTTTTTAAAATTTTTCTCAAATTTTTATGAACCGATTTTTTTTCGTTCAAATTTCATTCGACGCGCATTTTTAAGACCTACAACTTTCTAATTTAACTTTCTTGTGTAGGACTTTTTATTTGCAAAAAAAACGTTTTTTTTGACGTTTGCGAATTTTTTTTGGTTATGTTCGCCATTAAAACTCGAGTAGCAAAAAACGCTATCTTTCTTAGAATTTCTTTTCTCTATACGACCATATTTTTTGTTTGATGATAACAATTAGTGATGGGGCTTTCGCTCGTTATGGGGGCTTTCGGTCCCAAGGTGAAAGTATAATAGTTGTTATCAAGAAAAATAAAAGGCATACTTATAAAACCACACTCTCAAACATTTGGAGAACCACGGTCTGAGGGGGTCACAACAGTTAAATATATGTTACCCATCTCTCCTATTTGTAACGTTTTGATTGTCGTCGTGCACTAGCGTAGGTTAGAATTTAGAGCTCGAGATCAACCAGTATCTGTAAACGGTTTATTTGAAAATCTCAAAAATGATTTTCTCAAAACCGGTGCCACTTTTATCAACACAATTTTTGTGTCATACGAGGTGTGACTATTAAATAACCGAACTGATGCCGCCACCAGCGCGCTGCGAACGTGTTGCCACAAACAGAGCTGTGTGGTGATACTTTCCCCATTCTGAGCTCGATGGACAAGCCAGAGGGTCGCTCAGTTTTATTGTAGCAGTCGTTTGAATTGGTCTACACACCAGTGACGCGTCGAAAAAATGTTAAGTGTTCAGATGGAGCAACGGGTTAATCTTAAGTTTCTTGTTAAACTGGGGAAAACTTTTACAGAAGCTTATGCAATATTAAAAGAAGTGTACGGGAATGAATGTTTATTCCGCACACAAGTTTTTGAATGGTTTAAAAGGGTTAAAAAGGACGTGAAGCGACCGAAGACGATCCGCGCCCCGGACCGTCCTCAACGTCAAAACCGGACGAAAACATTGAAAACATTGGTAAATTAATCCGCGAAGGTCATCGTCTAAGCATCCAAGAGCTTGCTGAAATAACAGGAATCGACGAACGTATTCGCCAGATTTTGCATGAATCGTTCAACATGCGCAAAGTTTGCGCCAAAATGGCGCCAAAACTCCTCACTCCCGAGCAAAAGGAATCAAGAATGAACATTTGCGCTGACATTCTAAACAACATCGACACTGACCCAGACCCCCCCCCCCTCTTTATTGCACACGGTGACACTGAAGACGGCATAGATTCGAAAGTGTGGAAGCGGTGAAAGCAAAAGCGACGGAGGTTCTGAACCAGCTAACAGAAGCGGACTTCCAGCACTGCTTTCAAGAATGGAAAAGTCGTATGTAGCGGAGTAGAGATAGCCAAGGGAGTACATTGAAGGCGAAAAAGTTGCTACTGTAATTAGTAACGAATAAAATGTGTTTTGACGGCAGTTCGGTTATTTAATAGACACACCTCGTACAGTGCAATTTATCGCTTTCTACCTTCACATCAATTATTATATTTAATGAAGTCCTTAAACACCCTGTTTCATATAATTAGACATTTTCATACAATTATAACACACTGCATGACTAAAGAATATTTTTCATAGATTTTTATATTTTTTTTGTCATTTCAGCCATACCATTTATGTGCCAAGCGCCTGCGCGAGATTTACACGCGATGTGGACTACCCCCTGGAGTTTGTTTTAAACACAAAATTTAAGAATCTAGTTCAATTGTCGGATTTAGAGGGGAGGACATTTTCCTGCTCTCGAACAACCAAAAATTCTTGCTGATGACATTTTTTCGTTCGTGAAGAAAGTCGAACAAATCGAAGTCGGAAATTTGTTTTCGCTCCGCTTTTAAATTTTTAGGCAATGATTAGTTCATTAATATATGTGACTTAATGAACTAATGAAATTATTAGTTCAATTAATGAAATTGACTTCATTAATTCCACTAAATTGCTGTTTTTTACCATTTCAGTACTGCTGTTTGATTTTGTATTGCTATTAATATTTTAAATAAAGTCCATTATTTTATATATTTATGTGTGTCTTATTTTAAAAAATCTTTCAATAAGGATAACTAACGCTACCTCATAACAGGTAACGATACGGATCTTCTGGATGACGGAGTGCTGCCGATCATTCGGTGATCCGTTGCATTCGAACAGTTGAGAATTCTTCAGTTATTATTAGGTATATTCAAGTTGTTAACGGCTAACGATTGGTTGCAGGTTATTTAAAGTATTCTTTTATTTAACAATTGTATTTATACCCAAAACTACAATGCGCCTAGGTGACGAAAAAATCTATTGTTTGTTACAAGCGCGGTTATGGAGTTTACCAAGGGAACCCGGACATAC
Organism: Aromia moschata; assembly: GCA_029963805.1. Lineage (NCBI taxonomy): Eukaryota > Metazoa > Arthropoda > Insecta > Coleoptera > Cerambycidae > Aromia > Aromia moschata. Next base: position 951,442 of record JAPWTK010000131.1, read on the forward strand.
ACTAGGGACCGTCTGGCGTAAAGTGTAAGGAATGTTAAAAAAAATAACGAAAAAGCACAAAATTTTCTGGTGGTACAAAGAATGAACTGTCTGTTTCAGATATTATCAACAATAAATTATTAAAAATGATAACCAAATATTATCAGCCGTTATCTGTTGTGGAAAATAAAGGTTTCTTAGAATATTCTAAGAAATACTGCAACCTCTCTACTAGGCCAGGCCCGTTGTCAAAAATACCTCGTTTTTTCGCCAAAATTGTTACAGTACGAAAATATACATAAAAAAAACGGAAAAATTCCGTAGAATTGAATAAACTACTTTTCCCAAGCTGAATTTCCCCGCGTCATATCCAAAATGACGTCCAAAGATGGCTAAAAACCCTTTTTTTCGTTTAAAAAAAAAACTATGCGTCCTACAAAAAAAAAGTTTCAAATAAAAGTTGTAGAACTTATTAAAACAAACAATTTAACCCATTAGCGCCTGACCAGAAACTTTTTTGTTAAAAAAGTCGTTAAAAAAATCTGAGCGTATTCTTTGACTTATTTTAAGACATTTTTCTTCTTAATAAATTTTTTCAGTCCATAGTTTTCGAGAAAAAAATTAAAATTTCAAAAAAAGCGTTTCTTAGCCGGCGCCATTTTGTTTAAACAAGAATATTTAAAAATAATGTAAGGCCAAACCTAAACTTTTAGTTTAGGTGTCATGGACACCTTTTTTTTTTGGTTTTAGGTATGTACAAAAATGTAAGAGCTTGAAAAAACAACTTGATCAAAAATTTTTTTTGTCATCACAAAATCACGTTATTTTTTTCGTTTGTAATATTCCAATGATGACTCAATGACTCATTTTCCGGACTTGCAACCACTTCCATTCGAAAGAGAATCCTTAAAAACATTTGGGGACTGTGGTTTCAGTAACACTTATTAGAGAACAAAAAATGTCCGGTCAGGCGCTAATGGACCAAGCCTAATCCGACTTTAATAAATAAATAAATAAATAAATTTTTTTAATGCAACAAAACTGATAAAAATCGCGATTTTTTCAATTGCTTATATCCTTGAGAAAAATATATTATTTTACGAAACTTGGGGAATGTATAGAACTATATGTGCTATATATGTATAGTACTGAATTTGAAGAATGCAAAATTCCTGATAGAAATTTTTGCAAAAAATGCTTTTTTTAAACTCCAATAATTCATACACAAATGCACTTAGAGAGTTCAGTTAGGCTTAAAATTTTCTTCAAGACTTGTACTTTCGTGTACAAATAAAGCGCGATCGTAATATGATTGTTAATACGCTAAAATAACCGCGCAAAAATCGCCACTTTTTTTTACCGAAAAAATGTAATTTTTTTCAAAAAGTCTAAATTATATCGAGATGGCGTATTGCCATTCGATAGCTGCTATTTTTTTTACAAATTAAAAAAAACTATACCCTAAACCTTCTAAAGCCGAAATATATTTTTTATTTCGAAAAAATCGCCACGGCCCCATTTCTTAACATTAAGGGCTGAAATTTGCACAGATCGTAGTTAAATACGTGTACTTTCATATAAGTATTATTTTATGGAAGTCAGTATCATTTCCTGATCTGTAGACTACATGGTATTGGCCCCTACACAAAATGCTGCCTCCGCCCGATGTTTGTTCATGCACGTGGTGGCGGAAGAGAGACGCACAGCATTTTTTACGAAAATTGCGATTTTTGCAAAAACTATCAGGAATTTTTCAGTGTTCAAAATATCAGCTTATTCTACTTATCGAGGACTATACATTCCCCAAGTTTCATGAAAAAATATTATATATTTTTCAAAGATATAAACAATTGAACAAATCGCGATTTTTAGCTGTTTTTTTTTGCAATAAAAAAATTATTTATTTATTTATTAAAGTCGGATTAGGCTTAAATTGTTTGTTTAAATAAGTTCTACAACTTTTATTTGAAACTTTTTTTTGTAAGTAGGACTCATAGTTATTTTTTAAACGAAAAAAAAAAGGGTTTTTGGCCAACTTTGGACGCCATTTTGAATATAACGCGGCGAAATTCAGCTCGGGAAAAGTAGTTTATTCAATTCTACGAAATTTTTCAGATGTTTTATGTATATTTTCGTACTGTAACTAATTTTGGTACGTAAAAATACTACAACGGTATACAAACAAATATATAATATACGGCCTAGCTACAACGGCATACAAACAAAACAGCTGTCGGGCGCCGAGTTCACGTCTTTCGTCATCCAAGTTACGGGTTACTTTACATTGCCAGGTTTAATTCGAATACCTAAACATTCAGGTTATATTTCATTAGAATACTTGAAAGTGAAAACCGGGATAACCCATCACTAGTTATAAGACCATTCGGGCCTGGGTCTTTCAGTTTAGGAAAGACCTGAATAAATCCTTAAGGCCGCTTTACAGTTCGCAATTTTTCTTGTGGCAATTTATATCGCAGCAATTTTTATTGCGCCAGAGATTTCGGTATTATTTCACAGTTTGCAATTTTCATTGCTAATTTTAGTTGTCAGCCACTGTTACCAAAATATAACTGATAAACTCATTTGCTACAAAAATGTTTAAGCATTTTAAACAAATCCACCAAATTCGGAACTTTTAGACACAATCACAAAACACAATACAAACAATGGCACAGTGAGGTTATGTCAAACAGTTGGCAACACGTAAAATTGCAAATAGCCGCAATAATTGTAGCTCCGGGCTTGAAATTTTTATCTGCAAGAAATTGCACGAACAAACATAAATTAACATTATTTAAAGTACAAATATCAAATTGCCAAAACTTGTACATATGTACATAATTAAAAACAGTTAATGTATTTTTAGAGTTCACCTAACCTATAAAGGATACACACATAGATACATATATGCAGACCTTCGATCTTGGCGTTGTTATAATTCTTATCCAGATTGGTTGGAGCCGTTACCAGCGGTATTATAAATAACGCCAAATGATACTGTAACGAAATCGTAGCGTGACCGCCAACAAAACAAGAGTGACTCAGCGACACCTCACCGCGTTGGGAAAGCCTCTCAAGCTCTTCTGGCCGACCCATCTAGATGATGCCCGAATATACGCGTTCCGGACAATATATAGATAGAGGCATAACGACGCGACGCGATGGGCAGTCTTTGATATAAATCTATACCGTCGCGAGCTTCGTAAAACATTCGAATATAAATTGTACATAGATAATTTAGTGTTAATTTAGTGTTTCATTCGTATTTGTATTTCTTCAAATAAACTGTATTAGTTAAACGTGCGCGTCTGTTATTTCACACCTACCGATCCCTAAGTGGACAAAACGTTACAATACATTACACACCTGATATGTATAAGTAGAAGTTGCGCTACTACGCACGTACGTACTAGGTGTCTAGGTGGGTATTGAAGTTAAAATCGTTTCGGTTTATTATACTTTTATTTGATACTAATGATATTTATAAACTATACTTATTGATGAGGTTAATGGTGGCATTAAGTTGTTTAAGTAGCAGAATGACAGTAAGCTAATCTCTAATGTAAATTCTCTGTAACCTTCGCTATTAGTATTTTATTATTACCGATGTACATTTATTGAACTTCCTCAGTTGTTCTCTGAGCCAATCAAGGGCGTAGCCAGTAGTTATCCTTGGGGGGGGGGGGGGGCGCTTAATGCTAAGAAAGTCTAGATTTAGTCGATCTCGACTAATATGAGCATAATGAGCTGGTTTTCCATCCTGCAGAGACCAAAAATCAGGAAGTAGCCCTTTTTTCTTTAAAACAGGAATTATTTAGTATTCAAAAGATCCAACTACTTGGGTCCGGTTGATTTTTTTACGAAATAAAATGGCCCTATGATTAGAATTCTGTAAATACCAATCTGAATGTTCATCTTTTGAGGAATCTGAAGCTTTTTGCATCCAGTGACAATTCCTTTTACGACGAATAATGACTAGGGTTCGGAATGTTTGCCTTCTCGCGTATTAAACTACGTTAGACTATACTTATAGTATATATAGTATAGTTTATACTTTCATTATCATAGAGTTTTATAGTGCCGACCAGGCGTTATGGCACACATTTCCGAACCCTAATAATGACATAGGAAATTTTTCGGTTTTGGGCAAAAAGAGGCACTTCTTCATGACTTAATTAGTGACTAGCGAGGCTATTCTGTGTTGCGGTATTTAATAATAACTAGATTTTATCTCAATTTTTAAGTCTCCATAAAAAAAGAGTGTGAAATCTTTAAAAATTGCGATTTGTCTGTAGCTCCCAAAATAGTTTCTTTAAATACCAAGTTCGTAAAAAATCAGATCATCAAAGAGTTATATGCTCTGTGGATGTGTGTATACAGTGAGGGCGTAAAGTAGCGCATAAATTCGATAAAAAAGAAAGGGTACTTTTTTAGAAAAACGCGTCAAATAAATTTTTCATTTGCCAATATTTTGACGTACTTCATTTGTTTCTTTATTGACAGCTGTCAAAGATATGACGTCATCGATATTTTTAATGACAACACATGGCTTGGGATACATCATTTGAAAGCTCTTAGTTCACACAGTATGCTCTTAAATTTTGGCGCGATTTTATTAAGCCATTTTAAAATGGTGGCCGTTTAAATGTTAAAATTCAGCAAAAAACCGAAGGAAAGTTTATTTAAAAAATCACTCGAACACAAGAGGTTCTACTCGGCCATTTGACATAACACACTCTCAATAGTTATCGAGAATTGCAGAAATTGAAAATAAATTATATAAAACGCATTCTTGAACATTTTTATTTAACCTATTTATCAAAAACAGAACACTAAAAATAAAAATAACACAATTAAAACTATCTGTCCTAATCTGGTCTTTAATAAATATTCAAACTGTACCCCGTTGACTTTCTGACAGTAACCAAGCCTCGATTAAAATTTTCAACCATGTTACGTATAATTTCAGGAAGTATTTTTTGAATTTCGTATCTTATTCTATTTTTTAACTCATATATACTAGTAGGCTTATTTACATACACCCTGTTTTAAATAACCCCACATGGGTTATAATCAATCCATGGGGGTTAGGTCAGATGACCTAGGAGAGAATTGACCCCTTCGCCCAATCCATCGACCCGGAAATACTTCGTTTAAAGATTAATTTAAATAATTAATTTACTTAAAATATATAATTAAGAATATGCTTTATATTATTTATTCTCAATTTTTTGGAATTCTGGATAACTGTTGAGAGTGTGTTATGTCAAATAGCCGAGCAAATAGCTGTAGAACCTCCTGTGTCTGAGTGATTTTTTAAATAAACTTCGTTTTTCATCGAATTTTAACTTTTGATTGGTCGCCATTTTAAAATGGTTTGATAGAATGGCGCCAAAATTTAGGAGCATACTGTGTGAAATAAGAACTTTCAAATGATAGATCACAAGCCATATGTTGTCGTTTAAACAAAATATCGATGACGTCATATCTTTGACAGCTGTCGATAACAAATCAAATGAAGCACGTCAAAATGTCGGCAAATAAAAAATTTAATTGAGATGTCCGACCGTTTTTCTACAAAAAATATCGGTAAATTTTCAGAACATGGACTTGTTCAAGTCCATGTTCTGAAAAATGACCAAAATATATCCTTTAATGTTTATTGAATTGATGCGCGACTTCACTGTATAAAATATACCGGACATTCTATTTAAAAAAAATAACTTTTGTACGTTACAGTTTTTTGAAACACCCTATGTATTTTAAGGTAACTTAAAGTTAAGTATTTTTAAAGCAAATTTTCACATTTAAAATTTAGTATCAATACCTCTATTAACTTCAGAGATATTTAAGTGGTTCCACACTTTTTGCGCAACACTGTATACATAGATTAAATAACGACGCGTATGTTCTGAAGGCCGCGAAGATGGCGGGAGGACGACGTTGACAAGGAATCGCGGTACGCGGTACCCTCGTGGGCCTCATCGGCTTGTTCGCTGTTCGCTGAGTTCGCTCGCTATTCTTCGCTGACTGCTCTTGGTACTCGGTGCCTGGTCTTGGTGACCACACTCTACAAAGTGATATTCGATCTTCGGTCGTAGCAGTTCAAGTTCGAAATCGGAAACATAAACGCGCGATGGCCAAAAACAACGTTGCGACAATAGGAATACTGATTCTGTCGGCATTGCTTTATTTTAAGGTTATCAAACCGCTATACGACGTGCCGCCAGTACCGCAGCTGAAGGAGACATGGTGGGGATCGGGAGATCCAGCACAAGAAGATACCAGCATAAGGCCTTTCAAGATAAACGTGTCCGACGAGGTGAGAGAATCATAAATAGAAAGACGGACGGTCTCTCTTTATTCTATATATATCTATATATAGAATATATATCTATCTATACTCTAAGCCCCCCCCCCCACCTCCCTCCCTTCCCTAAATTTTTTATTTAAAAAAACCCCCCTTTTTTTTTTTTCTCCCTTCTCTCCCTTTTTTTTTTTTTTTTTTTTTTTTTTTTTTTTTTCTCCTTTTTTTTTTTCCCCCCCCCTCTTCCCCCCCCCCCCCCCCCTCCTCCCCCCCCCCCCCTTTTACCGCCCCCCCCCCCCCCCCCTCCCCCCTCCCCTCCCCCCCCGGGGCCCCCCGCGGCGGCCTCTTTCTCCCCCCCGGCCCGGCTGTGTTCTCCCCTTCCCTTTTTTTTTTTTTTTTCTCCCCCCCTTTCCCCTCCCCCCCCCCCCCCCCGCCCCCCCCCCCTTTCCCCCCCCCCTCCCCCTTTTTTTTTCCCCTTTTTTCCCCCCTTCTTCTCCCCCCCCCCCCCCTTTTTCCCCCCCCCCCTTTTCCCTTTTTTTTTCCCCCCCCCCTTCTTCTCTCCCCCCCTCTTTTCCCTTCCCTCTTTTCCCCCCCCCTTCTTTTTCCTCCCTCGCGTTTTTTTTTTTTTTGGCCCCCCCTTTTTTTTTTTCCCCCCCTTTCCCTGGCCCCCCTTTTTTTTCCCCCCCCCCCTTTTTTTTTTTTTTTTTTCCCCTCTTTCCTCCCCCTCTCCCCCCTCCTTTTTTGTTCCTTTTTCCGCGTTTCCTTCCCCGGTGCCCCCCCCCCTTTCCCCTTTTTTTTTTCTTCCCCCTTTTTTTTCCCCCTTTTTTTTTTTTTTTTTTTTTTCCCCCCTTTTTTTTTTTTTTTCTTTTTTTTTTCTTTTCTCCTTTTTTTTTTTCTTCTTCCCTCCCCGCGCCCCCGCCCCCCCCCGTCTCCTTTTTTTTTTTTTTTTTTTTTTTTTTTTTCTTTTTTTTTCCCCCTTCTTTTTCTTCCCCCCGCCCCCCCCCCGCCCTTCTTTCCCTCTTCCCCCCTTTCCTTTTTTCTGCCGCCCCCCCCCCCCTTTTTTCTGCTTCCCCCTCTTTTTTTTTTTTTTTTCCACGGTATTTATGTTTGTTTGGACAATTTCTTAACAAATAAACACAAATACGCGTGCGCGCAATAAAAATTGCCGCAATTTTTTCTTGCGTGCAATAAAAATTTAGGAACTGTAAAGCGGCCTTATCATAACTCAACGCACGTGAGAGACCGTGAACAGACGTGAAATCCATACACATTCACGTTCTTGTCTTGGCGTTGGATTTCAAAAAGTGTGAAGCAGGCTTTAGCAACGCATCGAAAATGGCTTTTTGAGGATTGGGTTTAGATTTAACGGTGACTATGACAAGAGATCATAATGGAAAAATGCCGTGCATTTTTTAATATCGTTTCAATAGGACCGCAAAGTAAGCGAATTAAAAAAATAGTTGTATTGCTTTATGACGACTTGAAATGTTTATCAATTTATTGAGAAAAATTGATCAGTCGCTTGGCCAATCAAGTGAACTATTTAAGCATTGTCTTACATCTAACAATAATTCTAAAAATATTACATTTTAGACTTTGCCTTTTGGCGCCATGTTTCTTTAAATACGACCAAATTCAATTGGCAACAATAATTACACTGGTTATTTAAAACGAACATCTAAATTACAACAATGCTCATCATCAATATTAAATGACTAGAAGATCCAGTGAAAGAAGATTCAGAAGAACCAAAAATATATGTGTATATTTAATATAGGTATAAATAATAAATAATAAAAATAATACAATAATAATAATAATATATGTATATATTTACTAAATGTGTTTCTATCTACTAAAAACATCTACAAAAAAAAACTGTATAATTTTCTTTTATTTTAATAACTCAGTATACCTCAGTATACTCAAAATGTCATTTTATTTATTTTTTATAAGTAGAAAATTATTATGTTTTACATGTATGTACATTTTTTTCTCCCGTATATCTATAAAATATTCAGTGGGTTGAAATTTATTTCAAAAAGGTACTGCTTCCAGTTTTTTCATTTATAAATACATAATAGAAATAAAAAAATGTACTTATTTTAATAAAAAATTAATTTTACTTTTATTTATATTTTATTTATAAGCTACTCAATTTATATGCATATACATGTTGTATAAGATCATGACCCCAAGTATAATTAGATACATACAGACATAACTATATTGTGTAACTCAAAGGAAAATTAAGAAGATAACGTTCAAGGTTGAGATAAGCTCATGTTACCCTTATTTGTTAATTGTTAATTGAAACTATATAATTTTAACCACCTGCGTCTTATCTCAACTCCGAAACAGAGGATCCTTGTTCTGTTAATGCAAGAACTGCCAATCTGCAAAATTATGACAAACAACTCCAGGAAATTTTATTAAAAACTCGGCACTTGGGAATTTATAAAAAAGGATAGACTTGCATTAACAAAAGGTCAGAGAAGATAAGTTAGTTGACATTCGTCAAACGGCTCACTTCTCGTTCGTTTTCGAATCAAATTTATGATTAAAATTTAAAATAAATGTAACAAATAAAATAAATTGTTTTTAAAAAACCGTATATGGAAAATCTTATATAACATACATATACGTATACATATCAATACACTGATTTTTTTATAAAACACTAAATGAACCAGTCAGTTAGTACTTTTCTAAATTACACAATTATCTATTTTATTTTTTCTATATTGTACGTATTCATAACGATATAGCGGAAGTGTGTTTGTTTAAACTGCATATACATACATACATATGTATGTACATATGTAATTTTAGCATTGTTGCTAACGTTTCAGTTATGGTTTTAGTATACCTGTCTAGCTGTCTATCTGTGCGTTATCCCTTGTTTAGTAATAATGTTTAATGCGTAATTTTTACATAAATTTTACGTAATTTACACATACATTTTTGATACGGTCTTTTAAGGCCCGTACTGTGAAGTTTGTTTTTTGTATTGCGGACAGCAAATAACAAGACGAATTTTGTGAATGCGTCAATTATAGCAAAACCATGTGTATTTCCGGATTTGCTTTTAATGAAAGGACCTACATAAATGGTCCACATGAATAGTGTGAAATGGTTTTGGAACCTTTTTTGATAGGATGTAGTTGACCAGGCAACTTGCCCCCACTTTTAAAATACAAGCATTGCAAACAATTTTTCGGGTATTTTTTTTACAAAATTCCTCATACGTGGAAACCAATACTGCCTTGCCACAAGGTCATACGTTTTAGCAAAAGCGAAATGCCCTACATCGTCATGTGCCGCCCTCAAAATCTGATATCTAGCCGTCTCAGGTGCAACCCACCTCAGCCCATAAGATGTACGTTTGTAAACAGCTCCGCCCTTTAATTCATACTCATAGAAAATATTCTTATTTTGTTTTATGTTGCCAGTTTCCAGTATACGCCTAATTTCCTGGATTTTGTATCACCCTGTTGAGCGGCCAATAGCCATTCCTTTATTCCAATCAGAAATCACAAATAATGTTTGAATTAGACAATGTAAAGACAATTTGCCATATGACCAAGTAACAATTTAGTATTAAAATTGTTGTCCCTTTTTGTATATGTATGTATGTAGGTATATTACCTACATACATACATATGCATATATCAATAAACTTGTAACTGATTTTTTCATAAAACATTAAAATAACCAGTCAGTTAGTACTTTTTTAAAATAAACAATTAGGTACATATTTTATTTTATCCTTATTACCTATCTTATCCTGTCCGCTAATGATGACATATCGAAAGTGTACGTTTAAATGCACATATGTACATATGTATGTATGCATAACTGAATATTTCTTACTACCTATTCTGCTAAATTTAAATTTCTAATGAATAGAAAATTGTAAATCTGAAAAATGTACGTACAAATATGTAACTTTACATACAATCTATAGCTGAACGTTATTCTTTCCTTGTTAAAATAATTGAGAGCCTGTATTGAATGACTTGTACTATTACACAAGCAGTACAACTACACAAATATAAATTATGATAACATATTGAAAAATAATATTCATCTGTAGATAATTTAAAACTATAAATAAAAATGTATCTAGGTAAATAATTCAAATAGATTTTGTCTTGATATTCACTAGAGATGATAGAATCAATATATCGATAATTCTTACAACTAATTTAATGTTGCCTTCCGAGATGACATGACTTCGCAAATAATTAAAAAAAGGGTATTTATTACAGGCACGATAAAAATAACCTCCAAGGTTACGTCGACGTGTTCATGAAACCACAGGCGTTTCCGGGGGATGACAGGAGGGTCTTCTACTTGATACAAAAAATATTTACTTTACAAACATGCGTATACTACATACACAATGTATAAACATTATATGTAAATACAACGTATAATGTTTTACATTACAAACAACATAATTTACATTATATGTAAATTATAACCATTATATGAAAATATTCTGATATTGGAGCATGATATATATTATGGGATTAATAGATAAAAAATTGCTTAATTCATTTGACCATTTCAACTCACATACAACATACGTATGCACATATGTTAATGTACTGCATGATTTAACATTGTATATATTATAAAATTAAATAGATTCGTCACCTGCATTTAAAATTGCTTACCTAAACTGACAACATAGATTAATGCGAAAACAATTGTGAAGAACTTGCATTTACATTTTAAATAGGAACTTGCCTTTGAAATGCATGCTATATATTTTTTTCATATTTAATAGGGTGTTAAAACGTAGTACTTTCTTAGTATTATTAGAAAAAAAACTATTATAGGAGAAGTAGACATCTCCTTGAAATTTTTTGAGCCTCTGAAGTCTGAATTAGTTGTAACTAATGTTAAAATGTCAGAGGTTGAAAGACTACCTTATAGTCAACTGATGCAACATCAGCTAACATAAACAATTACTTTTTTGCAGAGATAACAATCGAGAAGAAATCTATTTGACTGGGTTATACATACGTATATGTCTATAGATTTTTTGGCATTATAACGGTCTTATCCTACTCTATTTTATGGGCTCTAAATTATGTATAGGTACTACTTTGTAATAACTTTCCAGATCCTCGCAGATCTGCAGCAAAGACTGGCAAACGCGTTGCCTTTCCAAGAACCGCTAGAAGGAGCCAAGCAGCACTATGGCATGAACGCTAAGCTTCTGAAGACTGTCGTTGACTTTTGGCGCACGAAATACAACTGGAGGGAACGGGAGAAGTTCTTGAACCAGTTCCCACAGTATACAGTCAATATACAAGGACTGAGGATCCATTATATCCACGTCAAGCCAACGAACACTAAGGGACTCAAGGTCCTACCCCTTCTATTAGTCCACGGTTGGCCAGGATCTGTTAGGGAATTCTACGAAATCATCCCCCTGTTGACTACCCCGCAACAAGGGATGGATTTCGTTTTTGAAGTGGTGGCTCCCTCGCTTCCGGGTAAGTGTGGTTCATGACGTCGTCGAACCGCAGACCAGTCATTGTTCCAGATAAAATTGATACTCTAATTGTAATATTTTACTATACTTAGCGTGGTACATTTATACAGGCCAAAAGATATGCAGATGTGGTAGCTGAACGTCTTGGTACTCTCAGTGAGGAACTGAAGTTTTGCCTTGGAACCATTGAACAGTTTTATGGTGGCACTTCACTTGGCGTAGCGTATTTGTGGTTGAGTATCATTGTATTTGTCCAAACATTTGATATATTTGCAAATATTCCAAACATGCCATCCACACATACAGCAAAACACTCAAACATGCCAAATATGTTTGAATATTCAGAACCAGTGAATACAGTGACGGACGTGTTGACAGCGACAGCAGCTTATTACCTGAATGCTTATTATTACCAATACATGTTAAATCTACATAAGTACAAAGTTACTAAAAGACCATGACGAACACGGCGCTGGTGGAACCAAGTGTGGACGGTTACCGCAAATATTCGCCTTATTTGACGTCTTTGATGCGTGATTGAAAACCGACAAGTGGACGGAAACGCGTATTTGCTGTTAGCGATATTCGCGTTATTTGTACAAATAAAGCAAATATAGCGAATAGCTTCTCTACACATCGCCGTTTTTGGGCAAATACAACAAATATACGAATACGCTACGCCAAGTGAAGTGCCACCATTAGATCATTCATATAGAGGTGTGTTGTTTAGCTTCTCATGTTGATCTTGTTCCCGGCTGTTCAGTATTCAGTAGTGTAGATAATTGGTTTAGTCTTGTGTCTGTCAGACTGGTGACAGTGAATCGCCTTAGAAGATTCTCTTCTTAATCTCAACTGGGACTGCGTTTCAGTTGAGTTCTGCGTTCCTTCAGAAACCCACATTTTTGTTTTCCGTAGCTGTATAAGATGTTGAAGAAGAGCTGTTATCCAGGGACAAACTCTGTAGATTTCTAGGACTTTCAGTAGCCAGTCGGAAGGTACTGAATCGAGCTCCTTGGTATAGTCGATGTAACACATGCAAGTTTCTCGGTTTTACTTGGGCTTTACTTTATATCACATCGTCGACTGTCAGTTGATGTTTATTACCCGCTGCGATTCTAATACATTCTTTTTGTTGCATCAAAGATGTTGTTCTCCAAGTAGTGATGGTACATTTTCTCATTTATGGTGGACGTGAATTCTGATTATTTACATCCTCTTCGAATCAAATTTTCTGTTTCCAGGGTACGGTTTCTCCGAGGCGTCAGTACGACCTGGTCTTACTACTCCCCAAATGGCGGTAATCTTCAAAAACTTGATGGAGCGATTGGGTCACAAAAGGTTTTACATTCAAGGGGAGATTGGGGAGCTGCTGTGGTCAACCATATGGCCACACTCTTTCCCGAAAAGATTATCGGGATGCACTCCAACATGTGCCAGGTGAACAGCTTTTTCTCCAACTTGAAACTGTACATCGCTAGCTTCTACCCCACCCTGTTTATGTCCCCCAAAGTCGCAGATAGGGTATACCCTATGACGGATCAGTTCAAATTCCTCATCCTCGAGACGGGTTACTTTCACCTCCAGGCTACGAAGCCTGACACGCTAGGTAAATGACTAATGACTAACTTATAACCAAATTCGCAAATGTGATTATATTCTTTTAGGGGTGGCCTTACGGGAGAGCCCGGTAGGTCTGGCAGCGTACATATTAGAAAAATTCACCACCTGGACGAATCCCGCTTGGAAAGACCTGGACGACGGAGGTCTAACGAAGAAATACCCACTTGAAAACCTTCTAGACAACGTGATGATATACTGGGTCACCAGGTCTATCACAACATCCATAAGATTATATGCCGACCAGTTTCACAAGGATGTTAGGGATTTGAATTTAGACAGGTAAAGTATCATAATTGTGAGTAATAAAGGGTATACAGGCAGCTCCAGGGCACTAGGAACATCCTTGGACGTTTATGTTGAATTTTTGTGTTATTTTTATGGAAATTGTTTTGTTTAAAAGGAGAGTCACAGGAACGGTCACAGAAAAGGAGATTTATATGATAAAGGACACATGATATGCTAAAAATATGAAACACGTTCTAAGTGGTAAGTGGATTGAAAACTACTGTTTTTCTTGTGAAAAGCTGTTAATGCAGGTATGCTTTACAAGAAAAATATCTCCAATCCATTTATAGTGCAATCCAATTCATTCACATATTTATATTATTCTATAGCTTAAAAGATTTTCATTGTCTAAAGATAGTGGTTACCATTTAAAAATATATTTGTGTAAGAAACAGCTATACCTACAAGTCTCTCAAACATATATTTATTCGTTTTGTAATAATGCCTCGGTACAATATCCGATTACTTAAAATTCGAATAAAAATGTCAAAAATGAGTCATATTTATTTCCAAGGTTTACTCTCACAATATCGGTTACTTATGCAAAAACTTTAGGAAAAAAAATGACTCCCACCATCTTTAATCTAAATATCAAAAATTTTAGCGTGCGGTGTAGAAAATTTCATGCAGAATCCAGTTTTGTCAGAATCTAGGAGGTGTTTCATTTATTTTGAAGTATGTTCTACTCGCGGTAAAGCCGGAAATGTTATTAAGATATCCAATATGTTAAAAAGAGCGCAACTACATGTAGTGTATGAGTAGGTGTGGTTATGGTTAGGGATCAGCTTATTGGAAAGTGATTTCTGTGACATAATACGCCCACTTTCGGGTATTCCCATGACAACCGATTTGCTCAGCGTTACAATTGTTGACTCCCGGTTGTGGGAGTATTTCTGACAAGGAAATTTTTCGAGGTCTCCTCCTCCAATTTCGATTAAACTCGGCAGAGTGAAGAGGACCTAAAAATATGGGATACATATTTTTATAGCGGCCCATGAGGCCATTGAGTGCATCCTCAAAAGTCATTAGTTCAGAATATCTCGAGAACGAGTGAAGATAGAACAAAACTATAATTTTACAAAACGCTCCGCTTCATGAGAGCTACCTTGCAGGCCATACAGTATGTGTACAATAGTTATACAAACGTTAAAGGGCCCGTTTCTTTAATGAGAGTCGGCAAATTTATAGAGGGCCTAAAATTATGCGACAAGCATCTTTTATGGAGGCGCATAAGGTTCCTTAATTTAGGTCCCTGCCGAGTTTAACTGAAATCGGAAGTGGACAATCTCGAAATGTTTCCTTAGTAGTTCAAATATTCTTTGTTTGTAATTCTCGATTTTTACAGCATTCCGATTGACGTGCCAACCGGATGTTCCCTGTTCGAGCACGAAATAATGTACCTGCCCGAGTGGGTGCTGAAAGACAGGTTCAGGAACCTCGTCCACGTTTCCCACCACGAAGAGGGGCACTTTCCCGCGTTCGAGGTGCCGCACGTTCTGGCTGGAGAAATTTACGTGTTCGTTCAGAAAGTGGAGGATCTCAAGAAGACGTAACTAAGAGTTAAACGATATTTTGTTGTTACCTTGTTGTTCTTCACAAAACCAAATAAATTGTTGTTATTATCAAACGACCTCTGTTTCTAGTTTCTCTCTCTCTCTCTCTCTCTCTCTCTCTCTCTCTCTGTGCGATAAAAAAAAAATGGGAAAAAATTAACGTTTTTTTTTATTTCATGAATAGTGCTATTAGTGCATTTGTCATACAAGTAGGTTCGTGACTAAATTAAATTTCCTTAACAGGCTAATACCATCAAAATATTCTAGACACACAAACAGAAATCCATTCTTCTTTCTTGATCTCTTGGTCCCAGCCAGTGTAAATTATTTTGGCCTAAGTGTTTTAAAGGATTTTCACAAGACATCTTCCAACTTTTTTCTCTTATCAAGTTAGCCTGGAAAAATAATAAAATAACTGAACTACAGCATTGAACAGGTGCCTACTAAATAACGAGTTGACTGTTAATCGTCTATACTCCGCGTTGCATTATATTTGTTGTCTAATGTATTTTGTTTGTGGTGACCTCTAACTATGGAAATGCTTAGTTTAAATGAAAAAATTGCGACAGTTCAATTGTTTATAATTTTTTCCGTCTAACTTGATAAACGAAAATGTTAGAGGATGTCTTGTGATCGAATTTAAAAGCTTAGGCCCAAATAATATACACTTTCTGCAACCAATAAATAAAGAAGGAGGAATGGGTTTTGTTTGTGGGTCTAGAGAGAATATTTCAATCGTACTAGGCCGTTAAGGAAATTTTATCTAGAGAAAAATCTACTTTTACGATAAATGCAGTAATATCACAATGGAAACCACAGCTACTTGTAATTTAGCCTTTATACATATTTTTATAGCCGTGCATGAGGCCATTGAGTGCATCCTCAAAAGTCATTAGTTCAGAATATCTCGAGAACGAGTGAAGATAGAACAAAACTATAATTTTACAAAACGCTCCGCTTCATGAGAGCTACCTTGCAGGCCATACAGTATGTGTACAATAGTTATACAAACGTTAAAGGGCCCGTTTCTTTAATGAGAGTCGGCAAATTTATAGAGGGCCTAAAATTATGCGACAAGCATCTTTTATGGAGGCGCATAAGGTTCCTTAATTTAGGTCCCTGCCGAGTTTAACTGAAATCGGAAGTGGACAATCTCGAAATGTTTCCTTAGTAGTTCAAATATTTTTGTTTGTAATTCTCGATTTTTACAGCATTCCGATTGACGTGCCAACCGGATGTTCCCTGTTCGAGCACGAAACAATGTACCTGCCCGAGTGGGTGCTGAAAGACAGGTTCAGGAACCTCGTCCACGTTTCCCACCACGAAGAAGGGGCACTTTCCCGCGTTCGAGGTGCCGCACGTTCTGGCTGGAGAAATTTACGTGTTCGTTCAGAAAGTGGAGGATCTCAAGAAGACGTAACTAAGAGTTAAACGATATTTTGTTGTTACCTTGTTGTTCTTCACAAAACCAAATAAATTGTTGTTATTATCAAACGACCTCTCTTTCTCTCTCTCTCTCTCTCCTCTCTCTCTCTCTCTCTCTCTCTCTCTCTCTGTGCGATAAAAAAAAAATGGGAAAAAATTAACGTTTTTTTTTATTTCATGAATAAGTGCTATTAGTGCATTTGTCATACAAGTAGGTTCGTGACTAAATTAAATTTCCTTAACAGGCTAATACCATCAAAATATTCTAGACACACAAACAGAAATCCATTCTTCTTTCTTGATCTCTTGGTCCCAGCCAGTGTAAATTATTTTGGCCTAAGTGTTTTAAAGGATTTTCACAAGACATCTTCCAACTTTTTCTCTTATCAAGTTAGCCTGGAAAAATAATAAAATAACTGAACTACAGCATTGAACAGGTGCCTACTAAATAACGAGTTGACTGTTAATCGTCTATACTCCGCGTTGCATTATATTTGTTGTCTAATGTATTTTGTTTGTGGTGACCTCTAACTATGGAAATGCTTAGTTTAAATGAAAAAAATTGCGACAGTTCAATTGTTTATAATTTTTTCCGTCTAACTTGATAAACGAAAATGTTAGAGGATGTCTTGTGATCGAATTTAAAAGCTTAGGCCCAAATAATATACACTTTCTGCAACCAATAAATAAAGAAGGAGGAATGGGTTTTTGTTTGTGGGTCTAGAGAGAATATTTCAATCGTACTAGGCCGTTAAGGAAATTTTATCTAGAGAAAAATCTACTTTTACGATAAATGCAGTAATATCACAATGGAAACCACAGCTACTTGTAATTTAGCCTTATTATTTTAAGCTGTGTTGTTCCAATAATTTTTCTCAATGATTCTCAAATACGATTTCTCGAATTTTCGCTCCAAAAAATTGCAAAACAAGCCTTGATCTTGCCATAGAAATCTACCAATTTGCGACAAAATGCAGTTTTTCATAAGAAACAATCTAAAGAAGAATTATCACAATCTAACAAAAAAAATAGCAATTTTCCAAAGGTGTTCTAATTTTAAATGGGCCACACTGTGTATTATTAGTTATATAGGAGTGTTAAAAAGTCAATTGCGAACGACAATTAACCAGGTTTCTTAAACGGAACACCCTGTATGTTTTTGCAAAAAATTAAATCTCGTATTTTGCGGGATTATGTAACGGTTTTTGTAAGCGGAGCGCAAGAAAAGAGCACAAAAGGCGAACAGCCAGAATTACACTAGACGTCTTAACGTCCCGTCGTCGCGCCTTAGTTTTGTACGTTGTTTTTAGAGATTTTGCGCTGTGTAATTCGGACCTCGCTGAGAGGTTGTTCGGATCTCTTTTTTGACGCAACACTCTGTGGTGTATTTGTGGGATTTTTTATATCTACTATAATTTTAAAGTCTTCTATACAATGCGCACAAGTAAAACATTGGGTTATTTTCAAATTTTGAGAGAGAATTTGAAAATAATATCATTTAAATGATCACTCAAGTTTAATAAAAGTGGATTATTGGTCATGGGCTGCAAAGCGTACTAAACCGAGAGCTGGCACCCAAAACCTAACATTTTTGGAGGGATGGAATTTCTTACCTGGCAAAGGTTCGACCCTTAAGTCTCGTTTACATGATGCAAGTGTTGCTTGCGCAAGTACTTGATTGCAAGTACTTGAATTTTTTAGACATCTTTTCAAATTGTATATACACATGCAAGCATTTTGCAAGAATTTTGTCAGAAAAGAATCGCAAGCCATGGAGACATCCGAGATTGTTAATTGTGGTGTGAATATTTTATGTTATACGTTCGTTGAAGAATTACGTGTTGTGCTAAAAAAAAGAAAAGTCGAAAAGGGAGGGTATGGGTAAAACCGTGGATCAATCGAAGACAAAACTTAGGAGCATCAAGTGTTTTGCTTAAGGAATTATCATGTGAAGATCCTTCAGCCTACAGAAATCACTTAAGAATGTCGAAGGAAATGTTTGAAACTCTTTTAGAAATGGTGAATTCGGATTTGACAAAACAAGATACTAATATGAGGCAAGCTTTACCGGCAAAATTAAAACTTGAAGTAACTTTGCGATATCTTGCTACAGGAGACAGTTTTTTCGTCACTTATGTACTTATATAGAGTTCCTAAAAGCACTATATGTCAATTTATTCCATCTGTTTGTGCAGCTATCTGCGAAGCATTGAAGCCGTTTATTCGTCTCGATTTGTTCGTCTGACCATCTACTCGGCGCCATAAGTACTACTGCAATGACTTGCAAATGTGTTTACACGTAAATTTATTAATCTGCAAGTTCTAGCACCCAAGAAAAGTAGACCGCCGATCAACTTTACTTGCAAACTAATTCTTCTTGTACAACCAGTTGAGCAACTACTTGAAATACTGTTTACATTGATCCAGTACTTGCAATCAAGTACTTGCGCAAGCAAAACTTGCATCATGTAAACGAGGCATTAGCGACGAAACAAATAGGCTTCTGCTACGGGGCGCGTTGGGGGCTATTAGCGGGGGTGAACGCTTGAACATGTAAATTTCCCGGTGAAGAAACAAAAGGACCGGTAAGGCTGATTCTTGTTTTAATGCATCGGGGAAGATGAAAGAAAGCAGAGAAAAATTTGGCAGAAGCGTAAGTGGGGGCGAAAGGGCTGGCAGAAGCTGACAAACTAGTGGAAAAATTTTGGAAAAATAACATTTTGAGTGGGACTTCTGCCAACTTGCTATTTTATTATTTACATCAAGAATAAACGAAATGTGAAATGCCAGAAGTTAAAGTGGAGGCAATAATGAATTATCAGTGATCAAAGTCCGCCAGCCCATTTCGCGCGCGCGGCGCGACGCCGAACCCTTACGCTCCAGAAAAATATAGGTACATAATGAGAGGTACTTCTGGCGACCTGTTAATCTGTTATTTATACTCGTATAAAGAATAAACAACGTGTAAAATGCCAGAACTCAAAGTGGGGGCAATCATTTTTTATCAGAGCACAAAGTTCGACAGCGTCCTTTGCGCACTCGGCGCGACGCGCCGGGCGCACTGACCGCATTTCTCTTCGAAAATTCATTCGAAAATTCATGTAAAATATCTTTTATTATCCCAAATATCTCGTACAGAAACGATCATGGGCTCATTTTATTCGCGAAGACTTGTACTTTCATGCCTTTAAAAAACCAAATCGCTTTTATTTAATTTTTGCATAAAAAAATTCGTTGTAAAATTGTATTATTTTTCGAACCAGTTTTGTCGAATAACTTGTTTAATTTTGGTTTTACATTTTTGGCCGTTGCATATTTGAAATCTGGCATTCAAAACACGCATTAAAAAAAAATGAAGGTCCTACGACCTCAGGGAGTCGCATTTTACAACGCATTTTTTTATGCAAAAATTAAACAAAAGCGATGACAAGTCTTCGCGAATAAAATGAGCCCACGATCGTTTCTGTACGATCATTTTTGCCTCTGTAAAAGCTGATTTTTGAAAACGTCTTTTTTTTTCTGTAAATCGTTATAACTCGAAAAAAATAAAACTTTTTTTAAATTTCTGAAAGAAGGATCATTTTCCGCTTGTCTTGGGCTATACCTGTAGTTAACAAGAAGTCTGTTCAAACAAAATTGGAATTTATACAGCAAAAATACGAAACCGCGATTTTTGACGTCTTTTTAAATTTTTCTCAAATGTTTATGAACCGATTTTTTTCGTTCAAATTGCATTCGACGCGCATTTTTAAGACCTACAACTTTCTGATTTAACTTTCTTGTGTAGAACTTTTTTTTTTGCAAAAAACCGTTTTTTTGACATTTGCGAATTTTTTTTGTTATGTTTGCCATTAAAACTCGAGTAGCAAAAAACGCTATCTTTCTTTCTCTATACGACCATATTTTTTGTTTGCTGATAACAATTAGTGGCCAATTAACATGGACTTTGATCACTGATAATTCATTATTGCCTCCACTTTAACTTCTGGCATTTCACATTTCGTTTATTCTTGATGTAAATAATAAAATAGCAAGCTGGCAGAAGTCCCACTCAAAATGTTATTTTTCCAAAATTTTTCCACCAGTTTGTCAGCTTCTGCCAGCCCTTTCGCCCCCACTTACGCTTCTGCCAAATTTTTCTCGGCTTTCTTTCATATTCCCCGATGCATTAAAACAAGAATCAGCCTTACCGGTCCTTTTGTTTCTTCACCGGGAAATTTACATGTTCAAGCGCCCACCCCCGCTAATAGCCCCCAACGCGCCCCGTGGCAGAAGCCTATTTGTTTCGTCGCTAAGGGTCGAACCTTTTCCAGGTAAGAATTTCCATCCCTCCAAAAATGTTAGGTTTTGGGTGCCAGCTCTCGGTCTATACGGACGTGACTGAAATATCGTTAACCTTTTAACGGCGGGACTGGTCGATATATCAACCAGCAGTCATGTTGGGGACTCCACGAGAAATTCATTAAATATATCTATAAATATCGCGTCTAATAAGAAGTCCATTTTATCTCAAATTTCCCCACCGTTAAAAGGTTAACCGCTTTTGAATAAACGCCGGCGCGGTTGCGATACTAGACGGAATGTTCCAAAATCACTTTAATCGGCAGCTCATCAGTCACAGTTTAAAAGGTGAAATACACACTGGTCTTTTTATTGGGCCACTGTGGACAGAAACTAGGATTCCGAAAGTTAATATTGTCGGTGCAGAATGAATATCAAGTATTACGGCAGTGCCAGTATCTACTGATAAGATAAACACAAATTATTGGCAGATCCAGGCCGTATCACGCTCAAAAATCATCCAGGCTGTGCTGATAAAACGGAAAGATGAAACAGGTTTTCTTAAACGGTGATAATGAAAATATTAACACTCAAGCGTCATATTTTACAATAATTGCAAAGTAAACACTTGTTGAAAAAAGTAGATTCGAGTATCGTGCGCATGTAGTCGTTCCAACTTATATTTAAGCGGTATTTTCTCCTTTAAACGGTTTCCTATCGCAATTAGTTTTAAGCGTGTTGAATTTTGTTTAGTGCGTGAGATAAAAAACGTTGTTGGCGCCTAATTTAGCGGCGGAGACCTACTAATTTAAAAGTTTTAAAAACTTTACCGATGGGGCTTGGAAAAGTAGTGCTGGTAACGGTGACGCTTCTCGCCATCTTTTTTAGGCTATAGGATAAAGTCGGTGTTTGAACCGCCGCCCCTGCCAAAATTGGACAACGAGACCTGGTGGGGCATAGGGCCACCTAACGACGACTGGAAGACCAAGCTGCTTATATTCCCTCTTAACATCACCGTTCCCAGCGAGGTAAGTAAATAACGGTTGGTAATAGCCGATTGCACCCCGAGGTGGAAAGCGTTTCATTACTGGTAATTGATTTTGAAAGTTATTAAGTAACAA
Organism: Aromia moschata; assembly: GCA_029963805.1. Lineage (NCBI taxonomy): Eukaryota > Metazoa > Arthropoda > Insecta > Coleoptera > Cerambycidae > Aromia > Aromia moschata. The sequence goes on from JAPWTK010000131.1 coordinate 973,522, forward strand.
TGATTTTAGGTGGCCGTGAACTAGGGCTTCTCTCGCGTGATTTTGTCTATTTCAAATTTTGATTTTGTAAAATTAGTACTAGGGTCCCAACCAAAAGTTAGTTTGTCCGCCTCTGCAATGAATTTGGTCCCCAATTTGCCAGATGGACTCTGGAACTCAGAAGTAGGGGAGAGTCTGGAACAGTGGCCACGTTTTTAAAAAAGTTGTAATAAGAGCCAGAATTAACATTTTTTCTCCACCCTGATAGCACTATATAGGTGATACATTCTACATTCTTCTCCACAGATTTTCACTCTAAGACTAAGAAAAAAAATAATATTTTAACTAAAATTTTGGAGTTACAAAAGTTTAAAATAAAACCTACCCTGACGGTACACTGGCCATTAATATATGGTACAGTGGCCATTACCGTTTAAAAAATAGAAAACAATGCAAACAGGTGATATTTCTTAAAATAAAGATATGTATATTATGTTAAAAATATGTCACAAAAATAATAATAATAATAATAATAACAATAATAATAACAGGGTTATAAAAACAAGAAATTACCAGAAGAATATCCTGAGAGACGACGTCGAAGACCTATGTAGAAAATGTGGATCTGCAGGCGAAACTATAGAACACATAAGAGGAGGGTGTCCCGCGCTATCAGAGTCAGCATATCTCGGCAGGCACAACCAACTTGCGAAGATGGTTCACCAACAACTGGCGCTCAAGTATGGCCTGTTAGCGATGGCTCCGTCATACTACAAATATGTCCCGGAAGCTGTGCTGGAATCGGAAGTTGCCGTGATGTACTGGGATAGGCTAATCATCACCGATCGAACAGACTTCAACCGACCAGATATTGTGCTGATCAACAAGGAACAACGAAGAGGGATCATCATAGACATCGCTGTGCCACTTACCCACAACATTCAGAAGACTGAACAGGAGAAGATCGCGAAATACGAAAATTTGTCAATCGAGCTGAAGCGCCTATGGAAACTGGAGAAAGTGGAGACGTACGCCCTAGTAATATCGACAGAGGGAGTGATGACGACGAGATTCGCCAAGAACATCGGGGCATTAGGACTATCTTTTAATGTCATTAGAAATGGCCAGAAGGCAATATTGTTACAAACTTGCCACATTGTAAGAAAGGTTTTGAGATAGGATGAATTTCCTCCCCTCGCCTGAGCCTAATTTCTGCTGGAGGCGGGGGATGAGATATCAAGCCATCACTGTCTGCAGCAGGAATGGGTGAATGTTTCCCAGCGTTTACGCTGAGAAGTGTGACTAGAAAGTCGGCGAAATAATAATAATAATGCAGATTAAATTTATTTAAAAAACACCTGAAATGTATACTGCGAAGTGGTTTAACTGCGTTAATCGTTAACAAATACTATACATGGACAAACTATGGTAGAAAATAAGAGTATAATTTAATTTACCTGCTAAAGCCATTCTAAATAGTCCTCTTTCTAATGGTGGTACAGCAGTCATCCCTTATTAATATGATAAAGTAGTGGCCACTGTACCGTCAATTACGTGTTTTTTGCAACAATGGATAAGTACAAAAGTTATTTAATATAATCAAAATATTGTTATATAAATAAATGCTTATCTGTATTAGGTATAAATCGTCACTATTAGTTCACTTCGATATGTATGTAGGTATTTATTCGCTACGCATAATTTTCACCGTTCGTTGTATTTTACTACATGTGGTCAATTTAAAGTTAAGTTCATACAAAAATAAGAAATTTTGAAGCTCAAGGATACTACCCGTTAATATTCTTAGGATGTTACTTGGACCCCTCTGCAGTGGGTGGCAGCCACTACTTTTTATAAATGAAAATATAGCAGGGAAGTGACCACTGTTGCAGACTCTCCCCTACTTAGTTAGCGACACAGTTACACATAGATACAGTACCACACATAAAGTCCGCATTATATGAGAAAATTGTTTACTATTGAGGAAAATTTTAATTTTTTTTGTTAATTTTTGCTGTCCTTTTTTTATGTTTCTATCTAACAACAATTGGTGATACAAATACATTTGAAAAATATGTTTGGTATAAAATAATAGTTTTGTACTGGTTTAGTAAAATTTGAAACACCCAGAAAAGAATCGTACAAAAAAAAATGGAAAAAAATGTGTACTAGACTTTTGTCTTTTTTACTAGACTTTTTGTATTTTTTGAGGAAAAGATCAAAATTAATATTTCACTACACACAAAGTCACGTGACTACTTACTACTACACGTATATCATATAGCAACATTTTTTAAGCAAAAATTAACAGCAGAATCAACATTTTCCTTAACCGCTTAGAAAAAAAATCTCATATACACATAATGCAGACTTTGTGTGTGACACTCACATGACACTGGATGCTTTTTTTGGTGTTCTAAAAACACTGAAAAGACGTGGAAACCTCTTTCCATGTTGAAATATTAAAATTTTAAAATTGTTTATAGATAAATGGAAGAATTCTAGTAATAATTTAAAAATTATTTTCATAAATACCGACCCTTTAGAAATAAAACAAGTTACATTTTTTTTTATAAATGCAAAATTATTTCTCACGACTAAATTCGTAGGTTAGTTCCTTCATTTATCCTCATAATTCCATTGCAGACAACCATGTAGGTTATTTGCTGTGCTTATCAAAAATTATCTGTTCGCCTACCGTAATCTGCATAAATAACAACGTTCACTATTGGTATTTCAACAACTACACACGTAGTACATATTCATACATATGTACATATGTATGTATGTAGTAGCTATGTAGAATTTCTTTCTACACATACTTAACACGTTCGTTGTCTGGGTTTAGACGCTAGTAAATTGACTTTTTATAAGAAAAAGGTCAATGTTTTCTCAACTTTGAGATGATTTTCCTCAACTTTGTAGAAAGAAGTCTTTGTATATTTTTTGTTCAAATTTCGGATATAGGGGTATTGACGAGCTATGTATTCAGATTTTAAATTAAAAAAAAACTTACATGGTGCTCTTTCAATTTTAAATCGATCTAAAAAGCGACAGTAGAGTCAGAAAAAGCAGTTTTCGATGCTCTTTGTGATAATAGCAGAAAAAGTTTAATCAATCATCTCGAAAAATGAGATTTATATGGATTTATACATAAATAAAAGTAGACACCCTGTATACTGGATCGTGACCTTGATAATTTACTACCGTTTCTCTTAATCCTTATCGTGTTTTAATCCTATAGGTTTTATCGTAAATTAAATTTATTTAAAGATATTTTGTTATCTAAATCTTCGACTATTGACAATTCATTTTTAGATGATTGAAAACTAGCGCTGATATATCACATCATAAATATTGCTTAGAGTCTCAGTTTGTTATGTAATCATTAATATTATTCCTTTTTAAATAAACGATATTAAAAAAATCTAGTACTTGGTTAAACTAGAAGAAAAAGTTAAGAAACGTAGCAAAGACCGCATAAGTGAACCTTAAGACTAAATAATTGCTGAATGCTGAAAGATTTTTTTAAATAAACGAGTGTTTTATTTAAAAAAATAAAGTCAATATATTAATCAAAGCTGTCATTAATGGAATATGGAAAAATGAGTAAGCACCAAAATATTAACAATTAATATAATTTTGTTATTATCAAAGTATCTATTTTTAGCCTTTTATAGCCTTTCGACTGAAATACTGCAAAAGTTCAAAGTCTAGTAAGTTCCTGTCAATTTTGAAGAAAATACTTTCTTTAGGCTATCGCTTTTCAGAGCATTTTTTTAAAAAAAAAATGTTGGCAGCCTTATTTAATTAGATTCCTTTGATTTTTTAATAACATTTTAATAACCTCTAAGTTTAGTTATTTATTTTTAATTATTTAGCATCATCAATATTGCGATTTTGTTTCCCATTTTCCCAGGAGAGAACCCGGTGAGACACAATTGTTAATCTGTATTAGTATTACGTATCGTTGGAACGAGAAAAATGAGTCCCTTTGAGATATCACAGTATCAAATATGGCTGCCGTAAGAAAAAAAAATAAGTTGATGATGGTTAAAGAAAATCAAAACAAATAACGTCGAAACCTTAATTTGACTTTAAAAGTTTATAAAAATATATAAACTATAGTAGATTTTTGAAAATGCAGGTTTTTGGATTCTCGAAAATATCTCAAAAACTTATAGTTTTCAAGAGATCAATGCATCCATCATCAATTCTGGGTACAGTGTATAGTTATTAAGTACATTATTAAATTTATTATATAACTATTAAATCGTAGAAATAACAAAACACGGTTGTTTGTTTTTGATACTTTCATCCAGTAATTTCAACTTACTCATTCACATTTAAGACATTCTAGGTACCACCCCTATTAAGCCATCTCGAGCAAATTTTATACGAAAATAAATGTTTGCATTCTAATATTAATTTGTGTTTCCGCTATCCAAATTACGTTTCAGATCTTGGAGTACCTAAAATGGCGCCTGGATACCCACAGGCCCTTAACGCCTCCCCTGGAAGGTATGGCGCATCAGTATGGAATGAACACGAAGCTCCTCCAAGAAGTCATAGATTACTGGAAGACCGAGTACAACTGGACCGAAAGGGAGTTGTTCCTGAACCAGTATCCTCAGTACAAGCTGAACATTCAAGGCCTCCACATCCACGTGGTGCACAAGAACTCATTCGAGGACGGATACAAGGTGGTGCCCATCTTGTTGTTGCACGGGTGGCCGGGGTCGGTGCGGGAATTCTACGAGTTGATACCGTACCTGACTAAACCTCAAGAGGGGAGGAAGATTATATTCGAGGTTATAGCACCGTACCTTCCAGGTAATCCAAATAACCTCGTGTAGGTTGTATCCTTGAAAATCTTTAAGTGCATTCAACCTTTGCAAAAAATCATGTTATAAGCAGAGTTATGCCTTCTAGTAGCTTCACGTAGATATGAGAGGGGTGTAAGAGGTAACTACCCCCCACCCTCCTCAAGAATTACGAGATCTCTTGCGTCTCGAATAATTGTATGCACCTTTGATGGAAATTTGAACCTCAATAATCCCTACCTCCAAGGAGATTGACAACGTGTTAAGTGTCTACAACGAGCGATTTATTTAAAACAGACTTATAATTTATTAAAAATAAAGAGTGACCGCAAATTTAGCCCTTTTTCTGGACCTAGCTAGAGAATCATAGAAAAATGCTAAAAATATTTGGCAGGTACCAAATTACTCGTCATGAAAAATGAAGATGAGCGTGCTTTTTAGTTTTTTAAAAAAATTTGGAAAATCACCCCTATTTAGGGGATGAAAATACCCAAAAAGTGAAACATTTAAATAGTATCAATTAAACTAAAAACAATGTTCATTACATTTTTTACCAATATTGATTACCCCTTCAGAAGGGTTGTTTTAAAAAAAAATAATTTGGAATGTACAGATTGAGTCGAGTCTACCTCCCTGTATAAAAAAAAATGGAATATTTTTTCAGATTCGTATGGAAATATCTTACCTTCTGATGTTTACGGGTGGCTCCACCCTTGGGGATGTGTTATTTTTTTTCATAAATATCGGTAGAAAGTAATTTTTTCTCAATTTCTCACGATTCAAAAGACCTAAATATTTTTTTCAGATTTTTTAAAAATCACATTATTGTATGAATATTGTTTTTAGTTTAATTGATACTATTTAAATGTTTCACTTTTTGGATATTTTAACCCCTAAATAGGGGTGATTTTCGAAAATTTTTAAAAAACTAAACAACATGCTCATCTCGATTTTTCATGACGAGTAATTTGGTACCTGCCAAATATTTTTAGCATTTTTCTACGATTCTCTAACGCGGTCCAGAAAACGGGCTAAAAAATAGCTATTTTTGCGGTCACTCTTTTCAGTGGAATCGTAAAACAATACGTTGCAGGCTACGGATTCTCTCAAGCGGCGGCCAGGCCGGGCCTGGGGGCGGCCCAGATGGCCGTCCTCTTCAAGAACCTCATGGACAAGCTCGGCTTCGACAAGTTCTATGTGCAAGGGGCGACTTCGGCGCCGTCATTCTCCACCACATGGCCGTGCTCTATCCGGAGTCCATCCTCGGCTTCCATTCCAATATGTGCGTGGTGCACACTCCAAGGGCATTCTTGCTCAACCTGCTGGGCACCGTCTTTCCCAGTTTGAACGTGAGGCCTGACCACCACGACAGACTCTATCCCCTTTCGGAGTATTTCCAGAGAATGCTGAGGGAGACCGGGTATCTTCACTTGCAGGCTACCAAGCCTGATACCATAGGTAAATCTTCCATTTGTAGTGGGCATTTACTGGTCGATCAAATCGCGTGAAGTTACGTATTCTTCAGCTAATAATAACACAGGTCAACAAGGGTCAAGAAGCAGACACACTAATACGCATTCCCGAAGGATTTTGGTGCGCTGAATCCGAATCTGGCAGCAGAATTCAGATTCGCAGAATTCAGATTCGCATCAGTCGCATCACGTCAGGTTTTTGAGATATCCTAACCTTAAAGTGCAAAAAACACTCTTTTTCGTCATATTTGAGGTTATGTAGTAATGACATATATTCTTTATAAAACAAAATACATATAATTTAAAAGTACAAGGCTCCCTCTTTTGAATGCCGTTGAGTTTGCTCAAATATCTTTTTTTTTCGTTGAGATATCACATGTTGAAATTTCTAAGTTTATCTGTTTCTTAATATGCGAAAATCTACTAAGGATCCCTTAGACGTCAAACAGTTGATTGCAGTTCAGAAACTTCATACTTATACATATACTTACATGATATTTTTAAGGTGTTGCGATGAACGATTCTCCTATCGGCATAGCAGCGTACTTTCTAGAAAAATTCATCACCGGCACCAACAGGACGTGGCAGCTTCGAGAGGACGGCGGTCTCAAGGAGGCGTTCTCCTACAGAGACCTTATAGACAACATCATGATACACTGGGTGACGCAGTCGGCTACGACGGCCTTCAGGTTGTACGCGGAAACATTCAACAAAGCTCACCACGGGCTAGGCATCATGAGGAAAGTATATCTTAGTTGACTGTTTTAAAAAAATAACAATGTACAATCAAAGCGAAAATTTAAAGTGAAGGCATTATTCGTTGTTGTGTGGAGCCGGCCTTCGTTAGAGCAGATTTCAACCCCATCGATGAGATGATTAATATACCATTCTTGTTACAGGCATCCGGTTAGAGTTCCGACGGCTTGTGCGAGATTCAAATACGATTTTTACGCTTCAGATGCCGCACTACGCGAACTCTATCCCAACTTGCTGCAGCTGACGGATCACGAAGGCGGCCATTTCGCCGCATTCCAGCTGCCCGAACTGTTCGCTAATGATCTGTACGATGCAGTCGAAAAGTTCGAGGAATACCACAAGAACAATGTTAAAACGGAGTAGATGATACAGCCGAAGATATCTTTTATATAACCGTTTTTATATAAATTGAAAAATGTATGTAATAGCCGCTTTAGTCGATCGTAATTTACATCAATTTCTAGATGTAATAACAATTTCTACGTGATTTATTCAAGGTCAAAGTAAATATCATATTAAATATTGCATCGGTTATAATTTATAACCAATGCCAGCGTAAACATTTTTGTTGGTATCTACTTTAACCTTACATATAAAAATTGATGTACATTATGATCGTGTAAAGAGGATATAAGATATAATAAAACAATTACCGAAAAGATGAAATATTTAAACTTTTTACATATTACAGTGATAGTTTAGCGGGACCTAGATAACCTGGGAAACTTTTATTACTCAGACCATTCCGACTGAGACGGTTCCATCAAAAACTACTTTAACCTCTCACATTTTTTTACCTGTGTAAGTGGGAATAAGAAATGTAAGTGAAATGCCTCTTTAACCAAGTTTCACTGTAGTTAGTCTAGATATTAGAAACAAAACAAACTCCCCCATAATTTCTGACAGTATACAAATAACTTGTGCTTTCTAGAAACATGCCAACGTTACAATGATGCAGATAACTTTTTTAAACCTAACAAAAACTATTTAAAAAAGGGGCTGATGAAAATTTTATTGGCTCAAAGACTTTGTCGTAGTAAATCAAATGTATCTTGCCCATTGTGAATTTATGTATTATACACGGTGGAGACTTTAACTGGAATATATTCGCTAGCGGGGTGGTGAATGATTTTTCAAAAAAATTCCCGAGACACGTCAACTTTTAAATGTATTTACCTACATTTTGCAAGTAATATGAAAAATATAGCCCTTCAGGGGTGGCTGAAACCACCCTCGACATGATTTTTTCAAATGCAACCCTATGGCTTGTGACCCCTCATTGTAAAGCTGGTGGAAATAGGAATCCAACGCACTGATCAAATTTTAATTTTTAGTATGTTTGTAGGGTTGCATACAATTAAAACAATTTAAAAATTAAATTTATTTTCAACGTAACAATTGTTCAAAATGTGCACCATTCACTTGTTGCACATTTACACCTACCACAGACTGGCAGCATCCCAGTCTGTGGTAGGTTTCGTCCCTTACATTATGCAACATTTGCGGTGTTATTTTTCCGATTTCCTCTCTTATCCTTTCCTGTAGATCTGCTATGTTGTTGGGTTTCTGAATGTAAACCCTACTTTTAAGATGTCCCCACAAAAAGAAATCCAGTGGTGTAAGATCTGGAGATCTTGCTGGCCACTCAATATCACCTCGCCTCCCAATCCACCTACCGGGAAAAATTCTGTCCAGATACTGACGAACAATGGCAGCATAGTGTGGTGGGGCCCCATCTTGCTGAAACCATAACCTCTCGTCGGTCAAGTTAGGGTTTAAGGGGCTTGGAAATAAATGCCATAGCACTGGCATTAGTTCGTGCTGGAGTAAACGCAAGTATCTTGCTCCATTAAGAGTGTCATCAAAGAAAAATGGTCCTACAATTCTATCTTGTATTATTCCGGCCCACACATTAGTTTTCTGTGGGCGCTGAGTATGAAGTTCCCTCATCCAATGGGGGTTCTCTTCCAGCCCAGTAACGACAATTTTGGCGATTTACGTGCCCATTTAATGTAAAAGTAGCCTCGTCAGAGAAAACTATCCACTCTAAAGTTAACTGGTTTTGATCAATACAAGTCATCAACAAATCGCAAAATTCCACTCGTCGATCTGGATCATCTTCAAGTAGCTCTTGAACAGCTTGCATTTTATATGGGCGTTTTTTTCTCATATTTAAGTATTTTTAAAACTGTTTTGTGATTAAGATTACTATCACGGGCCAGTTAACGGGCTGGAGTGATTGGATTTTCTTCTAGAGCAAGCAACAAATTCAACTTCGTGTCGTCATCAACAACAGCCTGCTTCTTACTCGGTACTTTCCTGACATGACCCATCTCTCGATATTGTGCCTCAATTTTACTAATGGTACCTTGATTTAGTGGTGGCAAGTCAGGATGCGTTTCTCGAAACAAGCGAACAACTTCGCATTGAGATCGCGCCCTATCACCACATCCAATCATCAAAATTTCGATTTTTAGTGATTCAGTTAAATAAGACATTTTCACCAATTTGAAATAACACTTCGTTTCAAACTCTGAATACAGCATACAAACTAAATTACTCTTTGCGGCCGTGTAGAAACACTAGCAAAAAATAACAAATATCAGTTGTGGCAAAGAATTGCTTGGAATTTTTTGTGGGGACATATGAAAAGTAAGGTTTACATTCCAAAACTAAACAACACACATTTTGAGTACGAAATTGTTGCGTTAAAAATAAATTAAACTATAAAGTTACGTTTTAATTGTATGCAACCCTACAAACATACTAAAAATTAAAATTTGATCAGTGCGTTGGATTCCTCTTTCCACCAGCTTTACAATGAGGGGTCACAAGCCATAGGGTTGCATTTGAAAAAATCATGTCGAGGGTGGTTTCAGCCACCCCTGAAGGGCTATATTTTTCACATTACTTGCAAAATGTAGGTAAATACATTTAAAAGTTGACGTGTCTCGGAAATTTTTTTGAAAAATCATTCACCACCCCGCTAGCGAATATATTCCAGTTAAAGTCTCCACCGTGTATATGTATATCGCAGTTTCACATACAAACGATTGTTTTCATTTTATTACAGTTAATATGAATTATTCTTACTGGGTTTTGGCATTTTCTTTTGGTGGGAAATGTTCTTCCAGCTTTTTCATCAGGGCGCTTAATTTGTCTTTTTCTGTTGCCTCGAACGTAAAGGTTGCAGAAATTCTGAAGCATTTCTCTCCTATGTAGTGAAGTAACTGAGCACATGGTTTTGCTTCTGATTTGTTGTTACTTTCTGTGGCTTGAAGATAATTTTCAAACCTGGATCTCCACATTTTCCAATTTTCTACTACGTTGTCTATTTTCTACTACATTTGCATTGAACTGACACCACGGTGGTCACCACTGGAAATCAGATTCCCTTTGGGAGCTTAGGTTCGAATCCTACTGACTGCGCCATGCATGTCTATATGGTGGTGTGGTATTCTAATATTTTATTAATTATTACGGCTCTAGCTTAACAACTTTACTAGACGCCATTCCATTACAATCTATTCTAGGTAGAGAGAGAATGCTACACATTCTTATATTAAGTATGCAACCAGTAATACGGTAATGTCTGTATCTGTGTTACATATACCATGACACGTTTGACATTTAACACACTATTACGTATTTGTACACCTCTTAAATAAAATTCGGTACGCCACTGGGCTGGTAGTGACCGAAAATTCCCCTCTGCAAAAGTCACATGCAAAGCAACAGCCTCCGTTATCTGTGCATCCCATAAATAAATCTTCTGCTGACATTCGGGGCTTTACCATTAAACTGAGTCACATTTAGACATAGTTTTATTGCCGAAGTCTTCTAAAGCAACCGGCTACGGGCATGTTGAAGGAGACAGTATAAACAAACAGCGTCGTTGACTCGTTGGAAGTTTACGGAAGTGTGTTAAATTTGGGATGCACAAAAATATGGAAATCATAAATAATACCTACTTACTTGGAACTAAGGATTGCACATTCTACTTAGAAAGAGCAGCTGAAAAGTAAGAATTTAGATAATTGCGATTTATGTATGTGGTTAGTGGTTATAATAATAATAATAATAATAATAAATAGTCTTTATTTAATAATAATGCAAATTTACATACATTATCCTTATAATACAAACAGAGTTAATGTAAATTAGACTAGTATTGAAGTGGGAAATTAGTAAATTACATATGAGAATTACATTATTATTAAAAAGGCGGAGTTCAACTACTCAAGAATGAGGTCGTTGTTCTTCCACTCAACCCAAAATTACACAGAAGATGGTTAAAGACGATAAATATTACAACTAATTATTTCACAAATTATGCAAGTATGTATGATAGGTGAAAATAAATAAATAGAATTCATATGAGACGGCAACTACGCTCCTAAAAATTGTTAATAACAAATGGTATATGATAAATACAAATATGAAGGCATGAATTACAAGACAAATTTTTGATCATATATTAACTGACGCATTTTGTGTTTAAAAATGAGGATAGGGTTTTTCATATATGAGGATATAGTGTTATACATTTTCGCTACTTGATATGAGAAAGACTGTGTAAATAGTGCCGATCTATGCTTGGGTATAGATAAAAACTGAGGGTTTCTGGTAGCAATGTTATGGATTTCTCTTTGAAATTTGATTTTATCGAATAAATATACTGGCTCCTGATTTACAATAATATTGTGGTATAAGTTACAGCAATGTAAGGTTCTTCTATTTTTCATGTTCAACCAGTTAATATCTGTGATTTTTGTGTTTATGGAGCGACATTTCCCAAACATTAGTTTAATACAGGAGTTTTGTATTCGTTGTATTCTATTTGAATCGTTCACGGTCAAACATGAGTTATAAATGACATCGCCAAAGTTAAAATGAGACAGTACCAGGGAATCACACAAAAGCTTCTTGGTTTATAAATTTAGAAGACTTTTGTTATTTTATTAATTTATCTTTCGTTCGTTTTTTAATTCGAATATTTAGTGAACGTATCACGTATCTGATTTTATAGAGAAATAAATCACACATAATTAACAAATAAAAAAAAGCTCGATTGAGGACTAGTTTTTAAAGACACATAATTACCAGCCAAACATCCGTGTCACACTTTGAGATCTGTTATTTCATTAGTTCTATTGACCATTGTAACCAGTGGCGGGGATTACATATTTGACAAGACATTACATTTTTACTAGTTGTCCTTGAGTTTAATAAATTAGAATACCATGTCACACAGATTCTCTATATCTTCTTTGGATCTGTAAAACCGGAGATATCAAATTTCACACTATTTTTAAAATATACAAATTATCATATTTAATCATAATTGCGCATAAGACTAAGTGCTTTTGCACTCCTTCGTCCATCTCTACCGCGTTTACGCACCAATGTCACCATGTCGCTAGACTAACGATCCTCCCATATAAAACTGCGCACACATGTTGCAACGAGAAGAGATTGAAGTATGGGTTCAAGAAAGAAGATGTAGGATCGGAAATAAACTCTAAAATGCCTATTATGTCGTTAACACAGGGTGGTCGAAATTTGCCACAATTAAGACTGTTTTTAACAGTACACCCTGTATTTTGTTTCGTTTTGTTTTTCGCAATATTATTGGTTTTACAGGCATATGATATTTTGTCTATATATTATTCACCATTGCCATTGCCATCTGTATTTTTCTGATATTAAATAATAGTAAAAATACCCATACAAACGTCAATTTGTAAAATATACTGAACCAGACCTATCAATATATCCCCAAAATGACATGAGTAATCCCTATTGCTTCAATAAGCAATTTAAAAATTACACTGATCCTACCACTTCTTTTTTGAATCCTGAACTTCCACCTCTTTAAACAACTGAAATATTGGCTATGTAATAAAATTTGCGACACCCGGTAATTTTCTATAACATGTGTATTAACAGTAATGTGTACATGTATTGTCTGTAACATAATTTAAGTATTATTATTATTATTTTGAATTTGTCGCAATGAAATATGTCTTCTCGAGCCGCCACTGGTTAGCTATACCTGATAAAGACTAAAAAATGAGCAATGCACTCCTACCAGCTCGTCGGCTAGTACCTAGCTAACGTTTTGCAACAAAAAATATGCAAACAATGGGTGGCTTTGCGCACTAACTGAGCTATCGGAACCGGTACGCGAACAACACCTTGTATTACGCTTGCAGGTAGGTATTCATCGTTTTTGCTTCTTTGTACTGTCTCCGAGGCGTTTTTTGCTTGCTCCTCCAACTGGGTTAATATCGAATACTGACAATTGATATTCCTTTTAAGATAAAGAATGAATTTGATTGAATAACCTGACTTCAATTATTCGTTTCACTTTTCGAGATGTGAAAGAAATAAGTAGACGAATCTGAAAACCAACACACTATTTTTCACTGCCTTTATTTATATAGCGATAGGAATACGTTATTTTCAAACGTATTATTATGAGATTCGTTCTTTTTTTTTTGGGAATTTAATATCTTAAAATGGAAAAAATCAGTGCTGGCTGGTGGAGCGTGGGAGTCAAATTTGAAGAGGCTGTTCCTAAACCGAAATAGATGGAATAGATTCAGAGAAAATTTCAAAAAATGTCTGCCTCCAGATTAGAAACGTAGGTATGTTCCCTCATTTATTTAGTGGTTACCAAATAAACACAACGTCTTCATTCAAGTGTCTCTTTCAAAATTTCGAGGTCTGTTAAAGTTATGGGAATTTTAATTTTTATTTCATACCAGTAACTTTATTATGAAAAATGAAAGTACCCTTGATAACTATGTCCACGTTGGTTTGTATCGAATGGATCACTAAAAAAATTCACAAATATTTTGCAACTAAATTGCATTTAATGAGGTGAACGACTTTTTTCGCAAATTTCATTATTTGAAATTTATTTATCATTTAAGCCTTCTACTTGGTACTTTTATACGCGCGAATTTCCGTCTCAAATAAACAAAAGCTTTCCTTCTGTATTTAAGACTTGTGCATGTGCAGATGATGTACATCCTTATATCTGATTTGCAATCGAATTTAATTGATACGACTATTTACAGGTCAAAGTAAGAATTACATAGGTAGAACTTATCGAAATAACGCTTTAGTTTGGCGGGGAGGATTTTCATGCAATGTTCTCACATCAAAACTGACGTATTATTAATATTGGAAAATATTAATTTCGATCGAAGGTGAACATTGCTAAAATTCTTTTTGATTACGTCAGTAAACACATAAATTATTAAAATGTGCGGATTTAATACCTATCGTCTAACAGCTAACTGTTCTCATCCGTCCTCATTTATAATATTAAACATTATTTTACTGAAATATAACCAAAAAACACACACTTAATTTTTAAAATAATTAAGCTTTAGCTTCCCGACAGAAAAAAGTTTCCCGCAAAACACGTTTTACACCTTCTGAATTTTATTAAAAGTTAAATTATTATTTTATTGCCAGTTCTCTGACCCCTACATAGGTACGTCACTGGTGCAGATTTGTAACATACTCCCACCCCTTTCATCCCATCAAAAACCGTCCCCTTGGTTCCAAAAAACCAAGCACAGCAGCTGTCTCTCTTAAGTCTCTTATGCAACCCCAAGTAACGTATAGTAATGTTGTTCACCAGTGGCGGCTGGTGGAATTTGACATGCTCGTATTTTCGTAAGGAGGCATGGGACCCACACCATTAGGTTGGTTAGGAGTGGTTACTAAACCTAAGTAGAAAGCTATAATGGCAAAAAATCTTCAGGGAAAACTTTTCCAAAGCCAGCCAGGCATGGGAAAAGTTTTCCGCGCAGATCTTGGAAACGGCTTGCAAAATATTTTTTTTTTCGTAATCACCGAGTGAATACAGTTTTTTTTATACTTGTAATTTTCTTGACATTTTGAGATCTGTAAGTTTGAGATCTGACAAAATATTGTTTATTTTCATCATCTATGAACCATAACTAGTCAATCCCCCCATAAACGTGTGGTCAAAATACCCTCCCCTCTCTTGCAACCCCCTTTAAACCCATGTACGAGGCACATATGCAATACTTTTTTTTGGCCTTAAGAAGTCCACCAGGCCAGGCGTGCATGCTTCCATCCGTACATCTGAACCACCTCTCTCCTATTAACTACCAACCACCCCTGACCATTTCTATATTACTAAAAATATTTCTGTTTTTCGTTAAAATTAACCTTCTGTAAACAATCCACCAGTTAAAACACAAACAACAGTAGAAAACAGTGACAAAAAATATTTTTTGGTACTCAATGTTAATCGTGTTTGTATTGTGTAGGCTTGTGCTATTAGAGAGGGAGAGGGGTAGTTAATAGGAGGGAGGTGGTTCAGATGTATATCATGGATGAGTATTTTATGGTTTAAGGGGGGCTGCAAGAAGGGGGGGGGGGTATTTTGACCATCCATTTATGGTTTATGGGGTGATCGACTATTTATAGTTCATAGATGATAAACAAAAAAAATGTTTTTCTGAAGAAGCAAAATAGGCCAAAAATTCGCCTTAGAGACCCTACTCCTTTGAATTTTTTGTTATCTCAACATTTCGTCTGTGAGATTTTACAATAGTTGTATTTTTAAGCAAAATAAGAATTTTACAAAAATGACAAGTATAAGAAAAAATGTATTTACTCGGTGACTATGAACGCAAATATTTTGCAAGCCGTTTCCAAGATCTGCCCGGAGGCACCCATATTTGCAAACACCCAAAATTTTCGCAAGTTTTCCCTGAAGATTTGTTGCCATTATAACCTACTTAGGTCTAGTAATCACCCCCAAAATATGGTGTAGATCCCATGCCGCCTTACTGAAATACGAGCATGTCAAATTCCACCGGCCTCACAGTGGTCAATTTTGCGATTCTAGAAGGACAAAATTATTTAAACAAAAAAACGTGTTTATTTTGATAAAATATCATTTATTTTGAATGTTTAAGGTAATTACTGTGTCATATATAGCACATAAATAAATAAATAAATAAAAAAATACATAATAAAAAGTACAAAGTTCCATAAAATGAGACAAATAGCTCTATAGCTACAAATGTTTAATAAAAATAATTGGAATATTCAATACATACACATCTTCTAAGTTAGCATCAGGGGTTGCAAGATTGAAGTAAGTAAAAATATACGAATACATCTTCATATATATTTTGCCCTTTTCCGGTTCGCTAACCCATATCTCGAACAAGCTTCTGCGAGGTATGACATACGTTTCTAAAATTAAGGATAAAATAATTAGACGCACTTAGACGTAGGCAATTTTTTTGTGATTTAGTAAAGTTACAGGCGGAAGAAAGCGGAAATCAAATTGTAGCTCTCGAGAAACTAATATTGCAGAAAATGTAAAATTTTTAAAGAACCAACTACAACCGAAGTATATACCGACTATATTTAAACAAAAAAAACACAAGTTGTTTTATACCAAAATAAAGGGCATACCTTCCACTAAATTTTCCATCGAGAACAAATTCACTTCACACAAAAACAACGGAGATTCAACTGCACACATTAGGGTCAAATAGACTACTAAAATATTCTCAAGCAAGTACCTGGTTTTATACATATTTCAACCCTCGTTAAGGGTCATAAAAATGTATAATGTAATAATAAATTTTACAGCATTAAATACCATAATGGGTCTATTATACATTATTAAGGAAACAATTTAATTCTGGGAACATGAGTTTTTGGAATTTTGTCCTCCTAGAATCGCAAAATTGACCGCTGTGGGCCGCCACTGTTACTCACCCTCACTAGATCCCTTGAAACCCAAATCG
This sequence comes from Aromia moschata, assembly GCA_029963805.1. NCBI lineage: Eukaryota > Metazoa > Arthropoda > Insecta > Coleoptera > Cerambycidae > Aromia > Aromia moschata. The sequence continues at coordinate 990,367 of JAPWTK010000131.1, forward strand.
ACCACCATCATAGGTAGGCGCTGGGGCCGACGACTTCTTTTGTCTGTGCACAGCCATCTCGCGTTAACTTGCATTATTGCACCAGAATCGGCAGTCGTGCTGTGGTGGGAAGGTCGGAAAGTTAGAAAGCGCGACTTCGTCTCTCTCGTCGCGCTGTTATTATTCGAAATCCGCTCAAAAACAGCGCATCTGTTCAGTGTTCGCGTCACTCTTGTCCGCTACTTGTTGATGTGACGTCGCAAAAACCTTAAAGTGGCAGGAAAACACAAGAAGAAGAGGGGCCTGCGGGTCTTCTGGTTCCCGAAACCACATGGGAACAAGAACAAGAACAAGTACTACGTGTCGGACAGGGACGATTCGCCCTCTAGGTGAGTGTTGACAAAGAGGTTGACGGGTTCACAAAGGTTTTGTTTTGTTTTCTCGGCAATTCTGAGTCGCGAAAGCGTGCTAAACATGCTAACGATACAAAATTTGTTTGGCATTATGCGCTAATTTATGCACCGTGTAGTGGTAATTAGTTTAGTCCGTTGTCTATTGAGTTAAATTAACACGTCTGGGCTTCGTGGGTGCAAGATTATGGATGAAATTATTTCTGTCAAATTATTAATAAATTATGATCGCTTCTGTTACAATTGTTGATAAAATACATTCTCCGAAAATTGTATCTAGTTTAACAGTAAACTTACCCACTACCTAGCTAATGAAATTAAAACTGGATTTTTTAAGTTACATTTTCTATGGCTTATTTATTCGTCATGGAAGTTGTGAGTTGCTTCATTTCAATAGGTAATATCTCTTCTACTAAACGCCATAAAAAATAAGGAATACATAATGTTTAGCACATATTGTTGTAATTAATTTATGCAACTGTGAAGTGATTTTGGTTCCTATCTTGCCCAATGGCTTCAGTAGTAAAGACGGAGTAAAGTACATGAAACATAGGTCACAATTCTATGATTACGTCACGTGAAGACCGCAACATCATCCTAGACCGAGGGAACTATTATGGGGGAATTAACTGGTGATGTTACAGTTGCACAAAGCAACTTTTGATTAGAACCCAAATAATTAGTAGTGTTTGGGGTTCGGAAATCCCGTCTTAACGCATGTGAAACTGCATTTAAGTATCCAGCGCTCCCGCAAGGGAATCGGCGTACTACCGCGCAGACGCGGGTCTTGGGACATGGGTAGGGTCGGTCAGTGGCGCAGATACGCATGGGCAAGAAATACATGCTTATATAATTGACAAGGCGCTTAAAATATACAGTTTATACTTTCATTATCATAGAGTTTTATGCATACCGAGTCCTGCATTGCAGCACACATTTTCCAGACCGTAGACTAATGTTACTTTTGAGGTTATGTCGTACCTCAATGATACGGATATCTAACCTCAAATTTGTATTATTCCAAAGGTCAGAAATTTTCCACACACAACACAATTATTTTATATAAACAGCGACGTAAATACCCTTTATTGTATCTTATATGAAAAAATTGTTATTTAATTGCTTTAACAATTATTAAAATGATTGTTAGTGCCTCTTTTTTGGATTAATTTTCAATTTACCTTCTTACAATCAATATAACAAGCTGTCTTGTAGGATAATATCTCTTCAATCAATTCAATCTCTTCGTCGTATCAAAATATGTTTCGTTGGCTAAATAACCTATTTTTGTTGAAATAATAATACAAGTTAAACATAGATTTCCAGACCCGACAGTTTAAAAAAATTATATACCTTCAATTATGAAATCTATCTGTACTCCATATACTCATACCTCATACGTAATGTGCTGTAGAAATACTGAGGACAGATTTGTATTCTCTTGACGTAGATCCCACCGATTTGCCGCACCCTGTATGCCAAACATTCTTGGAACTTTAGTAATGATGACAAATTAATAGAAGACCATGAAATACGAGTGCGTAACGTGGCTGGTTCTTAAATGAAAAATGCTGAATCGTAGAATCCAAGACATGCGCAATGTAGGTGTCTTGTTACCGACACTGGTCATTTATATTTACCTAGCTTTCATTTGTCTTGTAGTTGTTTATGTTTATGGACAAATGAACGGGCAGCACAAAATGTCAATAACATTAGAAGGCAAAGAAGAACACAAACCAGGAGATGGATGACCTTGATCAACTGGACGTTATTGAGAATACTAATAAATGTGCATATTTTAAACATGAATTGATAAAAAAAATAATACCTAGGAATATTATCGTTTTAAATACACAAATTTTAAAAGCACAAATTTTCTAATTAACAATCTAACCATACAGGGTGCTCCAAAAGTTTAAGTGCACTTTAGCGGAGAAATTCTCTTGACGATTATAGAAAAAAAAATGAGGTTGACTAGTCTTTTCAACTCCATCCACCAAACTCGCCCAACCTTGAGCTATCTGATTTTTGCCGATAAAACCGTCATACAGTAGTTTCAAATATTGGTATTGACGAAACGTTGCCGAATTGCGTGTTTCAAAAAGCGTAAGTACATAAAAAACTATTTCTCATCTAGCATTTGTCCCAACAACATCATAAAAAGATTCAAGGTTTCCCTAAATTTTCCGATTCGATTAATTCGCCAGGAATTAAAGTCGCTTTTTACCGTTGCATTTAAGCGTCTCTGTAAATGGAACTAGTGGAATGGAACGCAAAACTAATGGAAGCAAAATAGAACCTATTGAAACTAATTTGTTTTAACAATTCAGAATAGACAAGATGGGACGCGATTGGTCGCACGCTTGGTCGATTAAGGAAAACATTCTTGGCTATTTATTATTCCTCGTCGTGCAGTTTGCATAATTGGGTTATAACAAAATACGCAGTAAATTTGGAAACGTAGTTTCTCCACATAAATTACAAGTTTTTATCTAAAAAAGTTGTCGTCTGTGACCTATTTATATCATTAAATGCATTTCTAGTCACTAGTAACAATCACATTCGTTTTCAAATACATATTTCCAGGATCATCTTTTTTAAGGATTTCTTAATTTTCACGCAATTGATAAAGTCGTACAAAGGCTGTCAGTCGAAAAGTTTCACAGTTTTTGTTAAATGGTCACGAATTTTGTAGAAGGACATGTTTTTGTGATGACACCACAGTTCTTTGTATGTGTTTTGCAGCCATGATTTTAGACCAAGAAAAACCCTATAGCACAGGGGTCCCAGAATAGATCCCTGTGACACTCCCGACGTTTGCAAGAAATCTCCCTGTTGATGACTATGGTAATACACAAATTAGGATTCTATTTTCGAGATGATTCTATGATTTGAGTTTCTAATAACCTTTTATTTAGTAACAGGTAGTTGATGCTATAAATGTATATTTCGAGCTGTCTAGAATAAATATTTGAAGTAGCAACATTTGTTTCTTCTTATAAATGATTTGTTTCTTGTTTCGCACCTGACGATAAGCTACAACCCGTATAAAATTAACCAAAACCTGTTCAATTTACATTGCATACAGGATTTGTATAAAAACTAATGAGACTAACTTTGTAAAAAATAAGTTAAGTATTGTGAATATCACTACAAATCATTAATATTCTTCAAAGTAAGTCCCTTGGCCATCCACACACTTCTGCCAGCGATGTTTCCACGAGTCGAAGGCGGCTTTGTAGACGACTTCCGGAATGTATTTTAAAGTCCTTTGAGGGCGGTTTTAAGTTTTGGAAAAAAAAAACGTCTGGGGGGTGGCAGGTAGGGACTGTAGGGCGGCTGGGGAATCGTTGAAATCCCGTTCTTGGCGAGGTAGCTGCTTACCACGAAGCAGGTGTGACTTGAAGCATTGTCGTGGTGAAGCTTCAAATCGGCGGCGATGACTGGCCTCACTCGGTTGACTCTTTGTTTCTATCTTTTGAACACTTCCACGTAAAAAGCGCGCTGCTCAATTGATTTCTGCATTTCTGAGCTTCGACCGAGTTTTATCATAGAGTATACTAAAAGGACGATGACGATGCTACCCAAACAAATGGTTGCAGACGACTGCCTAATCCACTGTTAACACTGTTAACAATGAGACTTTTAAACAACTAACATAAATCACTGAATGATAATAACATTAAGTAATTTATGACAATAAAAAAAGGAAATCGTGTAAATTCAATTCATTCTAGGTGTGACCGATTTTATTTTACGACATTTTTATACCAACATTAAACATAAGTAAGTTTTCTACGATGTGAACCATAAAATTTTTCAATACGGCTTGTAAGTAAATCAATCGAGCATGATGTAGTAATAAAAAATAAAACGCTTAAAGACGAAATTATATGCCTGACGAAAAACAAAACCACTCGTCACTTTGACCGCATGTGAGCATCAATTAAATGAAATAAAGTAGGCAGTAACCCTGGCTGTCTGGCAGTAACAAACCGCATGCGTCACATAAAATATTGTATTTCAATGCTGACATACATTCATACAGTAAGCCAACGAAAGTCATCACACACCCACTTTTTGAAGTTTGCTTAAATTCTGATAATTTTTGTATTACAGCATAGATTTTTTTTTTGCTTCTGACGGGATTATAGCTTGTGATATTCTGCGTCTAATAAGCCGAAGTTGAAGGCGGTATGTCGATTGTATGAAAAGATATCGCTAAGAAAGTAAAATTTCAATGTTTTCAAAGAAACGTAAATAACTTCGAAAATAGTAAATCCCTTTCGAAGTTGTTGGACTCGTATTAAATCTTCAGTGTATCTATTTGACTAACTGAGTCATTTTGAAAAAATTTTAACCAAAAATATCACGAAAATTCAAAAAAGCCCTGTACGCCACACATTACTCCAACACAAATTTGGGATTAATATTCCTCTAGATCCCTCTGTTTTATTAAAATTTCAGGAACAGTAATTTTTACGAAAACGATACTAAGGATGGTAGAATTTTGAATTTTCGTGATAGTTTTGGTTCAACTTTAGATTTTGTTCATGTCTAGGAATTTTTTTTCAAAATGAGTCAGTTAGTCAGATAGATACACGGAAGATTTCCCTTTAATACGAGTCCAACAACTTCGAAAGGGATTTACTATTTTCGAAGTTATTTACGTTTCTTTGAAAACATTGAAATTTTACTTTTTTTAGCGATATCTTTTCACACAATCGACATACCGCCTTCAACTTCGGCTTATTAGACGCAGAATATCACAAGCTATAGTCCTGTCAGAAGAAAAAAAATCAATACTGTAATACACAAATTATCAGAATTTAAGCAAACTTCAAAAAGTGGGTGTATGATAACTTTCGTTGCTTACTGTATGTATAAACCGAAATACAAGTAGAATTAAACAAACTTACTGCAAAATTTATTTATTCAATGTAAGGAACTGTCTTAAGATCGTTTTTTATGCCATCAGATTTCTAGTTTTGACGTTTAGTAGCAATACTGGCAGACTCTAGCATTATTATTAAACAGTGTCCCCGCGTTTTTCCAAGTTGTTGAAAACAATTATAAAACCTTATAATCGTATTAAGAGATTGTATCTTTTATGATTCACACTGTAGGTGGGTGTCACAATATAAAAGGACACGTACGAATTACATCATTACAGTCAGTGATATATCCCAAATGGTCATTTAAAAAAATAATTCGTAACCTAAAAATAAATATTCTTCTACCTCCGACATGTGCTCCTTCTTCAGCAGATGTTCCAAACCACCTACGGTTATTGTTAGATTCTTACAAATTCCACGCATAATCTCCAACAGATGACATTAATATTCGTCCTAGTAGTTACGTCAGCGAACGTTATAACGTATTCAAAGTGACACATCACCGATTTATCCCAAATCTTACCATAGAACTCACAAGGCGACTCGGTTGTTTCTCCTCTAACAAATGATTCGAATCGATGTCATTTTTTTTACTTCACGTTTTACTTCACTGGCCGCGCGGAGTTTTTCCCGACTCATCCAGATGACAGCGCGATCAAAGTGAAAGAGATCGACAGTTAACAGAAACCCCGTTTTTAAAGGCTAGTGCACAGTTGACGTTGACAGTGCTTGGAGAGATGTCCGAAGTGCAGTGAACGTCAGGGAAGCGCAAGTGTCAGATCGAGAAGTAAGTCAAAATTCATCGTAACGTTAAGAAATAGCTAAGATGTGGCCGCTGTGGCTGCCCGAACCCTCCTGTCTAGTAAATTTTAAGATCCTCAGACACTTGAAGTTGACAGAGACGGTCTGGTATGTCTTTTACGCTTACTGCTTGTGCTATAACCGGCTTTTTCTATTTCCAAAGATGCATTAGTGCGATTTTAGATCAAAAAATTGCAATCCTGGTGGATATACTCCTAAAATATATAAAGATGGTGACCCAAAGAGGACCCAGTTTTCTAGTGAGGGACTTTATTTTCCAAAAATGTCGCTCACTTACTCATAGTTTTCTTTCAAATCCTTGCTTGGCTGAAAACGGTGAGCAGCAACTATATAACCTTTAAGGCTAAGGTCAAATCAACTGTTGACTAATCCCCAGCCAATTTCCGCAAACAATGAATAAACAAATAAACAAATTGCCCACAAAACTGTGGGCAATTTGTAGCTCATAGCCAAAAATCCAACCATATCTAGCAATAAGATGGGTTGTTCATGGCAATCGACTGATATGACAAGGAAATAAATATTTGCTCAAGTTAAATATTTTTTCAGGTGCATTAGTGCATTATAATTTTTATATAAATATTTTTTTCCATTTTATATAAATAATTCATTTTTTTGTGTTAGTACCTTTTGCTTTGTTATTTAAACTCGTTTCCACACCCACAAAATTATTTGGAATGAAGTTTTCAGCCTCAGCCTCTCATGACTAAAACACTTTTTCACTCCTCTAATGGTTGACTTTCAAAAGATAAGCATGTCTCTGTTCACCCCTATTGAAGATTTTACGTGCGTAAATTGAAATCTTCATGGTTTGTGACGTTTGAATATCCATTATTTTTTGTGTTTCATTTATTGTTTTTATTATCCGTGGTAGATAGGTAGATATTATGTACAAGTGGATTAGAAATATGTACAAACGTATACATATTTATTTTGTTGCCTACTATTCAGTATTATATTGTACGACAGTGATATTGTGGCAAATATTAAGTCCGAGTCTGTCGTGAAGTCCATTATTCCGATGTCCATTTATTTCCGCATTTTTGTATTAATAAACTCAGGTGATAATATAGAATGTGTCCCAAAATGTACCTAAACTGGACGAAAAGTAGTCAATAAAATAAATGAAAAATGCTCTTCGATATATCTAAACCGTTCATATTTGTTTTAAAAAACGAAAGCATCAGCAACGTAGGCGGTGATGAACTGGATAGATTAGATATACATTACAAAGGTTTACCTTTTTATGGCCTGTGTTACGTAACAGTTTTGGTTGTTTTGAAGTAAATGAGAAGGCATAGTAAAATAGTAAAGAGGATGGGACTGTAGCCTCATTAAAACTGGACAACGCGCTTCCTGTCATTATTTAATATTTACCTTAACATTTACGGTCCGACAGTCTGCGAAGCTCGTCTATTTAGCGGTAATGCAAGGTATGAAGTGCCAACAATGTGGGATGTGATATATGTATATACAGTGCCGGAAAAAAGTATTCGCGGATAGAGCGAAACGCAGAACAACACCTGCATACTTTATTCAGAATAGACAAAGAACTGAATTATACAGGAAAATGTTAAGCTTTATTAATCCTAAGTTTAACACATATGACAAAAATATACAAACAGCAATTTTAAATTAAAACATAACAAAAATATTAATAGTGTTAAATAACATAGAGAAAAAAGTATTCGCGGATTTAAGAAATTTACATATTTGGAGGACATCAAATCGATATCTAATATTTAGTATGCAGACCTTTAGCTTGAATAACGGCTCGTAATCTTCTAGGCATTGAGCTCACAATCTTCTGACTGATTTAGGTGATGTTTTTGTGCCATTTTTCTAACAGAGCAGCTTTCAGTCGTTGTCGATTTGTAATGTTATGTTTCCTTACTCGTTTGTCTAAATCATCCCATAGATTTTCTATGGGATTTAAGTCTGGGGATTGAGGGGGTGTGTGTAGTAAGGTACAGTATAAATAAGCCATTGTCGCACACGGTAAGCCGTGTGCTTAGGATCAATGTCCTGCTGAAAATATAAATTGTTACCAATAATTAAGTTTTTTTTGCTCTCTGTTGTAAACTATTCTGTAAAATGTTCAGGTATACACGATGGTCCTCGATTCCATCAATAAAAAGCAGATTTCAGAGAAATCCCACCGCCACCGTGTTTGACCGTCTGTTGGAGATTCGGAACGGGGAGTTCAGTTTTCGGCTTTCGCCACACTTTTCTTCTACCGTCGCAATGAAATACATTGTATTTAATATGAAATAGAAGAAAAGTGTGGCGAAAGCCGAAAACTGAACTCCCCGTTTTGAATCTCCAACATGTCTGTTAATTAATGAGACGGTTAAATACGGTGGCGGTGGGATTTTATTCTGGGGGTGCATGGCTTCATCCGGAGTTGGAAATCTGGTTTTTATTGATGGAATCATGGACCATCGTGTATACGTGAACATTTTACAGAATAATTTACAATAGAGTGCAAAAGAAACTTATTAAAAAAAAATATTAATAAATTAATTATTGGTAACAATTTATATTTTCAGCAGGACATTGATCCTAAGCACACGGCTTACCGTGTGCGTTAATGGTTTATTTATACTGTACCTTACTTACTACACACACCACCTCAATCCCCAGACTTAAATGCCATAGAAAATCTATGGGATGATTTAGACAAACGAGTAAGGAAACATAACATTACAAATCGACAACGACTGAAAGCTGCTCTGTTCGAAGAATGGCACAAAACATCACCTAAATACACTCAGAAGATTGTGAGCTCAATGCCTAGAAGATTACGAGCCCCTTATTCAAGCTAAAGGTCTGCATACTAAATATTAGATATCGATTTGGTGTCCTCCAAATATGTAAATTTCTTAAATCCGCGAATACTTTTTTCCGGCACTGTATGTAGATGTATTTCAGTTGGAATTCATTCAATTGTGAAACATGTACCACTTTAAACAAAAAATCTATGTTATGCGATGCGTTACACGCTTATATTTCATGATAATTAGATTTAGTTAAATGTACCGCGGAGCATAGACGTACGCATCATAATATAATATATGTAATACAAGAAAGTAACTAATTTTAAATACAGTAACAAAGCACACTTTATAACCATGTATGTATGTACATAAAACTACCCTCTTAATGCACTATCAAGCTTGACAAACATAGCTTAGTTAACAGTACTATGACGAACTGGAGAAGATTCGTAAAAACTTTTTAGCATCAGATTTTTTTTTTTTTTTTTCTCCTTCAGGAGCCGTCCTTGTACTATCCGGTTATACTGCAGCCTCTTGGGCTTTTTGTATTTTCTCCTGTACCGGTTTACTGCACCCAGTCTAAAATCTTTGTTCCCTGCACTAATTTGTACAGGGTCATATCTGGCTGTGCAGTGTAATCTTCTGGTTCCATAAAGGGTTTTCCATATATTGCTTGCCGTTTGCGATCCAAAGCCTCACACTGACAGAGAATGTGAAGGGCTGACTCCGTTTCCTTGTTGCACATTCTGCATCTTAGGTCTCCGTTGTACAGGCCCATTTTATTTAGGTGTTCTCGAACAGGAAGATGTCCTGTGCGTAACCCTACTATAGTGCATAGCTGTTTCCTGTTCATTGCTAACAGTTGCTCGGCTACGGGTTTTGATGGTTCTTTAATGAATTTCTTCCCATGTATTTGTCTGGGCATTTTTCTCCAGTATTCTTTGTGTTGTTGTTTGACCCACTCATTAATATGTCCCCTGATGACGGTTTTTGCCACTCCAAGGGCCGGTTCGGGGCCAATATAATCTTCCGACGATCCATTTCTGGCTAACTCGTCAGCTTTCTCATTGCCTTCGATACCCTGATGACCTGGCACCCACATCAAAGTGATCTTGTTGTGAGTTGCCAGCCTTATCAGTTCTTCTTTGCAATCCCATACCAGTCTTGATGTCACCTTAGCGTTGCTAAGGGCTTTTAGGGCAGCTTGACTGTCTGAACAAATTCTGATCCGCTTATTAATATATGCCCTCTTATTATTGATCCTCAAACATTCGAGAATTGCGCAGACCTCTGCCTGAAATACAGAGGTAAACTTTCCTAGTTGAAGACTCTCTTTGTGTTTATTTTGCACACAATAGATGCCAGCACCAGTTCCATTATCAGTCTTTGACCCGTCCGTGTACCAGGTCAATTCATTGATGTTTGGTCTATTGACCGTATTTCTGTCCAACTCGTTCCGATCTTGGATAATAATCTCGAAATTATTGTTGAATTGGTATTTTACAGTCATATGATCTGTTCTCATACCAAGTATGTTACTCGTCATATGATTCATTTTTCATAGCATCAGATAAGTTTCAATAGTTCTCTCCGAGAGTCTTCTTCGCTGTCGTGAAAATATATGATTATATTTTAATTATAACTATGAATAGTTTTTAAAGATGTTTCAAAGGACAGATCTTGAGATTTGGCCTGGCTTTCCTTAATAACTACAGCTTCGGCAGGATTGAATTGTCAAATAATAGCTTTTATTTGCTGGAAATGACTCCTCAATACATAACCACAGCCGTATATTTTTAAAGCACTTTTTAATCCACTTTATTAAATCGCTACGTACAGTTGGTAGATAAGTAACATAACGTTTGGTAACGGTATCTCTGGAACGCATTTTTTCCAGAACTCACGAAATTGTTTTTTTTTTATCGAGTACATTCAGGGGTACATCACAGACACTTAGCATTAAAAGTAGTTCGAACATAAACTGAATTCTCAAGGGTACACCCCCTTTTTAATTTTCATGTTTCACATTATTTATGTATGCAATAGCGTTTGTCCCTACATGGCAGTTTTTCTTTACAGACTACTCCACACATTACATTTGTGCCATGACACCCAGACACCGCTCAGGGTGGGCTGCTCATTTTTAACGCAATAAATATTGAACAGTTGAAGAGCAAATATATTTTTTACATTTGCAAAGAGCAAAGAGCGTCCATTAATGGATACTAAAATAATAAAAACTGCTACGTGGACATGGAATTATAGAATTTTGGATAGCCTAACACATAAGAAAGACCACAAAATATCTCGATTGTCGGCGCCTTGAAGTGAGTAAGGCAGATTTCGTGACCTCGGACTACTGGTCAGTGCATGTGTTCTAACGATTTGCAACGGAACGAGGCATATTTGCCATCAGGGTTGTACTATGAATTTTAAAGAAAATATTTTTGCATTTGCTTTTTACACGATGAATATGTGGCAACAGCCACAATTTAGCCCTTATTAAAATATTCTTGAGATGAATAGTAATTTATATTTGCATTATTCATAAGCAGTAATCTTATAAAGTACATAATTTTTAAATACGTCTCTGGACCGTCGATGCGCAGCATGCAATTCACTTCGTCTACTTATGATTTTGGATAGAGTGGTTTTGCTGGTCCTCTTATGCTGTGCTAATATGTTTTGTACAGCGGTAGCGGTATCCTAGCAATAGATAAAGTTGTAGTGACGACTAACGACGAAATTTGAAATTTCTTCACTCAAGCTCTTGGCGAGACAGTTTTGGGAATTTTACACTGTTGTATGCCTTACGGTTTCGAGTTTCAAAAGACGTCGACTTATCGAAACTTGTCAATTATCGGAGTCCAGGTTAGCAGTATTTCTAGTCGCATACATCATTCTTAATCGACGAGATAATTGTGTAAATGGGCACCTCTTAAAGCGTTTACCGTTTCAGCAATGCAAAGGTCAGTAGTTGAACAGAATTCGATGAGTGACATTTCTTGGTAGTCGACTCCTTGCTTTATGTCGGAATTCTTGGAATACCTACTGCTATGTGCATCGCAACGCTGTGGCTGGAGTACGTCGTGTTTTTTGTTTTTCGTCCAGCATATCTTGTAAGTTTCACAAACACAACGAGTCCTTATCTGTACAAAAATTTTGTGATTATCACGTTTAAAAATATGGCTGCTTTCATTTGAGCAATACCTTTTTTCTTTCTTAGTCATCGTGTCGGAGTTGCTTGTGAAAATATTTGTTACCTTCCTGATATGGCAGGTATGACAAGTTATTTTAAATACCTCATTTGTAAAGTATCTATAAACTTTACGACTGCAATTATTAATAAAAGTGAGTAATATGTTTATTATACTGCTGTTCGTCTTCCATTGTGGTTATACTCCATACCTTGGAAATGAACACCATCATTTGGAAAAAATAAGTTTTAGTCGAAAACTGACATGCCATAGCCAACGTAATTTGTTTTCTTCAATCATCGATTGATTTTTTTCTAGGGTCTCTAGGATTATTGAAGTAGAAGTAATTTTGGTCGGTCATAATTTACTAAAATATCGAACCCACATCTTTTTACACAAGCAGTGTACCACTTACACCCCTGCGCGAAGGTAGCTCATAGCCACAGAATGTTGGACCACAATTTCTATGGTCCAAAGCCGATATATGTATACCAAATGACAACCGAAATCCGAAGCAAGGAATGGCAAAACGTTGATTATATTTAAATATGTTGTGCGATAAAAATATTCGTTTAGTTACATGTGACTTTGTAACCTTGCTGATCCAGTCTTTTTTAAAACGACCTCACAAAAATTGCACTTAGCAGCATGTTTGCCATTTATTTTTATCAAATCTTCAAAATTGTTGTCATACTTTCGACCACTTATCATTTAAAAGCACATTTACTATAAAGGGATGACAAGAAATGCAACAAACCACACCAACATATCAAGAAATAAACATTTTTTTGACGTTGTCGACATTGTTGACATACTCGACGTATTGCTGAAAACTTGGTCTTAATAAATAAAGAAAAAAAGAGGGTATACTATGATCCTGTCTCGCCTGGTATATTGAATTATAATTTATATTTAGGTTAGAATACCACAGTAAGTTTTTTTAGAACTGGTAGGCGATTGGGAAAGGTTCAAATTTAGAAGCATTTTTGGCTTGAGTATTTGCTAGACCTAGATAGAAGGCTGGTATAGCAAACAAATTTCAAACTAAACTTTCGAGGAAAGTGTCTGTGTTGGCCCCTTTTGTCTCCCCAGAATATCCATGAGCCGCCACTGGTAAACCCCCTAATTCTAATCCGCCAGTTCGGAGACCAAAAAACCTCCTGTCTCGTACCCGAAGAAATTGGAAATCCCCGCTTGACGCCTGCCGAAAATATGCATCGCGACTGGTTTACAGTTACCAGTAGCAAACGGCCAGCGGCGTCCAGTCTTCGCTCTAGACCCGATCATGAAGTTTGGCAATCGTCAGAGTCGCCTTGGTTCTGGTGGTGGGTGGACGTCGTTGCGCTCGAGAAACAATTGACTACCTGTTGGACGTGATCTGTGAACTTTATCTTTTTAATTAACCTAGCGATGACGTTTAAAGCACTTGGAAGAGATGTCGTTGATTCAGTGTTAGCTGACGATGTGGGTGTACGTGTCGATCGTTTGAGTTGTTCGTGTTTGTAGGACCATTGTTTAAACGTATTGGGCACATGGAGCCTTCTTCAGAAAGGTATGCCATTGTTTTGGTAGACGCCCACGTTAACGATAGTGGGTTTAAATTTACCATGTCTTTGTTTAGGTTTTGGCGGTGGATGGTGTAATATATGAATTGGATGAACCAAATGTGATGGATATATTGTTAGTGGTCAAATGCATGATGTATTTAAATAGGAACTCACCAGTTGATTTTTGAAACTAAAATAGAGGAGGTAGTTGTCGATACAGAGATCAAACATGTATATAATTCTTAGAAAGTAAATAGTGAAAATTAATATCAAATGTTTTAATTTTTTTTTTCAAAAAATTATTAACCTGCAAGAAATTCATACAGCTTGACTTACTTTTCTCTTGCGGTTTTGCTTATATTCTTTTTTTGTGTGTTGCCTTTGCTGTTAATAGTGTGATTTTCTCTTTTCTGTTTTATCGTTTCTTGTAATATTGTTAACAGAGCTGAACGTAAATACTGATACAACCGAGAATAAAACAATTATTATATTTTAAATGTGCTACAAAAGGCCGACATCGATGACGTCATCGTCCCAACTACCAATGACATTGTTTTTAAATTTGATTGATTTATCGGAATGCGTTGTTCTCATTTACTGTTAGTTTAGTAAGTTTAGCTCTATTTATTATCAAACTGTTCTAATTTTCTATTATAACCGTACCAAATTTTTGATATCGATTGTCTTTTTTCGATATCAATTCTTACACATTATTATTAAAGTGGGCCATGAACTCCTTAATCTGTATATACATACATACATTGATAAGTGTACTAGGATTCATTGGAATATGCTTTTGAAAAATACCTAAAAAGCCAGAACATTTGTATAGTTAAAAAATTAAATTAAAATTAATTAAAACCTTCAAAAGCTACGTTCAGCTTTGAAAAAAATAATAATTATCGTTGGAATTCCTTTTACTTAAATGTTTTTTTTTACAGATAATAGATAATTAGAGAAACAACACGAAAAATAAACAGCGCATCACGTCAATTGTAATTCTGTTTATAAACTCTAATGAAGATATCGTCCACTCATGACACGACATTATGAGGCTATGTTTGTATTTATATTATCGTATAATAAGTTATTAAGGTTATATGTACATAATGTATGTACAGCATGTTCGTGTTTGAGTTACAGATGTTATCTTGTTAAATTTATGGATAAATTGACGTTATAAAGTCTAAACAAGGTTAAAAATATAACAATGGATTCGTACGTACTTTGTTGGATTTTGTAGATTTTAAATCATCAAATCAAAAACCCAAAATGACATTTATTTAATATGGTAAAAATTCAAATAAAATCTCGTTCACCCAAAAACTCGATCCTCATATTGTTGCAAAAAAATACCACTTATCATAAAAAGCACTATTATTCAAGTTTTGTACAAATAGTTACTATAGGTAGATAGTATTTTTAAAAAGGCCTGTTAACTGCAGGTTAGCCTAAAAATTGAAGAAACATTATCACTTTCCAAGTTGTATTCTCCTTGTGTTATGACCAAATACGTGTCAATAGTCAGTCACTGAACTCTACTTAATTACAAATATTAGCACTTCATAACAACAAACGCCAATTAATTTTAAAAACGTTTGCCAGTTGCATATTTTGTATAACTATAGGAGGTAACCCTCTTAGTTGCATGGTATGTTCAGCCTAAACACAGTAGGCGTTGGAATGTAGTTTTCACAATAACCAAAATAATTTGTTTTTCATCTGTCAAACGCAGCTCCAACGATATTTTTTTAGTTTCGATGCTTCAAGAGTTACACGTTTTGGTTAACAACAGAGATATTCAACGGGAATTACAGGAAATTCAATAAATCGGAATGTTTCACAGAAATAGTAATTGAGGGGTCGCCATAATGTGTAGAGTTGAGGACAAAAGGGTAGAGGGTATATTTTATGATGTTTATTTAGGTTAGGGGTGGGATAGCACAGCTAGCTGGGTTTAGAAGCAAGCAGTGTCTGAGAACACCAACTGTTTCAGTTACGGAAACTATTTAAAACGGTAGAACAGAGTGAAATATAGAAACTACACGAAATTTGCAAGTATTTAGTAGAGTGGCTTCTCTGACAAGGTGATGGGAAGCGAAGCGTATTGTCAAGGTTTACGAATTTAAGGAAACGACTCACAAATTTATTCAGAGCTTATTTACGACGTTTTTTTTTGCTTGTGCTACAACTCATAAACGGCGACAGTGACGAAATGTTTATCTATTGCACCATCTCGTAGAATAACAATTAGGAAAAGACGTCAGTCTAGTTGCAGTGGGTCAACCAACGTATAATTAGTTATCAGCAGTAGCAACCAGAAAATGAGCAGCGAGAAATATGCCTGGAGATTGCGTAAGAAAATGTAAGAAATACATATATAATACAATTACGTAATTGTTTTATCTTTTATTTATTTGTTTTTTTTTTATACAATATCTTTAAAAAGCTTACAACATCGAAAAATTGAATAAGTATTGGTTGCAAAGCTAGCAGTTTCAAGAAAATGTGTCGGTGGAAGAGGTGCTGCAGGGTGCATTTTTACTCCCAACCACAGTTTCTGCAAAAGCGTATTTTCCAAAAATTATAATACCTAAGAACAACTTAAACTAGATATGTATAGGTTTATTGTAGACATCCAAATAAAACGTCATCAAAGTTGGCTATGAATGAGAAAGATCGAAATAGCGGTCATGTCGAAGCTTTTCGGTTATGTCAAACTTTTGACAAGTGACTGTCACAATTGTAAAATAAATAACAGCTGTCATATAATGAAACAGCTTTGACAATTAAATAAGGTTGTAAAGTTAAGATAGAATAGAAATACGTCTTTTTTTACTAGGCCAATTTTGATGCCGTTTTTTTTTTTTTTGGG
Organism: Aromia moschata; assembly: GCA_029963805.1. Lineage (NCBI taxonomy): Eukaryota > Metazoa > Arthropoda > Insecta > Coleoptera > Cerambycidae > Aromia > Aromia moschata. The sequence continues at coordinate 1,006,869 of JAPWTK010000131.1, forward strand.
ATGGCTCGATAGTTTTTAAGCCGGCTACACACGTAACTGCAAGCTTGACAAACATGCACGATCAATTTTTTTGTACAAGCACACTTGAGCGTCATTATGAAAATTTTGCGCAAGCATTTTCATACAGTCAGTCAAGTACGCTTGTACAAAAATATTGATCATGCATGTTTGTCAAGATTACAGTTACGTGTGTGGCCGGCTGTAGATTATCACGTCTAAAAGAGCATATAAAATAATTGATATATTTTCAGTACAAAATATATTGATACGTATTTGAAGGTTTTATGAACGTACTATTTAAAATTTTCATAATCTAATTTCATATAAATCCAAATTGATTTACAATGTGCAGTATAGTCCATCTATTCTGAATTGAAAATGATAAATACGCCTGGGAACAAAAAAAGCGGTGCAACTTTATGATTCCATGGGCGTGCTCGAATAATAACTTTTATGGATAGATAATAATAAGTAATTAACGTCGCTTTTAAGCATTCATATATGTTTAAAATAATACGCTGACTTTGACAATGTAAGTCTTTATTTTTTAATTCATCGTACTCGACCGTTTCGACATTTTTGCTGGCTATAATCTGAAGCTACGTTATTTTCATCCGTTTCGAAAGGCCCCCAGAAAGCCATGTTTATGAAAGAGGTATTGATTAAAAATACCGATTTTTTAATGATTGAATTATGACGCAAATAAAATAAAAGTTTGTATAATTTAAACCTTTTATAAACCCACTTCGCCGTCATTGTACGCTCACACATCAAAACACTCACAAAAATAACATTTTTTTTGTATACAGTCGGTCAAAGATAGCGTGGTTATAACCCGTGTTTTACCGCCAACGTAAATCAACTGGGTCGACTCTATGTCTATGTGGTGTCGTGATATATTTCCCCCTACCAGAGTGATGAGACAATGACCAATGAAGTGTAGAGTCCGCCCACTTCTTACTTGACAGACGCTCGTCAAATCAACGTGGACTACGATACGGTCTATAAGGGTAAAGATCAGTATAAAAACGCGTATTTAGTTCCATACAAAGTGTTAGTAAACTGATATATCCTTATCCTACCTCGTATAAGTACCTATTTTTAATTTAGAATGGAAATTCTATACGTTTTCTGTAACAATTTTATTTTTTTTTATTCATTACTTCAAAATAACCTTTTTTTACATTGTTTTTTTTTTTAACTTGACAAATCGGATGATCTTTTGAACATTAATTTACGCTTAATTATTAGCTTTTTGCTTAATTTTATCGAGTTGTAACCAAAGAACTGATAAATATGTTAGTGGTTAAATATAAAACGGTTTTATGTCGCAACATCTGTGCGCCATTTTCTGGAGCACCGTGTGGTCACTGGCCATTCGAGCACGTGTAAATATAATGTGGGAGGAACTTCAACCTAGCGACATGGTAGCATTAGTGTGTAAACGTGATAGGGACTAAGTTCAAAGTGCAGAAGCTCTTGTGGGTGGTCTTATTTGCAGTTTCTTTTGAAAAATAGTGTATGCGTATGGTAATAATTGCTAATTGTTTGCCTTCTAGGTCTATAATGTCGGGCGACTCGCCCAACTCTCACCAGAACGACCTGTTCGACTTCAAGGAGGGCCGTTCGTCCCCCACGCCCACCACCTCGAAGGACGTCGGCGTGCAGAGCGGCGAAGTGGTCCAGGCGTCGGTCCTTGTGGAACCCCACAGGGACGACGACGCCGGCAAAGACCTGAACTCGCCGATATTGAACAGCGGCTCCGGAGAGGACCCGGAGCAGACGGTGCAGCTGGACGATCTGGACTTCTCCGGCGGCAAGCGGAGATGCGACAACGCAGATAGAAAGGTTCTCATTTTTTTAATTTAGATATGACTAGGGTCCGGAAGATGTGCTACGACGCAGGGTCGGACTCGGAATCCGTCATGTCATTGACGGAAGAACATCTGAGAGACCAAAAAGACATCTACTGAAAAAGGTGCAAATTCAAAATAGTTCACATATACAGAGGACGACACACCACGCACATTATTTTCACGAATTTCAGACAGTTGTTTGTATCACTAACAGTTGTTTGTTGTCACTAACATCGGTATATATAATTATTATTTTTTACATCTACAAAGGACACGTCTTACTACTATTTTTACACTTCTAGCCATTGTCATTGCCATTTTGCCATTGCCCGTTTACTACCTATTATTATCGGAAGCGAAATATCTGAAAAACCTAAAATTCGTATCAGAACATTAACGACCTTATTACAGCAAAAATCTGTTGTTTCGTCCACTGTCCGCCACAGAAATTTATTGCGTATGTCTTCTTTGATATTTCCCATGACACGTTGATATGTCTTCTGTAAATATGTTTTAGGCAATGGAAAATGGGATACATATTTGTCAAAAAACGTATAAAAGTAAATATTGTCAACCACGTTCCACGAAAGACTACATGCACAATTGCGTGCAAAACATTATGCACAAATCCAACCAAAATGTCTTCTTTGTAACAGTACCAGTAATATTTTGTTGATGAATATTCGAATATAAATGTCTCACACTTTCGGCGCTTACGAAATATATATCATCGATTGCAACGAATACATAAAATATGTGATCCATCTATTGTAAAATCCTCGTAACGACTGCCATTATTGCAAAAATCCACACAAAATCAGATAATATGTAAATACACTACACGAACTCTAAAAGAAATACGTATACGGTGCAAAATACGTATGTACACACGTTTATTAGTTAGCCACTCACGGCACATAAAAGTATTTTAAACTCTCCTTTTTACCGTCCATCCGTTCGCATCGAGCTTACGTAAAATACTACGGAATCGTCGCTGCGCCGTATGGCTAAAGTGCATACAGGCTTCCCGAAAACCCGCACGGGACAGTCTCAGTACGCGTTACTAGGCACGGTCAGTGGCGTACGTATGCACGGGCAAAAAAATATACGCGTACATAATTTACAAGGCGCTTAAAAAATGCGTTGTCGCACACAAATGAGTTGTATAGTGCCTACCCTGCGTTGTAGCACACTTTCCGGACCCTAGATATGACATACAAGTACGATACAAGCTAATATAGACATCCAAAAAAAACGTCATCAACTCTGGCTATGAACGAGAGAGATGGAAATAGCGGTCATGTCTAAGCTTTTCGGTTATGTCAAACTTTTGACAAGTGACTGTCATAATTTGAAAAATAAACAATGACTGTCATATGATGTGACAATCTTGACAAGTAAATAAGGTTATAAATTCGATTAAGAATAGAAGTACGTCTTTTTTTTCTCGGCCAACTTTGATGCCTTTTTTTTGGATGTCTATATAATGTACAAGAAATGAAGTATCAGTTAAGGCGATGAAGTATTTAATAAAACAATGAAATCACATTTTTTTATATTTCATAAATTCAAAGAAAACAATGTAACATTTAAGAGCCATACTATTATTTGTTCGTTGAAATCTTCGACTGACGCAACGCTTTTTATCTGCTTTAAGGATTCCCCGGAGAAGAAGAAGCTGAACGGCGAGTTCGACCGGCTGGACGGCGTCTGGGTGCCCCCCGCACGACCGGAAGAACAGCAAGGCCGCCGACGAAGACGACGACGACAATTGTACGGTGAAGTGCCTGTACTACACCATGCAGTGTTGCGAGTGTACAATCGTGTAACCCCATAAAAGCGTATGTGATATATATATATTTTAAACGAGGTAGTGTTTAAGATAAAAGTCTCCGTTCCAATCTAAAATCGTGTGTATCGGGCGGACGAATAAATCTTTTTTGAGTTTGTTCCATTGTGATTTGTGTCTGTAGTTCTTCGATCGTCGTCGGGTGAGCGCCATCTAACGGTGTCCAAGAAAAATGCGGGCGTGTCCGATTCTCCACCTAAATTTACCTGGGCCAGTAGATTTTTTAGGTTTTGCCGGTTCTGTTTGTAGACGGCCAAAGTTAGAATCTTTAGATGATATTTACAAAAAATCTCGAATATGAATAAATACGAAAAGTATTATGAAAAAAAAACAATAAATTAGAGTTAGATAAATAAAAGATTTATTACATTGTGCAAAGTATAATGTATAAAAAATATGTGAAGTAAATAGAACAGCGAAGGGATAAAGTAAATAACATTTTACTCTGAACAAGTCATAATCTCAGAAACGATAGGAAATGGAGAGAAATATAAAACTAATTCATTTTGCGAAAAAAAATGTTTACAAACGTTTCCTTAACCAGCTCTCTAATTAGTCCTAGCAAGCTCAATGGTAGTTAATTCATTACTGGACCTTTTCGAATTTGTCCTTCCAATTGAAAACCGATCTCAATACAAGGAGTGAAATGGTTGTTTTATTAACGTTTATGAGGTCAAGTTTAATAGATTGATGTAAATACCACGCGTGAAACATTGTGGTTCATTAATATTGTATTCGTACAGTAGTTTAAAGAATTCCAGAAATCCAGTTTAAAAATATAAATATGTATGTAGGTATTTTTATAAATCGGAAACGTTTCTTACTAAGGTGCAATGTTCCAAGTGTTACAAAAATAATAACCATATTTCCACAACTGCTGTGCACATTTCCCTGGATTTAAATAAAAAAATTCTGCCCATGAACAATTACACTAAAAAATCTTTCGATCTCAAGATTGAAATTATACTTATGTTTTTAATTATACAGGTAAATTATACAGTATTTATAATTTTATACCATTATTTATTTAGAAAAAAACAATACAGAACTTATCTCAAATGAAATTTAAGTATTGTTGTGGGTAAGTTATAGAAGAGAACTTTGTTGTGCGTAAATTATAAATTGTTTGTGTCGCGGACTTTTCTATAATCAAAAATCAATTGTAACTGTGATCAGATCGTTAAATAGTAATCAATATTGTGTTTACGTCAGAATTACTTGGGTCTGATTCGTATGGAATTATGTAGTTAATTACTTTTAAATGCCATAAACTAAATGATTTGTATTAAACTATGCGATACTATTTAGGTAAAATATTATGTCAAAAGGTGCAATATTGTATACCTAATTTAAATAAATTTATTCCAAGACATTGTGCGATTTTATTTTGATGTCTGTGATAACATTTCTAAAAAAAAAACTTACCTGTAAAGTACATACTGTATACCGTTATTCTTAAATTAGTAGCCAGCCAAGAAAAAGGACAGGAAGTACGACCTAAGTGAAGGATAGAGTAAGACATATAATAAAGACAAAACCAAACATTAATTTGTGCGACTAAACTGATTTTGGTTCCTATTGGCATTCGAATCGTATGTCACAAGTACATATGTATGTCTCTTCGCGTCACGGAAGGATCGCGATATCCTCCCAATCCCAGAGTAATTATCTGGTGATATCGTTAAGTTGCACAAAACAGCATTTGGTTCTGTCTAGTAGGTATGTATGTACTTAATTATTAATTTGTGCAATTGTGAAAAAGATTGTGGTCCCCATTTTGCCAGAGGGCTCAGTATTACCATAATGAAAAGTCTATTACGTTACATGCAGTGTCTGCATTCTTATAAATATCATGTCCTAGTCCGGAATCACGTCCAGAGAACACCGTGACGTTTTAATCATAGAAAACCATGCGCATGGTTTTCTATGGTTTTAATTCAAGGAAGCTATTTTAAGAGAATTATCTGAAACTGTCATTACAGTTGCAAAAATTAACATTTACTTTGAATCCTGATGTGTAATTTTAAAATAATGTCATTATGTTTTTGAGCTTAAATAATAAATGTTTTTTTCAGCCTGTGAGGTTTTTCAGAAATGAGGTTTTTCAGCCTCAAGGTTTTTAGTTCAATTTAGTAGCAATTCAGTTTTCGAAGATATCTGTTCACTTCTAATGTTCTTATATCTGTGGTGGTAAATCACATTCCATTTGGCATGTTAACTCTGTGTGTAGTATGTATCACTATAAGCTGTTTTCGTTTCAATATTTTGGCAAAATTTGTCTTACTATACAAAAAGTAATGCGATTGACGAAATTAAAACCAATGTTCTATCTCAACATTAAAGCGTGTATATTATATAGGAAAGGATTTAAAGCGTTAGGCAGTCCACCGGTTGTTTTACCTTACAACGAAAACAGTTTTTATTTGAAAATGCTTGTCTATAAGTTAGGGACTAGCGCAGGCCTCTCCAACTCCGGTGCTATTGCCGCTCCGGCCGAGCACCGGGAATTAAATTCAAGAATATGATGCTGTCTGTCTCTGTCGCGCAAAAGGCGGCTGTGCTGCGGACGAGTGAGAAGGCAGTGGACAGGCACCGGTGCCGTGAAGTGCAGCACCGGTGCGCGCCGGCACCGAGTGCTCGTGTTACTAGCGCCACCATAGAAAACCTATGCTACGCGTAATATTCTGTAGTGATGTGAGAATACGTATTAAAATTACCGTTGAATCCGAATATTAAATTAATACGTATTAATCCAATTATTTTCTTTTAATACGGATACGGATTAATTCTGTCAGATGTCATTGTTGAGTGTTGACTGTCGATGCTTGATGGTCGAAAACGTAATACAAATACGGTTATACTATTTTTAATTTTAATTCGTATTCGTACGACCTGTTGCCGTTTGTCGTGATTCGAAACCACCACATAATTCGGATTCGGACTAAATCGACATGAACTGAAGAAATAATACGTATTCGAAATTAATACGTATAAGAGATTAATACGCATTCAGCGTTCAGTCGTCAGTCGTCGGCGATTGTCGACCGGATTCGAAACCACCACTTGATTCAGATTCGGACATGAAGAAATAATACCTATTCGAAATTAATACGTACACTCGAACCCCCCCTTAAGTCGCCAAATCCGTGCATCATTACCTCGCTTAAGTCGCGAAATTTTGCCTCTCTTAAGTCGCGATCATAACCTCAACTTTTTCGTGTTTTAGCTGCAAAAAGAAATATTTAGAGATATACCACAGCACTTGTTATAACGAAAAATGAGCCAACTGAACGAAAAATCAATGTAAGTATACCCAGTCGTGCGTGACAAAGTTCAATTTTCCACTTGAATGAATATTTTAAAGATTAAATATTTTCGAGACACCTAACCTATTTTAAATCAATAAATGTATTACACAATCATTTTTTTCAATAAAAATTGTACATATTCATGCGAGAATCCAATTTCCAAACGTAGTTCTAAAACTTTTACAGGCGGCGACTTAACCGGGACGGTTTCGCGACCTAATAGGGGGAAACGTGGTGAAATAACAGAGGATGTGAATTAAGCGAAGGTGAAATAAGAGGGGTTCGAGTGTATACGAAATTGATACGTATTCGGGCGCTCAGTCGTCAGTCGTCGGCCGTTTCCGTATTAAGCGTTCACATTCCTTCATAGGTGTTAGCCCGTCTGCGAGCCTGCCAACGAGTCAAGGGCAGGACATGCACAGTGTCGGCCCTGTAACATTCGCGCTTGATAATAAGTAATAATATTTAATAATGTACTATGATGCAACACAGTTTCTGTGAACATATTATTATTTTCATTCGTAAACTGACTACGGGCCTGTTACACTCGCACTCGCTCCAACTGTAGCAATAACGTTACATAGAATGTGAAATAAAAAAATTTTTAGTAATGAGGATTTATTTAAATAAAATGCAATAACAAAAAATATACTTACTTTTATGCGTGTGCAAGTAAAACGGCAACACCATCTACAATTCCATAAAATAAAGATAACCCAAATAAAAGATAAAATGACAACACCAAACGACATCAATTCAGTAATTAATAACAAAATTTGATTTTGAATTTCCAAATAAATCTCTACAATATAAAAATGAATACATAACTGTATAAAATACACATTTTGAGATAATTAGAAACCTTAAATGAGTCACGTGATCCAAAAAGACATTTTTTTACACAACCACGGACCACCAAAATAAAAAGGACGACTGACTCGACTTTGACCACATTTGCCACCTAATAAATTCACCCTCAATATGAGGGATCAACAATTGTACACAAAACCATTAAGTTGAATTCTATCACTTACGTATAACAGCCCTATGAACGCTTTTAAAAAAGTAAGAATTTCCTAAACTTTTTCACTTACGAGTAGAGTTAGTTTATGTAAAAAAAAATGTAGGGTAAACCCACCGGAAATACTTGTTGCGGTAACTTAAGTAGCAGTCTTTTATTATCGCAGAACGCTTTGAGATGAAACGGTCACGTCTTTCGTGAAACTCCCGATGTGGAAATTTAAGTTTATATGATCTTTAGGAATGATAAATGCCTTTTTCCTATCACCCGAATATCAATCTAGAAATACTGCCAAAATGTATCAAATGTACAAAATTTAGGTTCAGGAATGTATTCGTTTTGTTTTTACTTTGTTGTGAAAAAATGGTAATATGAATTTTTAGTACCAAAAAAATAGAAAAATAGGGACATTTTTCCTTTACAATATGGCAACCATTTTTTATTTTTTCAGGACACTGTCTAAAAACAGCTACTTGAAATTCAATTTTACAACTGGTTGCTTTAAATTTAACATAAAAAAATTATCCTTGAGTCAACCAAGAAAAGAAAACAGTATTTTTGAAAAAAAATTCTGATATTTAAAATAATATTTAAATGGCCCCAATTTCTATAAAAAATTGTATCTTAACCGACTTCTTATAAAAGGGCAGTGTTACAGCAAAAATAGTGATCATCAATTATAAAAGATAAGTAGGTGCCAAAAAATTAAAGACTGTAGAATGGAAAAGTTCAAAGTAAAAAATATTAAAGACTATAAGCACTGTTCATTAACCCTTTAACGCCCAAGTGCACTGTCAAGAGACATGAACTTAGAGGCGCATAGAAAAAAATAAAGAAAAAACAACTAAAACCATGTATTCCTATGTTTTTCGAGGTCGCTCTTTCAAATGGAATCGTTAAAATTTGCAAAAAAACTGATGTAACCTTCAATTTTTAACAAAAACTATTAAAAAATGTGATTTTTTCAAGATCCTTTTTTTTAAATCGCAATTTCAGCTATGTTATCGTCCATTATACCACTCAAAGACAAATAGAAGTGTGCACTCGAGACATGTACTTGAAGGAAACGCAATGTGAACAATTTAATTTTCTCATTTTTGAGGTTAGAATAACTAGATATGGCAACATTCAAAGGGTGATATTTCTCGTTTTTTACCAGTTGCGGGATCATTGACGCAAAAGAAGAATTTTGAAAAATTATTAGGGCTTTAGGGGTTTTTGGGGTCGCTGATCACGTCCTGATCACGATCCACGTCAGAATTTCAAAATTCAAGATGGCGGATCCAATATGGCCACCATCCCGAATCAAATTTCAAATTTTTCGATTATTTTGCTTCAAACTTTGTAAACTAGGGGTTTTCGGGGTCGCTAATCACGATCCCGATATTAGAATTTCAAAATGACCTGGCGACCATTTTGAAGCAAATATCAAAATCCTGCACTAATAATTTTCCAAAATTCTTCTTTTGCGTCAATGATCCCGCAACTGGTAAAAAACGAGAAATATCACCCTTTGAATTTTGCCATATCTAGTTATTCTAACCTCAAAAATGAGAAAATTATATTGTTCTCATTGCGTTTCCAAGTACATGTCTCGAGTGCACGTTTATATTTGTTTTTGAGTGGTATAAAGAACGATAACATAGCTGAAATTGTGATTTAAAAAAAAGGATCTTGAAAAAAATCGCATTTTTTAATAGTTTTTGTTAAAAATTGAAGGATACATAATTTTTTTCCAAATTTTAACGATTCCATTCGAAAGAGCGACCTCGAAAACATAGGAATACATTGTTTTAGTTATTTTTTCTTAATTTTTCCTATCAGTAATATGAATCTCTAAGTTTATGTCTCTTGATAGTGCACTTGGGCATTAAAGGGTTAATAATAAGTCTGCTACATTAACTCTCGTGATTTAACTTAGGCATAACTTTCAGGATTTGCATTTGTTTATTGACCTGGCCCCATACGCTGAATGATAAGGTAGAGTCACTGTGGTCGACCCTTGTGCAACGGGCTTTGATACAATTTACGAGATTACAATGGAATGATTGGACTTATTATATTAAAAGATAGTGCTATCAGAAAGCAATATAAATTTACTCTAGAGATTTCTTGATATAAGTACTAAATTTTCTTCATAAAAACTAATTAACTGACTGAATTAGGCTGGTCAGATATTTATTTAAGGACTGCAAATAATTATATCACAAAACGTAAATTTTCTGGAAAAATTTGAATCGTCTCAATTATCGACCGCATTTTCAATATCACTTCCCCCCAAAGTAGGAAAATATCAAATTGTATTTCCTATTAAACCATAAAAAAATTATTACGTAAAGTAGCACGTTCAATATGTGATTTTTGCATCATAACTGCGCCGTTTTTCGAGTTCGAGATATTCAATTTAAAATTGAATTTTTGTACATGTTTAGTCACTACATTTTATGACGTTTAGAAAATCAAATCTAAATCAACAATCAAAATCAAATATCAAAAATCAATATGGTAACCACAGTTTAATAACATCAGAGTTAAAAAAGGGACAGAATTAAATAAATACAAAATCGTTTGTGAATACTGAAACACAAAACTAACTCAGTATTTTTTTTTTTATAATCTTGATAGCGTGAATTCCATGTACAGCTGCCGAGCGACTACAAAACTGTTTTCGCCTTTTAAATTGATTATCTCAAAAGAAAGTTGCACATTTACGATGGGGACATTCAAATCAGAACGTACCGCTACGTCAAAAAAATTCCCACCGTTATTTTTACATAAACCAACGCGTAAGACGACTAGACGGTTCAGAAACGCCGAACGGATCACTCTGCGTAAATCGGCAACGGGTGCCCCTCCGAGTTGACCACGTAGTCGTCCACGTCCACTAGTTCCGGATTATCACTGAACAACAAGTACAAGTACTTCAGCGTCTCGCTCAGGAAGAACGACTCCATGACGTCCTTGGGGCGGACGTTGGTCGGGTTCCGGACGTTGCCTATCGACGTGTACCCGTTCACCACCTTGGTGTAGTTCTCGAAGCCCTGGAATATCCGCCAGCCCCAGTCCTGGTACGTGGCGTTGCCAGTGAACTGGTACATGTACCACAGGCTCTCGATGAATTCGGGCCGCAGCAGGTTGTGCGCGTCGTTCGTCTTAACGTACATATCGTTTGAGTTTTCACCCTGCAAGTGGCGCGGTAGTTCGTTAGAAATAAGGGCACAGGTATTTACGGCATGATTTTTTCACATTCTTTTTGTTTGACGGGTATTTGCATAAAAGTACGAAAATATCTTGTCTACAGCTTCTATTTTAAGCGATTTAAAAGTTATGACGTCATAGTTTGCGCGTGCGCATTCGTGATTAATACCCATATTCTACTGGTAACACTGCATATACTACATTTAATTTCCATAAGTTTGGATCTTGGAACAAAAGGTGCTGGAAATCAGGCCCATGTAACCCGGAAAAAAATTGGCTGGTGAATGTCACGGCCACTAGTTGGCACTGTAAGGAAAGAAGTCCGCTTCTCCGCTACCCTTGTAGCCCGCGAAGTTTGAATCGTATATGCGAATAACTTGCAGAAAAAAATATTACACTTTATTACTGCAAGTTAAAATGCTGATAACAACAAGAGTTGTTAATAAACAATTCAAGTATGTGAAAACATGCACCGGCTCGGCATTTTTTTAAATTCAATTTCACAAAAAAACCTGTGCTTTGAATTGAGGTTATGGTCAATGTTTGCAACAGAGCGGACTATAGGCCTTGCAGCGCCATCTCCTTATTTAGTTCCTTCCCACTTTTTAGCGAATTTAACCAGCCACGGAAAATACATTGCGAGCATAGGGAGTTTCATAGGCCTGGTGGAAATTATACAATCTTGAATGTTGTGGCTCTATTCAAAATACCTGTGCGTAATTTATTGTATAGATATCCAAAAAAAAAACGTCACCAAAGTTGGCCGAGAAAAAAAAGACGTATTTCTATTCTTAATCGAATGTATAACCTTATTTACTTGTCAAAATTGTCACATCATATGACAGCCATTGTTTATTTTACAAATTGTGACAGTCACTTGTCAAAAGTTTGACATACCTGAAAAGCTTGGACATGACTTCTATTTCCATCTCTCTCGTTCATAGCCAGAGTTGACGGTTTTTTTGGATGTCTATAATATTTTTTAGTGCTGTATGAAAACAAAAATATTTACAATATAATTTTACAGTATATACTGTAAAAACACCCTGTATATACAGGGTGTTTACAAAGCGTAGGTTAGTAGGAGTGGATAGAGTATAAAATTCTTAGTCAAAAAGTCCTTTATCATTTTTCGATTTGGGCAATAGCTTTCGCGGAATCGATTTAAGAAGATTCGCCAATCAGGACACGGCTACAGCGGGCATGCTCCGCCCCCTTCGGTAATAGCGATTCTGCTTGAATGCCCACAACTTCAGCCCGATCCAGACGCACTCACGGCAATTTTGACCCGATGTCATGCTGCATTAAGATAAAGCTATTTTAATAAAAAATTGCCGTAGCGCGCCTGGATCAGGCTGAAGTTGTGGGCATTCAAGCAGAATCGCTAGTACCGAAGGGGGGCGGAGCATGTCCGCTGTAGCCGCGCCCTGATTGGCCAATCTTCATAAATCGATTCCCCGAAAAGTATTGCCCGAATCGAAAAAATGACAAAGGATTTTTCGACTCAGAATTTTATACTCTATCCACTCCTACTAACCGAATCCGACGCTTGATAGACACCCTGTATAACAGAACAAGTATGGCTGTGTACTCCACTATAACCCACAATAAACGGAAACCAAATATTTTAAGAATTAAACTAACCTCACATTTTTAATACCTCTAAATTCAACGGTAATGTAATCCATAGTCTCAGTGAAATAAATCCATACTTCAAACAGAATTTAGGTAAAAATGAATCAGATCAGAAAAATTCAATTTCAATCATAAATTCGTTTTGAGTTAAAATAAATAAAAAATTAATACAGTAAAAAAACATCAAAATTGCTACATTTGTTAAATATCACAACCATTCATCAATGTTTTGGGCAGATTTTGCGAACCGACATAACCTTAAATCAAATCGATCTAACCTTAAATCAACCAAAACATCTGCCATTTAAAGGTTAGGATAGCTCCGTTCGACAACGCTGAAGATTTAAAAGAGGCCTACCTGTATATTAAAGTAAGTAATCTCCGGCGCTAGGAAAGTAGGTTGCTGGGCGTAGGTCTGGTAACAGGTCGTCAGCAGATCCTCCGCGAGTCTCATGTGTTCCTTCGGAAGGCCGTAGTGCACGCCCAACACCAGGGTGCCGGAAAGGAAGCATGTCAAGTGGTCCATCTTCGGTTTGAAGTCCTTCCCTCCAGCTAGCAGCTCACCGATAAAGACGAAACCGTTGGGAACGGTGCGCTTAACCAGGTGCTTCTCTATCCCGTCTATGCTCTCTACATAATCCTCTTTCAAACTAGAAAGAGAAGAATATAGAATTTCTTCTTTCACCAAGTTTGACATTGCTACTCAACTTAAATGAAAACATGGTACAGAAAAACAAAAAAGTACTTTTCACGTACAGTATTGTCACATATAAATGTCGCAATACTGTCAGAATTTTCTCCAATTAAAAAAAATACTACAAAGGAGGTAACAAAAATAAGAACTGCTAACTTGCTTCAGCTTTATGTCTTTGTGTGAAAATTAGGAGAATTACTTAACATTTAAATCTGTCAGCACAGCAAACACCGACATTTAATTCTGCATCCACAATGAAAATTAAAACTTACTAGTATATTGTTTTCCCTGTTTGAATCCATTGCTTAAGTAAATATTCGTAATAGCTGTCACCTCTAGCCCCGAGAGTGATAGTGGCGTACGATCTAAACTGTCCAGTATTGGCGTTTGATGAAAATAGGGACCAAACCATCCTTCTTCTCAAGATTATGTACCAGTCTCGAAACTTTGTCTATGGCGTTCTAAAAATCACGTTTTTTACTGCAACTTACACACAAACTATTTTTAAATATATGTTTCAGACAGTTACGTTAAAACAGGATTTTCCAGTAATTACTAAAGAATAACAAGTAAAATGTATCAGAACAATCAAATGGATTATTAATATTTCTGGATTTTCCAGTAATTTCAGGTCATGTTTCTTAATTAAATATTTGTAACTACCTCATACTTAGGATCCCCCGTGGCCCTGCTCAAGTCTCTAAATTCTAACTGTATCGTCGTTACCTCAGATGTACTGCTGTCGGGTGACCATTTGGGGGGCATGAGCCTTTTTCGTAAACAAATTGATATCGGAATACGGGATTCCGGATTCTGAATCAAAGCAAGGCAACAATCTGTCGGCTAGATCAGTCTGCAAAACGACAAAAATACAGACTTTCAACTGAACGGTCAGCTAACAAGACAGTATAAAATCCAGTTTATAGAAAATAAATTTTATGTAATTTCTCTGTTCTGCAGAAAACATTATTTATTTTCCTTGTTTCTCTCATTGTTTTCAGTTTCAAACAATGGAGATTAATGAAATCACTAACCACACCATTTAAATTCTAGAATTTTTTACTACATAACATGTTTACAAGTTTCCATGCACGACACCCAGGGATTTATTAAAATTTCATTATTACTAAGAATTAAGGTAACACGTTTCTCCTAAATGCTGAATATGTTTTAAATAAAATGCTAATAATAAAATTTGTAAAGGGTCAAATGAGTAAACTAATTTGGTTAGTGTTGTAGTCTTAAATAGTGTGGTTTCGTTTTAATATCAAATTATAATGCACCTCATTGAAATTCAATAACTAACACTTTAGTAAATATGAGAACCTTGAATACAATTGACTAAATTAGTACTGAAAATTCGTACAACAAATTTATAAATATGATATTGTTGAAAATAATTTTAACAAACAAATATGTATTTACAGAAGAATAAAAATAAAATACCAATATGTACCTGTGCACAATATCAGCATTGTAGTAAAGTCAAATAAAACTTTATAATGATTTATTAGATTTTGTAATATCTAGTTTTATAAATTCTATTTTCATGCTATCACCTAAGCAGCATTGCCTAATTCAAATATAATAAACTGATAACCAGCTTTAAACTGATTATTTAAACAATCGATACTATTCGATATGGAAAAGAAAATTACACATACCGCTTTCCGGTAAGAACATATCATCCTTTGAGAAATGATAAATACTAAGTAAACCACCTAAAACCCTTATTGTGACTTCAAATAAATTAACATCACGATTAATATCGAAGTGAAGATGTTTGTCCACCCAGTCTCTTGCCTCTGAGTATTCTAAAAAAAAATAAATTAACCTGAAGACGGGAAAAAAGATTACAAAAAATATATTCACTAGTTTTTTACAAACTGTTCAAAATTAAATTTCTCAACAAATTAATAAAAAAAAAAACCTTTTCTTACCCTCTTTAAGTCCCATAATAAAAATAGTATCTAGAGAATCTACGATTGTAAGTCCTAAACCGAACCAGTCGGTGTAACTTTCAGAAATTGGCCTAAGATGGTCGTGCCCCAAGCAAACTGCTTGTAACCTTTCCAAGCATGCTTAAAAGCTTTCACGACAGCTTTCTGCCTCGCTGTCAGTAGGACCTAAACAAGACACAAAGACTACAATAGAATCACTTCAAATATGTATAATTATAAGTCAATGAGAATTAAAAAAATGGGAAAGAATATTATTATTGCTGTATCTACAACATAAAAAATGACCTTCAGCAGTACGGTTTTCATGATACGACATAACTTCCTGTCTAATAATTACTATATTTCCATTATGTTACATAGTAATAGAAACATCAACTAAGAAAATAATAGAGCACTTTATATATTTTTTATATAAAAAAGTATTTAAAAAATATATTTACCCATAAATCTGTGGTCAACTTTAGGAGGCAAAAGCACCTGATTCCTATTAATGTTGTTATCGAGCTCTGCTCCCCGGGTTCTTCTAAAACCTGATTCTCGTGCACGACCTCATTGAAGTTGGGCTCCACGTCTCTGGGATCATTCCTTATATTTTTCAATACATCTTTTTTTGGTCTCACTAACATCTGGATTGACGGATATTATGGCGGATTCCGGTTCATACGATATCAAATAGAACACAGTTAAAAATACTACTGCAGCGATTGTATATATGATGCTTCTTTGGCATTTTGACAACTGATTCCATTGCTGAAACAAAGTGAAATATATACCACTATTTTTAATTTCACGGCATATTTGCGAATAATTGTTCTGTAAACGAAATTTCATCTCAAAAGTTAGAATAACTAGTAAAATTTTTCTTTATAAACATTTACGTATAAAACAGTTTTTTTTTTTAGATATCAAACAACCGCATATCACAAAATTGTGAGAACTATTACACACTACACGATTCGAGGAATTCAATTGTAATTACTGACGAAAAATAGAAAATTGGGATATTCCTACACACCCTTTTCAAACTTCTTGATTTTGGTTTTTCCAGCAGGGGATCAGTGGAGGCGGTCACGTCAAGAGCGACATGGTCATGGATGTGATCGACCATTTCTTCACTATTAATTTATCTAAATTGCATATTCTTTAATATGCTCCAGCCAGACTGGCGGACTATTGTATAAAATATCGGTCTAGCACTGCTTTGACGTCAGAACGTTGCCCGTCAAGACACACCGTGAAGTTTGCGCCATAACTGACAACTGACATTTGCTTCAACCATGGATAAAAAAGATCTCAAATTTCCAGCTTCAGCGAACACTGTGTTTGCTCATAGATAAAGGAAGTAAACACACACCAATCTTGGTGTGTACGTACATACCACATTGATGGTCGCAATTTCTAAATATCTATGACATCACAAAATACCAATATGAATCAACAAGAAAGAATTTCAAAAACAATTTTGTTGAAAGATTTCAACAAAGTAAATAGGATTAACCACTTACATAGAGTTGACATGGAACAGAGGAAAAATTTAACTGATACTAGTTACCTAACCTCAGTTTTTAATACTTGTGATGTCAAATAGAACGGCAAATGTGTAAATTATCTCGTTATTTGTATCTATATTTGCTTTGATTTTTTTTTTCAAAACAAATATACATACCTGAATATTTTGTCAAATCCTGACGAGTTTTATTTAAAATCCATTCAAATTTATTTTGCACAATGTGATGAGGCATAAGAATTCTAAAATCACTTAACAGTATACTAGACAAATTAAATTAACTAGTATTGACAAATTACATTAACTAGTAAACCTTAATAAACTAAGGTATTTGCCCTTAATAAAAATATAAATCTACAGGTACTTCAAATTAACAAATTTATAATTTTTATTAAATCTACGTTTAAAGAAGCGTCTGACAGATATCTAACCTAAAAATCTCAACTAAGGGAGAAATCCACTGTACTGATGGTGGTTTCATAATCCCTCAGTAACGGCGTGGGGGAGGTTATTTCTTCCTTAGTTATTTTCCTCAGTTGAATTTCTAAGAAAGTAAGTTCTCAGGTTATTTCTTCTATTTAAAAAGCTTTCAGTGGAAAATGGAAAACACTTGTAGAACTGAATTAGTAGGAGTTTTCGATTCATGAATAGCATGCTATCAAATAGTTATCAACTTTCTCTCTCTTTTACCGTAATACAAAGAAAGAAAACAGCTTCGCTACCCATTCTGGTCTAACACTTAACCATACCATGGCCATAGTTACTCAAAGGAAAAAGCCTTGCTATTGATCAACTAACTTCTAACTTCATTGTTGTTTAAATTTTAAATGTGCATTTTTCAGGTTAGTGCTGTATGTACTTTGACGTAGGAAACTATTTTGTTATATTGTATTAAATAAAATTCCAAAAATGTTATCGGTGCAAGGAATAAATCAATCTGGTATCCCAGATAAAATGTGGCAACCCCCATTTGTACAATTTGATACAACGTAAGTATCGTTTATTATAATAAATGCGGTACAAATAATGTATGTACATACGTACATACATATTTATATCTACTTTTAACCTAAAACAGTAATCCTACCTTTTTTATAACTACTGTTATTTTTTTTCAAAGTGTTATTCATCTCAATGATATGCGCTTCGTGTATTATTTTTAGGATGGGCGAGTTTACTATTGAACTCTATTGGAAACATGCTCCGTAGACATGCAGAAATTTCGCAGAGCTGGCCAGAAGGGGTTACTATAACAACACGATATTCCATCGCATCATAAAGGACTTCATGATACAAGGCGGTGATCCGACCGGCACAGGTAAAGGTGGACTATCTATCTACGGGCAAACATTTAAAGATGAAATTCATCCTGAACTGAAACACACTAGGCGCAGGTATACTGTCCATGGCTAATTCTGGGCCAGATACTAACGGATCACAATTTTTTATCACTTTGTCTCCCACGCAATGGCTTGACGGGAAGCATGCAATTTTCGGCAGGATACACACGGGAATGAATGTTATTAAAAGGATAGGTCTGGTGGAGACGGACAGAAACGACAGGCCCGTAGACGAAATCAAGATTTTACGAGGGAAAGTACTGAAACACCAGTAGAATATGTTAAACTTTAGGTATTTTTTAAATCTTTTTTATACAGTTTTATGACTAAGTAATTTTAATACTTATTTAGGTTAATAAAATGCAAAATAGCTTTTGGGATTTTTTTTAAATATCCAAACATTTTGATACACATTCTAGATATACACGTGTGGAACACAAAATATTGCCAAAGGCTCACCTATCAGAAAACACGCGACCGTATTCCCCTATCGTCTAGCTCCGCCTTCGGCGTCTCGAAGGCAAGATCTCTCGTCGTCGGCAAGGCGGCAACGTTTCGCGACCATTTAGCTTCGAGCCGTCTTTGCGTAAGTATAATAAAGCTGCCGACACCCAACAGGACGACATGGTTGCCAGATTTCAACAATTATCGCGATTTGGTGAGGAAAAATTCGCAAAGTCGCCCAACGCAATTTTATAGTCTTGATGACACAAAAAAAGGGCACCATGTTACAATTTTGTGTTTATGCATCACGTATTTGCCTCATGTTTTACTACAAATTACATGTTATCAAGCCAACCAACCAGCGGCATAGTACTTAAAAATAGTAAATGACTAGTTATGATGATCGATTTTTTACTTTAGATCAGAAATCACCAAAAAAAAACCGCAACTTATGAAATAAATGGCCCAAATGAGTGGCCCATCTAAAACGTAAACATCACATTATCTGGCAACGCTGCACTTCGATCCCCGTCTCACTTTCCCATCACTGCCTCCAAGTACCGACTTGGTCTCTTAATCAGGATGTCGAGATCATATATATTTGAGGATGGTATTAATTACTTAATTAATTAAAAGAAGAGTCAGTTTGTCAACTTAAACATTCTGGGGAAATACATTACGTATGATGTCTGTTCCGCCCATCTTCTGCTATTCTAAGCATTTGAAATGCATGTAATAGAATCTCCAGCGCTTCCAAATAAAAATTCCAGATCTGTAGATACAACTGGATGGATCGTGTGTGAAACAAAAAGATGACATTATAATCCACTATTGCACGCTTTCCTCAAAAATCGTGCTTGTGACTCAACATCAATAACCTTGAGGGTTTATTTTTGTAGAATATCTTTTTAATTACACTGCTCTTAGCAATATTAAATTACTGTTGACTTGAGTAACTACATTATTTTCTATGAATCGAAGTAAATAATAGCATATTTACCAAAAATATATCTTTAATAATGGTTACCATTTGGATACATTTAGCTTTTTGATTAACTTTCGTTTGTAGTTAAAATTTTAGTTAACTAACAAGACATTATTTTTTTCTGCCAAACATATTTTTTCTAGCGCCATCTATGTGCTAACAAAAACAATGGAATTGGCTGCCCACCTTAATACCAACCTGAAAGAGGCTGCCCACAAAAATTCGATGTTTGCAGTCAATAAAACACAATATAGAAAAACTACTCAACGTAATTTATTACCTGCTACAACAGTAACTGTACACAGTCAAAATTTAAACATTTTTCTATAGAAAGATATATAGCCAAATATTGGTAATTATATAATAAACAGTAGCATCTACAACAAAATTTCGATCTTACCTAATATAATATTAAATCAACAGAATTGTACATTGAATTACAAAATGTCTTATGTATAAAGATTACTTCACTAATATTAATATAGCTAAGGTTTAATAGGGAACATTCGAGAAAAGGTACGATACCGACTCGCCGTTATGCGTACGCCTCACAGCCTCCCGCGAACATCATGGAGACGTCAATGCACTGAAACGAAAGAATATTCCATATATTTTATTGTAGTTTTAAAATGGGTTTAAAATATAGTGTACTGTAAACTGGTTTAAAAGACTGGGACTTCCACTTGAAGTGAACCATGCAATGTTTAAATCTAAATGAAATTGATGTTATTGGTTGTCTAAATATGTATACTTTTCTTCAAAATCTGTCCAACTTCTTTAATAAATTTCCCCATTCCATTGGCGTACATTTTACCTTTACTTCACAGAGAGCTGTGTTGCTCTACTGAGCCTTATCAAAAGTCAGGCAATCGATAAATAAAAACAAGGAAATCCAGGAATAGGACAAGTCGACAAACGAGTCCCACATGCGCGTTTTTCGAAGACCATTGCTTGGCTTTTTGGCCACCCCGCACTTTTGCATCTATTACTAAATAAGGTTTTGAGTAATAATTACAAAAAAAGTTACCAAGTAAATACAAAGCCATTTTATACTTTTCCGAAATCTTGACATCTGTTAAAGTTACGCAAATTTGAATTTTTATTTCATACCAGCATTTTATTTCTGTGATTTTATCAAAGCTGTAACTTTAAGAATAGTCAAAATTACACTCAATAAAAAGTTTTTATGTCCACTTGGTAATTATGAAAAAAATATGTATATTTCACATATTTTTCAAGCTTCCGAGATCTTCTAGTGAGGCAAACATTTTTTTTAAATAGTAACTGAAAATAGTAGTTGAGAGAAACGGAAAACAGAATTCATATTAAAATATTTATAAATCGACAAACGTTTCTCTCAATGTACACATAAATTTTCAAAAGTACGTTTTCTTGGTGTATATAACACCATGTATAGTTGTCACATAAAAACGACTGCAGCTAGGACACCCAATTTTGGTGTGTTATAAGACGTATTTTTATTTTACTGCGATTGGTAGAAAAATTGACTCACCTGATCCTACACGTGGCCGCCTCCCCATTTTTTAAAGGAAACATACATATTTTTTTTTATTTATTATTATTCAGTCATTCAAGAATTCAGCGATACAATTTTTAATGTTGTTATATACAGGATTTTTGAATTTTCATTCTATTCTATTCTATTATTTTTTTTAAATATGGAACAAGCATAAAATAGCACAAGTGCAAAAGTTTTGTTACTTGATCTTCTCTACAATTTGCCGTTTTCAGAAAAAAAAATAGAAATCGAATCAAAAATTTTTTGTAATCCTCTTTTGCCTAGAAAAAGCTTCTTGAAAAAAAGGTTTCTTAAATATTTCAGATTTTTTCTCGACGTGACGCCTCGTCCCACTTTCTAGCTTTAAAATTGCCGAAATTAATCCGAAAATACGGCGACGGAATTTCGACCTAGAGAAACCGGGATGGTGTTGGAAATGACAAATGATGGAGTGACAAGTCTCAAGTCCTAACCCTTCATAAGCGGGGTGGTTGCCAAAGGTGCGGCGAACTGAGGTGTGACAACCCATTTCTTAAGTACTTCTTGAAAGGTTTCCTTCACAATGGTGCCTCATTTGATTAATAATAAAATCTTATAATAAGTATTTACTAATAATAAGTATTATAAGAAGATGGTGAAGACAAATTTTCAAAATGATTAAAGAAATATTTCATATATTATGGGTACTTGCGGTCGGAATAAATGGGACCCTTGGCTCTTTGGTTAAATATGACTTTAATACCCGACATCGCATTATATTTCTTTATGAGGACAGAAATAACGCGGTCTATCTCGTACGTAAAAGAAACGGTTTTCCGTTTTCAGAAACCAAATCGACTGTAAACGTAAAATCAAACTATAAAAAAAATAAATGATAGCCGTTTCAAATATTTAAGTAACCTGCGAAGTTTCAGTCGTTTTTACGTGACACACCATCTTTCCATACTTTTTAGCAACCCTGTATACAAGGTCACAGGAAACGGACCCTGCAACAGCAAATCTTTCGGTCAACTCCGTGTCCCCGGCTTCGTTCAATTCTTACCTGCACTTTTGAGCACTCCTTCATGTGCCCGTCCTGGGGTATCGTATTCGTCACGACGACAGCCTCGAAGCACGCGTTGTTTATCCTGGATATCGCCGGGCCGGAGAAGATGCCGTGCGTGAGGATGGCGTACACCTTCGTGGCGCCGGCCTCCATCAGCTTCTCGGCGGCGTGGCATATGGTGCCGCACGTGTCGGCCATGTCGTCCACGAGGATGGCGACCCTGTCCTTGACGTCGCCCACCAGCACCATGGACGCCACCTCGTTGGCCTTCTTGCGCTCCTTGTGGATGAGCGCGAACTCCACGTTCAGCCGGTCGGCGATAGAGGTGACGCGCTTGGCGCCGCCCGCATCAGGCGAGACGATGATGCTGTTCCGCCACTCGGCGATGTTCTCCTTGATCCACTTGAGGACCGCCGGCTCGGCGTAGAGGTTGTCCACGGGAATGTCGAAGAAGCCCTGGATCTGGGAGGCGTGCAGGTCCATGGTGATGATGTGGTCGGCTCCGGCCACGGAGAGCATGTTGGCCACCAGCTTGGCAGAGATGGGGGCCCGGCTCTGGGAGGCCAACAGTAAAAATATAGCGGTTAGGGGTTGCGCTAAGAGGTGGAGGAGTCTCGGTTGCTCACAGAAAACTCGCCTCGATCACGCATTGAAGCAATTCGCACGACAAACGAGGCACGGACGAAGTATTCGATTTGTAAAAAAAAAAACGAAATGATCTCGTCACAAAACTCAACCCAGCCATTAAAAAAAAAACATATTTGATCAAGCAATACAAAACACAAATACATACATACAAAAAAAACGAACAAAAATACGATCACAACCCATATTTATACAGGTATGGAAAACAATCAGTTTGAGATAGTAGAGTAACAGTGTGGAAGGGAATAGGCCACGCCTTGAGCCACCAGTGACGGGTGCAGCTAACGTTGCACAATTGGAACTGAGAGCGATACCACACGGACAGCGTGTGCTTGCGGATAATGTTTGTCGTATAAATATGTATTTCCAACACTATATATGTGCGAGTATACAGTATAATAATATCCATACCTTTAAACGACAAAGTTTATGATCTTCCCGTAAAGCCCCACCTATGTCGCACATCGTCCGCATGCCCAATCCGCGCTCAGGCGGTCGGTAGCGGACCATTTGCGTGGCGTGGCGTGGAATTCCATAGCTAAATTTTGAAAATATTGAAACTAAAACATACATACAAGACGTACTCCACCAAAGACATTCGCTTTTTATCGACCCATTAATACATTCTATAGTACCACTTTTATATCCGAATTAGGCGTGTTTTCTTATGTGTAAGTGAGACTCCTCCTTCAATGTTACAGTTAGTATGTAGCTCCCTCTTTTTGTAAATGAATGTTATATGAATTTTACGAGAATGATTTCCGAAGTGTTACAAACGGGAAAAATCTACGAGATCAGTTTACATACAGTGTAATGCGCACACTTTATAATTATTTCTCGCAACATTCTCAACAAAAGTTGGAGTCAACTCCCTAAACAATGAATTATAAAATTTTGTAATTATCTTTGGTATGCATGTATTGGTTTAAAGTAGTGTTATACATGAACATCGCAATTTTGCTGTTGCCGTTCAATGACATAATTAAAAACTATATATACTCGTGTGTCGTTCCTAAGTGTTATATAGTCATTTTTAATTTAAAATTAATTTTATCTTCTAAATTGACTATTGATTAAAATTTATGCACATTTCAATTTCCTGTTAGATCAACTATGTCATCCATATTGAAGTAAACAGCGCTAAAAACTTTGCTATTTAGGGAACTGGATATAAAACAGTTAAATGTAATTTTATGTTTTAGCGAATTTTCATTTAACTATTATTTCTAAACGACTTTTCTATATCAAATTTTGTTTTTGTGCATGCAGGTAAATTGTTCCTAAAAAAATATCTCATTTATAATGCCATATTGTATACCATTAGTTTTTAAAAATTGATATTTTTTTGTATTAGTCGAAACGCCAACTTTTGTCAAGGACAATTTACGTAGTTCTTTTTGACCTTTGTAGCTGTCAATTACAAACTAAAGTCGTACACAGGCACCCTCCTATTTGTAACAACCAGACTATTTATGGTAGGGTACTACGAACCATATTTTTGCTGTAAATTAAAACAAACATCTAATGTTTAGAGCTAATGCACATGTAAGGCGGAAAACAAAGCATAATTTTTACCCAAGCTTCTGACCAATCTCTAAGATTTATAGTTAATCTATTAAATTTAAAGTTATAGGCAAACATTTGTGTATCAAATCACCTTTTATTAGACAATAATTGTTTGCTACTGAACCAGACGCTTCGTTAAAACTCTAAGAGTTTAGATAACACTTGCTGACACACTGACTATTATCATTTACAGTATTTTTTCTACAAAGGACTAAACCTTAAATGCGAGAACGCAAAAAGCCTTAAGCTTGCCCCTATTTAAATAACAGATAATTAAGAGCTATTGTACATATACTCAACAAATTAAGTGTAGCAAATCCAGTATCTTTATGTAACGCTGCAACATATAAAAAAGAGTAAAACTGTGAAAAAAGTATTAAAAGCATGAATGATAATTTGCTAATGCAAAAAAAGGCATTTTCAAATTGAATAAAAACATTCTTCGTTGAATACAAATTTTTCTTTGAAATGTTAATACGTGAAGCTAAGGTGAAGCATTATTTTGTGAAATATTAATATAGGAAATATAACGCCTTAAGTTATCTACCCACTAAAAAATCACCCTTCTTTTTGCCATCTAAGTCGAAGCTGTTTCATGCACACTAATGAGTTCAATAAAAACGACACTTGAGCAATAGTTAAAAATCGGACAAATCAGGAAGGAGACACGCAAAACTACAAATTGCTGATGACCCAAATTTCGACACACATACGTTAACATACGTAACATAGAGCAAAACATTGTTAAAAAACACCCGGTATTTATAAAATGCATTTGGAAATGTTATCGCGATTACAAACTGCGATTTTTTTAACGAAAATGCATTTGCAATATGTTACGCTTTTAACAAACACTTTTATATGTCATATTTTGAAAAAGTATTTCGCAAATAATAAATTTCTTATAATAAAAAAGTTTATTCGCAATGCCGAAACGAGAAACATACATACATAATACACACTTTTACTCTGTTTTTTGTCAACTGCTGAGATGAATTGAGCACAGGTCATGGTCAATAAAAAAGAAAAAATTGTGTCCGTAGCAATCTCTCTTTTTTTAATAGGTTACCTCGTGAACGCTGTAGCAGCATATAAATTTGTATCCACCTCGGTGATTGCTGTTAAAATTTCGTGTCCAGATATAATAATTCGAGTACAAGAACATTTCAGGGAGATGTCACACTCCCACTTGTTATAGATTTAGATTATAAAAGGGGTCGTACACAATCAGTAATACTGTCAGTATTGCACTTCAATAAATAATGTCAGTATCTCATCAATATTCAAGTCACTTATTTTACACCTTACATGAACATAATTACTGTCAATATTTTACCTCAGTACCAATCTAACAGGCAAATGAGTCTACAGTGCTTTATATAAATATATACATATATGTATACCTGTATGTATATTACATATACATGCAGGTATATCTAAAAATGGACGCGAGAAAGAAGCCTGCTTAGCTATAATTTTAGCAATGACAATGAAACGTCGTGTGTGGATGAAATTAAATTTTGAAATTGGATTTTAATTGAATATTTGCATTGACGGGTTGCTCACAGTTATGTAGAAACCTTAAAGCATAAAACACCCATGTCTGGCTGATACACGTCCTCAGTACCGCACCTCCGGACCTTTTAGACGAGTGTATTAATATTTTACACGACATGCTACACGATCAGTAATATTGACAGTATCCCCTCTCTTCATTAATATTGATGCATGAATATCAAAATATCCGGATCTGCATCAATCCAACAATCATTCCATCCGTAATTTGCATTACATGTTCAGTAAAACAGTCACTATTTTTAAATATTGACAGTATTATTGATCGTGTACGGTCCCTATTAGGGCACAGACACTGTAAGGTGAAAAATAAAATATAAGGTCCAAAATATTAGAATTTATAAAAATTGGGAACACCAGGTATATACAGCTTTCGGTACAACGGTTATGATAATCTCTTAATACTGCGACTATCTAGCTTGTATGTAGATATTATGTTGCCAACTCTTTTCGGTAAACACTCTTCAAAGAATTATTTTTTTTACCACTGTTTCTCTGTTTGCGGTAGCATCAATTTCTTTGAATTTTTCTACCAAAATCTCATATGCCTGCCTCTTTTGGTCCCTGTCACTATATTTTTGGATTTGACACGCCAAATACACGGGGAACTTTCATACAATGCAATAAACTCAGCCAGAAACTCCCGGGAACATTGCCGAAGGTCTGCCATTCTTGCTAAAAATTAATCGAAAAACGGAGTTTGAAGAAATGGTTTGATGGTGAAAATAAATGATTTGAAATTATTTGCTCAAAGTCCTTTAACTTAGGAGAGGGGTTTTTGGGCTTGAGTTGTAAAAAAACTCTGATACGTAATTTTTAGTTCTACGGGGATATTTCTAAGTGATACCGTCAGCATTTTTAAAGTATTCATATTTATAGACTTTGTTATGAGAAGATCATATGATCTTGTTTGTGAAATTGTTGTTTCCATTACCACACCGGGCCAGTGATAAGATGTCAAAGGGCGCGATTATGCTTTTAAAATGTTATCTCGGTGTTACGACAATCTTCTTGAATTGCACTAGTAAATCGGGAGGAATTAAAAATATATTTGCTAGAGCATTGTGGAATGAACGAAAATATTTTCTTACTATTTGGTATTTGTAAATAACTTATTGTGGAAACATTGGAAGAAATTCCTAGAAATTTTTTGAGTATTTCTACCAATATCATGGTATCTCTATAAGTATGTTATGGATAGTAACCAAAGTAAAAATATTTGCATTAACTGAAAACTTCAAAACTAAAAATTTATAATTTCAACTTGGACAGGTCCGAATTACAATGTGCAGACCATTTTTCTATATTTACGAGATGTGGCTATTAAATAACCGAACTGATGCTGGTACCAGCGCGCTGCGAGCGTGTCGCGACAAGTTTGAACATAACTTGCCCCACCCTGAGCTCGCTGGACAAGCCAGTGGGTCACTCAGTTTGACTGTAGCAGTCGTTTGAATTAGTCTACGCACCGGTGACGCGTTACATATGCAATGTTATAAGAAGTGTACGGGAATGAATTTTTATATTGTTTATCCTGCACACGTTTTTGAATCGTTTAGACCAGGCCTCTCCAACACAAGCACTCGGTGCCGGTGCCTGTCCACTGCCTTCTCACTCGTCCGCAGCACAGCCGACTTTGCGCGACAGAGACAGACAGCATCATATTCTTGCATTTAATTCCCGGTGCTTGGCCAGCGCTCAGCCGGAGCGGCAATAGCACCGGAGTTGGAAAGGCCTGGTTTAGACGGTTTAAAGAGGGACGTGAAACGATCCGCACCAGGATGGCGTCAACGTCAAAAACGGACGCAAACATTGAAAAAATTGGTAAATTAATCCGCGAAGATCGTTGTCTAAGCATCTGAGGGCTCGTTGAAATCACAGGAATCGACAAAGAATATGTTCGCCAGATTTTGCATGAATCGTTCAACATGCGCAAAGTTTGCTCAAAAATAGTGCCCAAACTCCTCACTCCCGAGCAAAAGGAATCAAGAATAAACATTTGGACTGACATTCTAAACAACATTGACACTGATCCAGGCTTGTTAGGCACGGTGACACCGAAGGGAACAAGATTCGAAAGTGCGGAAGTACTGAAAGCAAAAGCGACGGAGGTTCTCAACCAGCTGACAGAAGCAGACTTCCAGCACTGCTTTTAACAATGGAAAAGTCGTATGGAGCTGTGTACAGATCGCCAAGGGGGAGTACATTGAAGGCGAAAAAGTTGCTACTATAATAATTGGCAACGAATAAAAAATGTTATGACAGCAGTTCGGTTATTTAATAACCACACCTCGTATAAGCCGCTTTTTACAAATATGTAAGTTGTGTCAGTATGAAATATTGCAAAATAGTTTTTTTTTTATATCTAATAGTTTACATGATGGAATTACAGATAAGAAGTTTATCGTATTTATTTAACTAATAAGTACCTATGTCACTTTTATTTGACAAACATGAATGAAATATACGATTAATTCGTAATTATTATTACGTCATCCATCATCCGAAGTATTCAACACACATACTACATATTCAATGAACTGAGTGTGTAGGTAGGTTATACGCTGTTTGGGTGGTTCTCATTGTTTTTAGGTACAGTATAGCCGAAACTAAATGCCCAGTCTCTTGGATTTTTGGAGGTCAAAAGCGACTTAAAATCCGCAAATTTCGTTAGTGCAGTTTTAAATATTTAAAAACTACGTATACCATTTTTTCTATTGAAAAGATAGATAGTAATTATTATTATTGGGAAAAATAAATAATTTGGTAATAGAAAAAATTATTGATAAAAGGTAATATGTGACGTCCTTTGTCTCGTCGAGGGTAACGCCTCGTCATCAATTATGCTAACACCCCAGCAGATCCGTCTATGTCTACTGTAGCCTAGACCTAATGAATAAATGCAATCGCAAAATAGAAAACGAAATTATTTCGTTTTTCTTATCATGTTAACAATTGGTAATTTAATTGTTAACAATTTAAATCAAAGAATTACACATAAATAATGCAGCAATAACTTTTTTAATTGGTGACGCACTTCAAACTAACTTTGAATTAATCTACACTAGTAACAAAAATTAAAGGATATTAAAAAAAATCCAAATTTTTGGGTGATTTTCAACAAGGGATAAAGATAGATAGTAATTATTATTATTGGGAAAAATAAATAATTTGGTAATAGAAAAAATTATTGATAAAAGGTAATATGTGACGTCCTTTGTCTCGTCGAGGGTAACGCCTCGTCATCAATTATGATAACACCCCAGCAGATCCGTCTATGTCTACTGTAGCCTAGACCTAATGAATAAATGCAATCGCAAAATAGAAAACGAAATTATTTCGTTTTTCCTATCATGTTAACAATTGGTAATTTAATTGTTAACAATTTAAATCAAAGAATTACAACATAAATAATGCAGCAATAACTTTTTTAATTGGTGACGCACTTCAAACTAACTTTGAATTAATCTACACTAGTAACAAAAATTAAAGGATATTAAAAAAAATCCAAATTTTTGGGTGATTTTCAACAAGGGATAACTCGGAGAAAAATGGTCGTACAGAAAATAAACAATTGTAGCTTCAGGTGTCTAGTTTTCAGGTCTGGACTTTAAATTTTTTTAGCGGAAAGGATTCTCAGGTAATCATCCGAAAACCGACAAAAAAATCCAAATTTTTGATCGTCTTTAAAATGGTCTGTGGACTTCAAAAAAATGTTTTTCATCGTGCGACCATAAAGCTCTTTTAGACAATTTAATCAGCTTTAATTAATCACCTCTTAACGAGCTCCGTACGATGATTTGTCGCGGAGTTAACGTCGATCAAAGCAAAAAAGTCCTTTTCAAATTTGAAAATCAATTACTCGGGAACTAATGCGTACAGAAAATGGAGGTAGTGTTTTGGAGCTGCAAAACATTATCTATATAAGGCACAATCAGGGGCGATTGATAAAAAAAAATTTTTTGAAGCAACAATGTTGGCAGAAAAAAAGTTAAAAATTGCGAATTTAAGGATATTTGGAAAATTTGGTATAACTTTTTATATAGTGGATGAACGAAGGATATTGTCGGTAATTTTTTTAACCTCAGTGTCCCCAAAAAACCCTCAGAGTTGCAAAGCGCTGCGATTTTTTTTCTTAGTGCCCCGAAGGTTTAAATTTATCGTTTCGGCCAAAAATAACCGTAACAAGTAATTTTTCGATTCTTATGCATTTTTTCAACTTCAATATGATTTTTTTTGGGACAATCCATATTTTTTTGCTCAAAAACATTACTCGTTGGAAGAAATTGAAAAAAAATTGTTTTTTGAAAAATTTTTTTTTCAAATATTCGCAGATTTTTAACTTTTTTTCAGCCAACATTATCGCTTCAAAAAAAATGTTTTATCAAACGCCCCCGATTGTGTTATAGAGAATGTTTTGCAGTTTCCAAAACCCTACCTCCATTTTCTGTACGATCATTAGTTCCCGAGTAATTAATTGTCAAAGTTGAAAAGGACTTGTTTGCTTAGATCGACGATAACTCCGCGGCAAATAATCGTACGGAGCTCGTTAAGAGGTCAAATTAAAGCTGATTAAATTGTCTAAGAGCTTTATGGTTGTGTGATAAAAAAAAATTTTTTTGAAGTCCACAGACCATTTTAAAGACGAGCAAATATTTGGAAAACATTTTTTTTTTTTGGTTTTCGGATGATTACGTGAGAACCGCTCCCGCTAAAAAATTTTAAAGTCTAGATCTGAAAACTAGACACTTGAGGCTACAATGTCCTTTTTTTATATTCTGTACGACCATTTTTCTCCGAGTTATCCCTTGCTGAAAATCACCCAAAAATTTGGAATTTTTTTAATATCCTTTAATTTTTGTTACTGGTGTAATATGCTCATATTTTCTTATCCTATTTTGTGGAAGCGATTTTGCTAAGCACATGCAACAAATAATGATTAACGTGACAAACTAACACAAAAACAATGTTCTCAACACGGGATAACCCCTATAAAGCACCCCCAACATTCAGCAATTTTCAAATATTTTACCCTGAATTTCCACTCGATAGATTTCCACCTTTCCACATGGAGCTCTTTTTCACTCGATATGTTCTGGAATAATTTCCAGATAAATGAACGGATCGAATAGAAACCTTAAAATTAACTTACATAATGGGGCAGCTTGTACCTTTCTTTATAATGTATTCTTCATTGCAGAATTTTTTTCAATTGAAACTTGAAAGCAGAATTGAGGATAAAATATGAAACTACGTACAAAAAAAATTAGCAAAAAAAACTAGATGCCTACTACAGCAGAACTCTATACTACAACTGCAATCCTTTTCCTTGATTTACAAGAGAAAAAACAGATACAAGCACTGGGTGGCTGATCAAATTTATCTTACTATGCCAATTCATATTTTATCACTCATCATCATTATCGTCTAGATAGAAATATTTTTACAAAAATTTATTTTTAACTTATTACATCTGATTAAAAATTTTCGCATTTCTAGTTGGTACTTCAAATGTTTCAAAAAACATGTCCATTGTCTTTTTTTCATTTAAAATCTGTATTGCCGATTTTAGTTTTCAAAGTGATAGTTATTAAACATTTTCAAATTAATTTTATCATAAAATCCCAATTTTCATACAACAAAATTTGACAGTCTGCTGAAAACTTACTATGAAACCTTACTATTCCGTTTTTTTTAACTTTGTTTCATTAAGCCCAAATAATTTCATCAGCCACTCCTGGGTACAAGATTCAATAGGTTTGACGTTCAAAATTTTCTTTTGCTTTCTATACAGGGTGTCTTAAAATTTACTTAGATAGAAACTAAACATTTTTATAAGCCTATTTCTATCAATTTTGTTTGTATGGTCTTTACAGATAAATCTTATATCACTAAATAAAAATAACTTTTTTAAAACATAACTCTATAACCCAATAGGTATTTATCATTACGTATTTATATATTCAACAGACGATTTGGAAATCATGAACCCAGTTTCTTGTATGTAGAATACTCTAATACGCAAATAAATACCAAAACCCGTAAACCCAAAAATTATATATAAAAAATAACTTTAGTAAGTATACTTCAACCCAATGTCTGAAGTGCATACAAAAAGTAGAGAGAAAGCAAAGAAAAAATTGGCTAAAGCCGGATTGGCCGAATAGACTTAAAAGAAAATACCTACCTAACATTTAAATGATTTGCTACTTAAATGTCTATTGTTAACTTAATATGGAAAAATTAATTTGTTTGAAATTATCTAGTGCTCGACATAACCTAATAGGAATGTAGACATTTAAAAATAGGTAGGTGATTAAATCAAGTTGCCCATATTACATTATGGGAGTAAAATGAACTTGAACTTGTCTTCTTTGGCCTACATTTCCGTGAAGAATCACGTGCGCGGCAGATACAAGAGGTTACTACATGCTGCAGGTAGTCAGAGGTGGTAGGACTTAGAACTAGACAAGAAAAAACTTACCTTGTCCTTTTTATCTTGGCGGGCGTAGGGAAAACAAGGGATGACCGCCGTAACCCGGCTAGCCGAGGCTATTTTGCAGGCATTTATCATGATAAGGAGCTCCATCAGGTTATCGTTTACCTCGCCGCTTCCCGATTGCACGATGTAAACATCCTCGCCACGCACAGATTCGCCAATTTCCACGCTAAAAATCAATAACAATGTTAAGTAGTCGCATTTTGGACTTCGACAATACGATAAACAAACGAAATGTCGACGTTTTATACGGGCAAACAGCGTATGGCACGCAATAACAACGCTAGGACGACAATTGAAAATAAAACACATATTCTAATGCTCACCATGTCTCTAGATTGCTGAATTTCTTCGTGACGACCTTTCCCAAATCGATTCCGAGTCGGTCGACGATCCTCTGGGCCAGATCCGGGTGAGACGTCCCGCTGAAAACCTTTATGTTCGGCATTCTGCTGTGAAGTGATAAATCTTGCTGCTTGGAGTTCTCAAGATTTGCCCGCAGCAAACTCTTTGCACGTACGGGTTGATATACGCCTGGCATAACTACGAAAAATCGACCAATCAGAACGTAGAAGATAAACGCAACAGGGCGATAAACTCTCAAACGCAATATCCCCATTTTTATAATAAGAAATTTGTTGTTGACAAAATTGTTTGGAAATAATTTGCTATAATATTCGAGAACGTCACGAGTATTACAAGAACTAAAACGTAAACAAGAAAACTGGTCAAAAAATTATAAACAAAATTAACAATTGGGATAACGAGAAAAATAGCGGTTGCCTGCACTGTTTCAAAAAATGACATTTCATTTTCATTTCATTTTTCGTCTAACTTCAGTATCAAATTAAAGTGAGAAATCTACCAAAAATTGTTTTATTTCATCAGTCACCGTATAATTTCCTTCAAAAGATCTCAGCAGAGTTGTTATGTTTTATATTTGATTCACGCATTATCTAGTAATTTATTGAATAGGAGAAATAATGGCAAACATAGCGGCTCAAAGAATAAAACGCGAATTCAAAGAGGTTATTAAAAGCGAAGAGGTAAGAAAGAACTCTAAAAAAACATTATTTTTTGCTTATGTCACGGCTTATAATTAGATTTTTTTCATGTAATCGTACTCACCGTTTTCCTCACTCATTTTTGTTTTCCACGCGTTTTCAATAACAACAGCTTATTATTAGCAAACTCATAAATATGTTCTGTGCTGGTAAGGGTTATCAGACCATATTAATTTCGTAACTGACGGTAAACAAATCCGTACCGAAAGTTTTGTGGGTTTTAGGTGGCAAAATGCGCTATTAAAGTCGAATTATTGAATGATAGCTATACGGAGCTAAAAGGAGAGATTGCCGGACCACCAGACACACCGTACGAAGGAGGCAACTTCGTCTTAGAAATTAAAGTACCTGAGACTTATCCTTTCAACCCACCTAAGGTAATTTTTTACTAGACACCATACCACATGTTAGAAACTATATTTTAATTATACATTGTTACCTTTGTCTTTGTTGTACATTAAAAAAATCTTAGTGGTGCAATAATTTTTTACTAATCTATCGGATATTTTTTCAGGTACGATTTATAACGAAAATATGGCACCCGAATATATCGTCAGTGACAGGAGCCATATGTTTAGATATATTAAAAGACCAATGGTAGGTGCCTCGTGTTCGTGTTAAAAGGTTCTTTGATGACGGTTCTGATTTCAGGGCGGCTGCCATGACATTAAGGACGGTCTTATTGTCTCTGCAAGCCCTGTTATCGGCAGCTGAACCGGACGACCCACAAGATGCGGTCGTGGCAAAGCAGTATAAAGAAAACTTGGAAATGTTTCAGTTGACAGCGAGGCATTGGACCAATGCGTATGCGGGAGGTAACTTTGCGGTTTCTTTATGTTATTGTCTATTTTTTTCCAAAGTATGGGATTGATGTACGAGGTGACCGCAAGACCAGTTAATATCGAGATGGCTGTGAAAGAAATACTTCAACCCAAATAAAAATTTAATGAGAAGCCATAAAACAATTGAAAAACAGAGTAAGTTTTATTTTTCAATTGTTCCGTGGCTAACCTCAAAATATGTCTTTTGGCCCACCTCTAAAGAGAAAATATGCAATACGTCGGCTATTTTCCAACCAATTATAATTTGATATAATATGATACAGTAGAGAATGTTGCCCTTTGTTGGATGCTTAAATAAAATATGGCTTTGCCTGTGAACAGACTGTACTTCTCGAAGTGTTCACGGCCTTAGCTACAAAATAAATGAGCACAGTTTTAAGTTTTGTTGTTTTATGTTTTACTTTTTCCAGGTCCGTATGTAAATAGTGATTGTGATGAGAAGATCAGGAGGCTCGTAGACATGGGCATTGAAGAACACCAAGCTCGAGTGGCGTTGTCCTCATATAATTGGGATCTAGAGAGGGCGACCGAGCAGCTTTTTAGTTAGTGAAATGACATGAAACGACATCGTAACACCTTTTGATTCTTTCAAGCGGTACACACACTCAATTTATCCCTTGCTAGTTTTATTTTGAATGAAGAGGAATTTCGATTTTATATATATATATAGTTGTTTATATACTTAATTATTTAACTAATTGAATAATCAAGTTATGTTCACTGGACTGTACATATGTCTCATGAAATTAAATAAATAAGGAGTGTTTGCATTTACTTTTTGTTTACCAATAAACTTATTTTTCGCTGACCCTCTAGAGTTTGTTTCAGTTCATTAAATATGTGTCAAATGATATTGCAAGAAAAGAGATTACGATATTTCTGAAATTCAGAATCAATATACAGGGTGTCTGGTAAGCAATACTCTACGATCATATAGGTGAGGTAAAAATAACCAGTTGTTCATTTAATTTTTTTCTTGTATGGTGCTCTCACTGCTGAAATATCAAGCCCCCAAAGAGGTTCATTGAATTTTTGTGGCAATAAATTTTATATCTCTTTAAGTGGCATTTTTTGTGTGCCATAAAAACTCATAAAATGATGATGGTGGTATTAAGAGGTGTTTCAAAATATCAGAAATTTCAGAAGTGGACTGACCCAAACACAAGATAGTTGAAATTTTTGACAGACATTTGAAATATTGGATATAAAATATCATTTTTTGGACATTTGAGTAAAGGCTCCTCAAAGCTATTCCTCATCAGTTTAAAAAATTATATTTTTGAGATAATTGGAACTATTATCTGAACGATTAGACTTTGTTGGTATGTTTACCCATATGCACTATTATGAGATTTACTGTTTTATTGTGAAAACTATCGTAGCTGAATATGAAACATTATGTTCAGGTTGTTCAGATAAAAGTGCAATAATCGCAAAAAACATTAATTTGTTCTTAAGTAAAATGTCCAAGAAATCCGAATATGATTTTTTGATATGTCACATTTTTTTGTTTGGGTTGGTCCACTTCTGCCATCCCTGATGCTAAAACACCCCTGTCATTCTTTTATGAGTGTTTATAATCACAGAAAATGCTCAAAAATTATCAAAAAATTATCATACAGAGAAGTATAAAAGTTCTTGCTAGTAAAGTAAAGTTCAAGGTACCTCTTTGGGGCCTAATGTCTCGATAAGAGAGCACCATATGACAAAAAATTATTTATATATTTAATTTATTATTATAGCGTTATTTCCACCTGCCCTATATGCTCCTTGAATATGGCCATATACTCGCCGGACACCCTGTATAACTGAAAAAATATATATAGTCTGCTAGTGGTCTGTTAGTTATTAGTTCTGCTAGTTAGTCTGGGTGCCCTGTGCGTTATGCCCTCGGAAACAACTTATTTTTTAACGCCAAATATTCATTTAAACAATGTTAAACAAAATATTCGTATTATTTTCCTCTGAATCAAAATTTCTATTAAAAAATTCCAAATTGCATATTTTTGAATTTCATTTGACTTTTTGTTGCTGTTACTTTGAAATATCACAGATATCTTATGTTTTTAAAGATTAACAAACTATTCGCAATGTTTTGCTTAAGTATCAAGCTGATCCGACAGAGAACATTCGGCTATGAACAATGAACATAAAAAGATTTCGAACTATGTATATTGCATCGTTTGATTATTGATCTGGGATCTGGGCTCATGCCCGCCTCCTAATTCGCTCACGATACGCCTCTGCAAACGTCAGATGACATGAGGTTGGCGTCGCTCTATTGATTGGGGATTTTATTGTTTACAAATTACCGATAAAAGTGAGGTTAGTTTTAAATGTCAATAAAAATAGTTTGTCAAAACGATAAAGTCGAGGTTTCCGTTAATTTATGGAGTTTTCCAATGAAGGCTACAGTAAGTACAGAGAGCTTTAAATGGTTTTTGTCGAGTTTTGATGTAGTTGGTGTACGGTTAATACAAAAAAAGAAGCGAAACAAAAAAAAAAACTCAACCTTTTTCCTTATCGCGTTCTCGTGTCGTGTAGAAAAACGCTGATACTACATACAATTTTTAGTTCCAGACGAAAATGCAATGGACGTGGATTCCTCTGATAACCGAACTAGATCATCACAGATGACAGCTTCTCAGGGGAACCCTTTCGTACCGATAAGTGGCGACAGATACGATGTAGTGGTAGTGTCAAATGTAGGCCTGCATGTAGAAGGTCCCATTCCTTTTATCAATCCAGAGATACCCGTAGAACAGCATGCCATAGTACAAATTGAGTCTAACGATGTAGAATCTAATAGTGGCGATATGGATAGAATATCGCCCACCATATCGCTATCTAGCAGTAGAGCACCATCGCCAGTGGACCTACCGGAAGAGAGTAACCAAAGCGAATGTGTGAACCCTGAGACTGCAGACAACGAGGACAAAGAACCGAGAAAAAGGTCTCTAAGTGAAGACGACGACGACGGAAGGCTTTGCCCCATCTGCCTAGACAACTGGACCAATACGGGGGAGCACAGGATATGCGCCCTTAAGTGTGGCCACCTTTTCGGCTACAAATGTGTCAACAGATGGCTTGAGAGTCAACAGAAGAAATCCTGTCCTACCTGCAAGAAACGGGTGAACAGGAGCGACCTCAGGTACATCTATGCCAAGAAATTGATCGCAGTCGACACCACAGAACTAGACGTGATGAAGCAGCTCCTCGATACCGCGGTAGAGGAAAAAAATAAGATTCTGATGGACATGTCTAAGATTGTTTGCAGGGAACACATGCTGAATCAAGAGATAACTCACTTGAAGAAGCAGATCCAGGAGTTGACCAGCAACAGGCCCGACTATCAACCGTCTCAGTCGAGTAGTAGCTTTAGCGCTTACAATTCCAACATCGTCAGGCTCTACATGGACAAATCCCTGGAGATCTGCAGGCAGAGTGGCTGCAGGGTTTTCGATGCCAACTGCGAGCTGGACCTCATCATGGTCTCCATGCGCTGCCCAATAGCCTGTTCTCTGGTTATGGCATTAGAAAAGTCAACATTTCACAGTATAAACCGCTCGCTTTCATCCCCTTGCACACACTTCAGATACGCGACATAAGTTTTCACCCACTGCACAATTGGGTACTGACCGCGTCGATGGACAAGTCCTTCAAGGTGGTCGATACCGTCAGCAACACCGTCATGTACACGACGTCGCAGCAGATGCCCCTTTGGTCGTGCTGCTGGGACGCGGACAACCAGTACGTTTTATACATAGGCACCCAGTCTGGGGCGGTGGTGAAGTACGACGTCCGAACCATGAACCAGCCGGTGTGTACGCTCGCCGTACAGGGCGATATGTCGCCGGTGGTGTCCGTAGCCTCAATCCCTTCTAGTCCCGGCGCAGACCTAGTCAACGGAGGCGTCATCTCGTGCAAGTTGAACTCGCTGTGGGTGTTCGAAAACTCAGGCAATGACCACATTCGGCACAGTTTATCTCTGGAGGGCCCCTTCGTCAGCATGAAGTACCAGTGCGCGACGAAACAGCTGCTGGTGTCCTCGCGGCCAAATAACCGTATATCCTATTCCAGGCACACGTTGTGCACACTGGAAAAGCCCGGCCCCGACAGAATAAACTGTAACGTGATCCACTCGTTTCAAGGGGGCGGAATGCAGAAGTTGCTGTCGAAGTCGTGCTTCCTGTCGGACAAGCAGGAGTACGTGGCTGCGCACCATGAGTCGAGTAAGAGCGTTTACCTGTGGAGTATCAATACGGGCCAGAGGGTGTGCTCGGTACCGGCGCACGATGCAGTATTAGACCTGCGAGGCATCCAGACCCACAATGGGAACTTCCTGGTGTCCCTGACTGAAAAAAAATTAGAATTCTTTAAATTCAACTAGGCAGTAGAAATTTTAAGACTACATTACATTTATTGACAATATTTTTGTATTAAACTTTTTTTATTAAATATTTTGAATAAATGTGAATTCTCTCTCTCTCTCTCTCTCTCTTCTCTATTCTCTCAGATGTTGTATACAGGGTGTTAGATGCTCACTAAATTTGTGCTTTATTATTCTTAAAACATCTTGATGTAAATAGAGACATAAAATAGTTTAAACTTTCAAATGTTGTTATGATATTATTGTTAGTGTCTTTCATAATTTATCATGTATTAATTTTTAGCACCCAGTCTATTTTGTGGTACTTATCTAGAATAAAGATATTTGATTTTAATTCTCGTTATCATTTTCTATGAATCAAGTGCTTTTTTCTATAAAAAATTACACTACAACAATTAAACTACACTAGGACACATTCACACAACATTAAATGAAAAATGAAATTTTTCAACTGCTCATAAAATAAAATATATACAGGATTGGAAATTCTACATTTAACTATCCATGTTGTATCACTCTTCAGTTTAAATTGTGCAATAGCTGCACTCATCACAGGCAACTCAAGGCCTTCCCTACCTTTTCTATTCCCTTCCCAATCTAATCTTTCAGTTGTTAATCTACTATCTCAAACTGAACATTTTTCATACCTGTATTTATGTATCTGACATTAAAAAATATCAGTTATTCTATAAGACTACCTATTTCTTTTACCAACCTTTTTATCAATAACGTAGATTTGTTTAATAAAATATATTGTATTCTAAATTTTCATTTTAGCATTTGCAGGTTGCGCACCACCAAAGTCAACAAAAAAACGCAATTTTTATTTTAAATTTCAGTCGTAATAAAAGTAGTTAGTAGTTAATTTCAATAATCCAAATAGGTACTTTAAAGTACATACATACATACACTCGAACCCCTCTTAAGTCGCCAAATCCGTGCATCATTACCTCGCTTAAGTCGCGATCGTAACCTCAACTTTTTCGTGTTTTAGCTGCAAAAAGAAATATTTAGAGATATACCACAGCACTTGTTATAACGAAAAATGAGCCAACTGAACGAAAAAATCAATGTAAGTATACCCAGTCGTACGTGACAAAGTTCAATTTTCCACTTGAATGAATATTTTAAAGATATAATATTTTTAAAGGACACCTAACCTATTTTAAATCAATAAATGTATTACACAATCATTTTTTTCAATAAAAATTGTACATATTCATGCGAGAATCCAATTTCCAAACGTAGTTCTAAAACTTTTACAGGCGGCGACTTAAGCGGGACGGTTTCGTGAAATACTAGAGGGAAACGTGGTGAAATAAGAGAGGATGTGAATTAAGCGAAGGTGAAATAAGAGGGGTTCGAGTGTATATACCTACATAGTTGGTAATGTTGGTATCAATTGTTCAACTGCTTTCAAGTTTCAAGCTGTTTGTCCCTACATATTTTACATAAAACGATTGAATGATACATAGTTTGTTTATATTGAATCAACCACAAATCAAGAAATAATCATATTTTGGCAAATAGAATATGGGTTACCTACATTACAAGCAGTGTAAACTAACAGCCGCAATTGGGTCACACACGTAATTTTTATCTTTAGAAATGTGTTAGTAAAATGGTTAACCAGACATTTGATAACGTTTATTTATTTGCATTCGTTCTATCAGATACCTGTTAACAATTTGTGCCTATGTTGAATCTGTAAAAAAATTAAAAGTTCCCTTCAATCAACAACAAATCTCTATAAACACGAGATTATTCGTTGTATTAATAGATAAAAAATCATACTTTGTGAAATAAATTTAAAATAAGAATGTTTTTATAATCCCAACAAACGATGACATTTTCTTAGACTTTGCGGGTGGTATTATGAGATTTTAAAGTTAGCTACGTTAAAACAATGAATTTCTGCAATACAATTTATTAAAATCACACCATTTTCTTTTGGATCAAGGTGTCATCGTGATGATCATGATCATGTAATCAATGTTGCCAAATGCATAACTCAAATTATGAGAATTATAAGAACATTTCTTTTCTGTTTCTGTAACAAAGAACTATGTACTGACAATTATCACTTTCTTGTTGCTATTTTATTTTGTACTTGATATTGTTTTCGTATTGACTTTATTTTATGCCAGTTGCCAGTTGAATAATGAGGGTGGAATGGATCTTCCATCTAGGGGGATCCCCCTTGGCTCATGTAAACCTGGATACAAAAAATGTATGTAAAAAAAATATGTACATAATTTGTAATCGACCTATGAGAATGACTAGGCGGCACATACATATGTACCATACGTAGATATTCTGTGGTGGGCGGCGATAGTAGTTGACACGTCACAGATTAGGTTAGGTCTGGATTGTTATAAATAATAGTCGGGAGTTTTAAGTTCATCCATTGTTTTCGTTATCATCGGCTGGTGCTTACTCCGCTGTGATATTGATACTTTTTAAGTTTTTTTCACGTTGTCGTAAAAGAATGTCTCTTCCGGAGCCCTTAAAAAAAATTATTCAAGTGAGTATTAGACAAAAACATTTTTCCAACTCCGTTTGTGTAAACATTTTTTCTATAATTCAGAAAAATAGACGAAAACAAAGCAAAGTACATCGAAAACTTAAAAGATGCCGTCACAATTCAGTCTGTGTCCGCCTGGCCCCACAAGAGGGACCAGGTGCGTAGGATGGTTGAGTGGACTTTAGAAAGATGTAAGAAATTAGGCATTCAGACAGAACTAAAAGAGCTGGGTACTCAAACCTTACCAGACGGTACGAAGATCCCTCTACCCCCCGTTCTGTTTGGTGTCTTGGGAAATGACCCCAAAAAGAAGACTGTACTCGTTTACGGACATCTAGATGTCCAGCCTGCCCTGATCGAGGACGGTTGGGATTCCCAACCCTTTGTACTAACTGAAAGAGAAAATAAGCTTTTCGGAAGAGGCTCTTCCGATGACAAGGGGCCCGTATTAGGGTGGCTACATGCCATCGAGGCCTACCAAGCAGTAAACGAGGATGTACCGGTTAATGTAAAGTTTGTTTTTGAAGGTATGGAGGAAAGCGGCAGTTTAGGATTGGAAGAATTGTTGCAAAAAGAAAAGAATTTATTTTTGTCTGGCATCGACTACGTGTGTATTTCGGATAACTATTGGTTGGGTACGGATAAGCCGTGTATTACTTATGGGCTACGAGGTGTCTGCTATTTCCACATAGAAGTCGAGTGCGCTTCTAAGGACTTACACAGTGGAGTGTTTGGGGGTACGGTGTAAGTATAATAATAATTCATAATTCTAATAAGTGCAATATTTTTTGTTCAAATACTTATTTTTTTAGTTTATTTTGCATATTTTACTTAGCTTACGTTTCAAGAAAGCTGCGAATATGATGAGTAAAAAATTATTTATACTTTCAACTCAATAATTCATTAATTTGTCGCCCACTGCTTTATTTATTTTAGTCATGAAGCCATGACTGACCTGGTCTACCTGTTGAATACACTCGTGGACAAAGATGGCAAGATCCTCATCACCGGGATCAACAATGAGGTGGCCCCTCTCACGGAAAAAGAAAAGGCTATCTACGGTAAAATTCATTTCAATGTCGACGAATATCGTTCAGACGTAGGCACCAAACTTCTGATGCACAAAGAAAAGAAAGAGGATCTACTCATGCACCGTTGGAGGTATCCCTGCCTGTCAATTCATGGTATCGAGGGGGCATTCAGTGAACCTGGTCAAAAAACTGTTATTCCAAGGAAAGTTATCGGGAAGTTTTCTATTAGAATCGTGCCAAATCAGCAACCGAAACAGATAGAAAAGTATGTAGTTGACTACGTGGAAAAGAAGTTCAAGGAGCATGGAAGTCCCAATAAAATGAAGGTAGGGTAAAATCGATTTTGAAGAATGCAGATGATAAAAGTTTTCATATAATTTTCCTGTGAAATTGTTATTTTTCTTATACTGATATAGCATCAAGAGAAAACATTATTTATTATTAAGTATAAGTAAACTCATTAAATGTATATAGTTCAACTAGTGCATTTTTAACTTAAATATCAAGTACATTACATTGTTCAGAGTCTGTTTACTGATATGTGTAAACCTCTGTTATCTTGCTATTCAATTTATCTCATTGAAAATGTTTTCACATAAACAGGCATATCATATTAAATTTATGCAAAGCCTTCTGTTATTGGAATGTAATTTTTTATTAAGTAGAATCTTTAGAAGAAAATAAAAAGCGTTGTATTACTTTGTTTATGACATGTATTAATTTTGTAGATATTAATCTCTACAAAAGTATATAATTCCTTATCATAAATTTCCTGTACTGTGTATTTAAGTACTTTATCTAAATCTGTGCTTTGTGAACGATAATGATTTGGAACACATTGAATAACAGGTATATCAAATAAAAGTGACTTCTGCAAATTATAAATTTGTATCCAGGTTTACATGAGCCATGGGGGATCCCCCTGGATGGAAGATCCATTCCACCCTCATTATTCAGCTGGCATAAAAGCAACGAAACATGTGTACAACATTGAACCTGACTTAACCAGAGAGGGTGGTTCCATTCCAGTAACGTTAGTCTTTCAAGAAGTTACTGGCAAGAATGTTATTCTGCTACCAGTTGGTGCAGGAGACGATGGGGCTCATTCTCAGAATGAGAAAATTAATATAAGGAACTATATTGAGGGGGTAAGTATTCTTATCTTAATTCTCATTGTTGGATAACTATTGTCACATGTAGTTAGATTACATTATGTTTGCAAGTTTGCACTTAGGGTTTTATTTATTCTTCTCTTTTGTTTCAGACAAAGCTCCTAGGAGCATATCTTTATGAGGTTTCTCAGTTGCAATAATGGAAAACTATACATTTATTTATACAGGAAATAATTATGCTCTGTATTTTTTATAAGCCCAAACATATTATATATTATTTTGTTATTTTAACAATAAAAATATAAGTATTGCATATTTTAGTGTTTTTTTTTTTTTCAGTAAACAGTTATGTTTTGGTAATAAGTTAAACATGTTTAATAGAAAAACTAAATGTTGGTTACGTTTTTTTGTTTCTTTAAATTATTTATGATGATCAATTATTTCGATTTTTATTTTTTTGTTGACATTCATTCACAAGTTACATTTTCGTAAGAACCTTATGCCTCAAAAGTAAATATGTACATACATATATCATTGTTCGATGCGTTCTATTGGCGATCCTGTAAAATAGTTCGAATGCACCAATACGAAAATAAATGTCAAGAATAGAGGTTATGTATGTGTCAATTTTCAAGATATGTACTTGAATAAAAAGATGTATTGATTTTATAATTTGAAACTAATCTGATAATCTATTTGTAAAGATTTCAAATAAAAAGTATTACTCCTAAAATGAATGTAATCGCAGCAGTCAAAGCTTACGTCGTTAAAATGACTGAAGAGAGTGAACCTGGAATGAAAGTCTTGTTAATGGATAAGGAAACGACAAGCATAATAAGTATGGTATACGGACAATCCGAAATTCAACAGAAAGAAGTATTTTTATTAGAAAGAATAGATTCGCAAAACTATGCAATCTCGTCGGGTTTGCGATATTTGAAATGTTTGGTGTTTCTGCGACCAACTCAG
Source organism: Aromia moschata (assembly GCA_029963805.1). Classification (NCBI taxonomy): domain Eukaryota; kingdom Metazoa; phylum Arthropoda; class Insecta; order Coleoptera; family Cerambycidae; genus Aromia; species Aromia moschata. Next base: position 1,051,448 of record JAPWTK010000131.1, read on the forward strand.
CAAAATATCGAAGCTCTGTGCACAGAATTGCGAAGCCCCTAAGTACGGTGCTTATTACATCTACTTCAGCAATATTATTGCAAAAGCAGATATAAAAATTCTTGCAGAGCACGACGAACAAGAAGTAGTCAAAGAAGTTCAGGAATTATACATGGACTACTTAGCAGTTAATCCACATCTTTTTTTCAATTGGTTTGCCGACTTGTATGACCTCCTTAAATTGGAATCCAGGTGCCCTACAAAGAACGGTCCAAGGAATAATCTCGTTATTACTGTCTCTCAAAAAAAAGCCCGTGTATTCGATATCAAGCCAATTCACGATTGTGTAAAGATCTAGGAACAAGAGTTGATGAAATAATGAATAAAGAATCATCACTGTTTGCGTTTGGTCAGAGTTCCCAACCATTATTACTTATCCTTGACCGTAGAGAGGATCCTATAACCCCACTTTTAAACCAGTGGACATATCAAGCAATGGTGCACGAGTTGTTAACAATTAACAATAATCGGGTTAACTTATCAAATGTTCCTGGCGTTTGAAGGAGTTATCGGAAGTGGTATTGTCGGCTGAACAAGACACATTTTATGCCAAGAATATATTCATGAACTATGGAGAAATTGGATCCAACATTAAACAGCTAATGGACCAGTTCCAGGCAAAAGCCAAGAGTCACCAGAAAATCGACTCCATCGCCGATATGAAGAATTTTGTGGAGGCGTATCCGCAATTTAAAAAGCTATCTGGTAACGTTACCAAACATGTTACAGTGGTTGGTGAATTAAGTTCGTTGGTGAACAAATATCACTTGCTTGATGTATCTGAAGTCGAACAAGAGATTTCTTCCCAAAATGATCATTCCTCCCATTTGCAAAGTATAAAGAAACTGTTGAATAATGATAAAATAAGAAGCACGGATGCCGCGAAGCTAGTCATGCTATATGCACTCAGATACCAGAATCACAGCAATAACGACCTAACTGGGCTCATAGAGCTGTTGAAAAAGCGGGGGTGTTCCTGAACGTTTATTACGCAATATAGTAAATATTTTGGAATACGCAGGTTCCCCATGCTAGGCAAAGCGACCTGTTCAATGTAGAAAACGCTGTCAAAATAACGAAACGATTTATAAAAGGACTAAGTGGAGTTGATAATGTTTATACACAACATAAGCCGTTACTTCACGAAACGTTAGAAGACCTCGTTAAAGGTCGATTAAAGGATCAGCTGTATCCGTTCATCGGAAACCATTCCAGTAATGGACGTCCCCAAGACATCATCATATTTATAATTGGGGGAGCTACTTATGATGAATCGTTAACTGTGCACTCATTCAACAAAAACTATCCCACCTTTAATATTTTGCTTGGCGGGACGACTATCCACAATTCCACAAGTTTTCTTGAAGAAGTAGAGCAAGCGATGAAAAACCAACCCAGAAGACACACCAGAAGCATCCGTAATATAAGATTTGAATGAATCATTCCATTGTCATTTAAGTTATATATTTATTTTTATATTAAAAAAAGCATATACCCTACCTAACACAATATTTTAAATTCTAAATGTTGATATTTGTTGAAACCAATGAAAAACAATGTACGATAAGAGGAATATTTGTTGTCCATATTGTTTTACTGTGACTATATTACATATTTATTATTATTAAATAAAAAATAATATTCATGTTTGTTTCTAGTTTACAGTGATTTTCTAACCTCACTTATTCATTCAAAAATTTGAAGTGTCCTGTCATTACTTAAAAATGATTTTAAAATTTTTCCAGCAATTAAATAAAACAAACAAAGTATATTATTGTACGAAAACCGCAAAGAATAAGCTATATAGTAGCACAGTATTGTTGCCCAGAACTAAATTTCCTTTGAGGTTAGAAGGTGGAAGAGTAGTGGAAAGAGACCAATACATTTACGAAGTAGGTATTTTAATAAGTTTTCGTGAAGACTGATTCGCTGAAGTATGATTGTAGGTCGCAGAATTCGAGAATTTATACGCCTGGCAAAGAAGTCATCTGTACGAACCGGAATTTGTTCTGCACGATGGACCGCCATACGCAAATGGTCAGCTCCATATGGGCCACGTAATTAATAAAGTATTTTTCTTCTTTAGACTTTAAGTTCGTAAAGTATATTGAGTGGTTTGCAGATATTGAAAGACACAATTCTACGATATCATTTACTGAATGGTCATAAGGTACATTATATACCTGGATGGGATTGTCATGGTTTACCGATAGAATTGAAAGCAATTTCTGACTCTGCGGGGATGGATCCCATTGAAATAAGAACAAGAGGTTGGTCTATGGTTTTATTTAAAATCAAAAATGTTTGGGTAACGTTAATTTCTCTTTTAGCTAGAAATTTTGCCCAACAAACGATTTCCGGAACAGAAAAAAGTGTTTCAGTCTTGGGGCGTCATAGGAGACTGGAAAAACTATTACACGACGTACAGCTCAGAATATGTGAAGACGCAGTTTCGTCAGTTTTTGAAAATGTACAAGAAAAAGTTAATACTTAGGGACTATAAGCCAATCCACTGGTCTCCATCCACAAAGTATACAGTAATTATTGTCTCGCCTTCTTATTTACTTTTCTCTTGTGTAATTTTAGAACAGCTCTTGCAGAGGCTGAATTAGAATATAACGAAAACCACAAGAGCCCTAGCGCCTATATAAGATTGCACGTTAAAAACGTTCCAAAAATAGGATCCCTTAAAGGAAAACGGTAACATTACTTTGTCGGTTGTTTGCATGTGTTAAACCTGAAATTGTTTTTAAAAGTGTGTATGCAGTCGTTTGGACCACAACGCCTTGGACTCTACCTTCCAACCAAGCGGTGTGTTATAATGAGACGTTGTATTACTGTCTGGCAACAAGGCCAGATTCGCCGGAACCTCAAGATATATACATTGTCGCTTCCAAATTGGTAAATAATTTGAACACGATTTTCAACTATGGTTTTCAAAAACTGAAAACTGTGTCAGGTAAGAATCTTCTGGAAGTCTGTACATTTCGTATGTATATTGTTATTTTTCTTTTTAGGAAATTTGTTAGAGGGCGCCACGTATGCTCACCCCATTTATAGGGAGAAAATATTGCCATTTTTAAATTCTTCGCATGCTACAGCGACCAAGGGCACTGGACTGGTGCATACAGCTCCTGCTCATGGCCATGAAGACTTTTTAGTCGGTTTGAGTAATAAATTACAAATAGTAAGCATCTTGCTTTATTAGATTGGCATTAAAAAGAAGTGTGAAAAGACCAGTAAATTATAAATAATATATTTTATGTACATTAACGGTACTTTTAAATTATTATGCTCTAAACCCGTTTTTTCAAGTTGAAGTTATCATTTTTGTTTATACGGGCTTCGTTTTAGGTCGACATAGTAAATGAAGAGGGACGGTACAAGAAAGAAGCGGGAGAAAACTGGAAGGAAAATTTGTTTTAACGGAAGGCAACAGTACTGTTTTGGATATGCTCAAGAGCGACATAATGCATTTGGGAGAAATCATCCACAGTTATCCGTACGATTGGAGAACTAAACAGCCTGTGATAATTAGGCCTAGTCGGCAGTGGTTTATAGACACCAACGCCATTAAAAATAGGGCAATAGTGAGTTTAAATAAACAGAATAACTGCTAACTGATGCAAGCTTATCTTAAACAACAAAATATATTTAATATTTTTTTACAACCACTGAGCTTATTAAAAAAAAATACCTTGAAGTTCGTTTGAGTATTTCTTGATTCAACTCCATTATCGAGTCTCTTATAAAGTATTTACAGTAGGTACATACAGACTGCGTGTTTTGATCTTAACAGAGAGTAAAATAGTAGGTGTGGTTTTGGTGAGTCACAATCTTATTGGTGGCCACGCCCATTTTCGAGAAAGTGGGGACGGCAACATCATATCAGAGAAACCACTATCCAATAAGATTATGCTAACAATGACCATGTATATTCATTCTTTTACTATTTGTTAACACTAAAGTAAGCTCTCGGTAGACAGTCAAGAGGGAAAAACAAAAAAAAATTCTGTCACATTCTGCATCATTAGAAAACAAACAAATATACTTAACACAATATCAGTGATAAATGCTGCTAGTTATTAAAGTGAGGTTAGAATGGTTGATTTGTTTCTCTTTCACTTACTTTTTGTAATACTGATTCATAATCTTACATTTTTCAGGATGTATTAGAGAAAGTTAAAATAATTCCGAGGTAAAAAGAGCGAAGTCTACAAGCAATTCCTCATCAGTCAAATAAGAAAGAGGCCTTACTGGTGCATATCGCGTCAAAGAAAATGGGGTGTGCCCATACCGGTGTTTTACGACAAAAACACTGCGGAGATTATTATAAACGAGTAAGTGTAGAAAATTTATTTTTAGTACTAGTGGGTTCATCGGAAGTCTGAAGGTTAAAAGTAAATATTAAGTAAATAAAATGTCGGAACTTGTTAATTATGACTCCTTAAATCATCTTCTATCGGTTTTTTTTTCTCAATCTAGAAATTCAGTGAACCACAACTGCAATTTACTAGACCAGCACGGTACCGACTTCTGGTGGAAGCTGAAAGAGAAGGATCTGTTGCCGGAAAATGAATACTCGACTTCAAAAATGGCGAACATTGTCAAAGGAGAGGTAAATCATACGTTTTAATAGTTCTACTTTTCTTCATCATCCGTTGAACTCTTAGGATATCATGGACATATGGTTCGACAGCGGCATCTCCTGGGCCAAGGTGTTGGAGGGAGAGAAGGTGGCCGATCTCTACCTGGAAGGCGTGGATCAGTTCAACGGCTGGTTCCACGCTTCCCTGCTGACTTCTGTGGCTTTGAGGGACAAGGCGCCCTACAAGAGCGTATACGTCCACGGGTTCGCCGTCGACGAGAAAGGCGAGAAGATGTCCAAGTCATTAGGAAACGTGATAGACCCCGTCGACATCGTCAGGGGGAAGGAAGGCGCGAAACACGCCTACGGGATTGACGTTTTGAGGTTAGTCTAATTGTCAAAATAGAGCGGTAAATAGTGGCAATCACGTTGGCATCATTGGGAGTACTATTAGTTTGTGTTTACTTTGTGTTGTAGGTGGTGGGTTATTTGTCATGCCAGTCAAATATCCTTAGCCAACGTTAGCAGTAATATTTTACAGTCCAGCGTGGATGAGGTGCAGAAAGTTCGGAGCGTGCTTAGATTCGCGATAAGCTGTCTGACGGACTATGAAAAGTCCGAGACTGACCAGTTAAACTTGCTCTTAATTGATAAATATATGCTGCATCTTCTGTATCAGTTTAATCAGCACGTAAGTAATTAATCCTATACCATGTTACAGATTTTTTTTTTACAAGAACATACTTTTATGATATAGACATCCAAAAAAACGTCTTCAAAGTTGGACGAGAAAAAAAAAAAGACGTATTTCTATTCTTAATCGAATTTATAACCTTATTTACTTGTCAAGACTGTCACATCATATGACAGCCATTGTTTATTTTACAAATTGTGACAGTCACTTGTCAAAAGTTTGACATAACCGAAAGCTTAGACATGACCGCTATTTCCATTTCTCTCGTTCATAGCCAGAGTTGATGACGTTTTTTTTTGGATGTCTATATTTAGTTGTAGTCAATTCTGTACGAATTCTATACGAATAGAGTGGTTGTCAAGGGTTGCGGTGGCCTGAGGTGCAGCTACCTCAGGCCACCGCACTTTTAATCGCATCTCGAATCAATCCTTTCACATTGGTGCCCCATTTGCTATTACAAAACAAAAAATGCGACCGCCTGAGTAGGGATTAAGCATGAAAGGGGACACACGTGTGCGACACAAATGGGCTTTGTGGGAGGAGCACATGCGCATAAACGCTTTATCATTTAAGGATGTAAAAAATTCCAATACTCTATCAAATTTAAATAGCCATTATCACTGTTCAGGTAACTGTGTTTAAATAGCCATTATCATTCAAATCAGTCATTATCATTGTTCAGGTAACTGGATTACATATTTCTCTTAGGTCACCGGCCTCATTAAAGAGTGCCAGTTCCACAAAATCTCAGCGGCCGTGCTCCAGTTCCTCACGAATCCCATCTCCGCCGTCTACTACACCGCCATCAAGGACCGCCTGTACTGCGATCACTACGACTCTTCAACGAGGCGGTCCGCCCAGTACACCCTGCTGCAGATCTTCGAGACCGTCACCCAGGCCATCGCCCCCATCGTGCCCCACCTGGCGGAGGAGATGTACCTGTACTTGACACCAAAAGACAAGAAGACGTACTTCACCAGCGCCCACCCGAAGCCGACGGCCGACTGGCAAAACTTGAAGCTCGAGCAGGCGATGGACATGATCCTGAACATCAGGAAGGATATCAACAAGGAGTTGGACGCCACCCTGGACGCGGATATCACGATTATCTTTTCCAAGAGGAATATTGATTTGTTAAAGGTACGTGATTTTATTAGCATAACATTTTTTAGGGTAGCACGATTTGTGTTTAGCCCACACCAATTCTTCAAATCCTCTTTTGAGTCCCTTTTATTTTGAAACCCCCTCCAAAAAAATTTTTAAGTGGATGGAAATCCTTAAAAGAGGGGATGTTGGGTAGGTCCAACCTTCCTTTGCACTTGTGTGAATCAACAATGCCGAAATGCTTGGCTCTAGACTGGGCCAGCCCCTGGAAGGTAGGCTACCCAAACAGCACCTGTACCAAGAAGGCTTTCTGAGTCACCCTACACGTAGAGACCTGCGTACAAGCCCTCAGCGTGGCAAATTTCCAGGGGGTGAGTTAGTGGTGAAATTTCAATTTGTGGCGTTTAACCAGCAGTCCGCAGTGAGACCAAAGGACACCTCAACAGGGGTGGAAGCAGAGAAGGTATGTGGGGTTTGGTATAAGGATAGCCTGGAGAGGTGTTTGAGTTGTGAAAGGGTCAATGCGAGTCGTGTCACCTCAGAACAATTTATTTGGCAGGATTATGATCAATGGAATGGTCTAAAAGTGGTCAGAGCATGTAAAACCCAGTGTAACTGCAAAGAGGGTGACTCTCAGAAGTTGGCGGGTGGCTGAAAAGTTCAAGACTTGTTGGAGAGGTCTTAATGTGTGTCGGGAAAAGGTTTTTATTAATCCTTTAAGTCACAATGTAGCGACTTCAGGACATTTAAGCCCTGACCTGTTGATTTAAAAACTGCAAGTGTTTATTTTGAACGGAATGCAAATGGCGCTAATCTACAAAGTGTTATGCTAATTTTGACGAGTTTATCATAAGTCTACTTGTTCTTGTGTCTTTCTGTATTTGACATACTTTATTTTTAGGGCCTGTTGTTGATCAGAGATCTACAGACTCAACTGACAGACATCCTCCAAGTGGCCAACGTTGTAATTAAAGAGGACGAGAACCTGACCGATGAATACAGGCTGGCGATTGCCAGAAGTAAGAAAGTGTCTTGTCTCAGATGTCGGCGTGTGAAGTCCGAGAAACAGGACGAATTGTGCAAAAGATGTTGTGATGTTGTAAATGCGTTGAAAATCAATAAATCAGCTATTGCTAGTTAAATCATGATTTTATTACGAAACAAAAACAAACACAAACAAGTTTAAAAACCAATATAAAACAGAAATTATATCGAGAAATTAATAGAACTAACAACTAATATTTATTTCTTTGGAAGTAAACAAAAAAATAGGTCGTAAATTATAAGTAGTCCTTTACTTTGGAAAGGCATTTGCTTTTTTCATCCTAATCTTTTGCTTGGCCATTTCGGAGAACCGCCTGTCCTCTCCTTCGATGCTGCTGTCGCTGTCCCAGTGCCTCTCCATCTTCAGCTTTTTCTCCTGGTTGGACCTCTTGGTCACCTTTTGGGGGATATGTTTCGGTGCTGCCATAATTCTAGACTCTGCCTTTTGACTTCTTTTCGATTGCTCGGATTTAATTTTCGTCAGCTCAAATGTTAAGTTCTGCACTTCATTGTCTAACTGTTTGGATTTTTCTTCCTCTCGTTGTTTTTCATTTCGTTTCTCTTCCTCGTCCTCGTGCATCTGGTTCATCTCCCCTTCTCCTTTGTCTATTTCCTCTTGCAAATTTTTATTCTCCAGTTCGATATCTTTGATTTCATCGCTGAGTTTTTTAGTTTCGGCCTGATGCTCTGATAGTTTTTTATTATATTCTTCCTTCAGTTCATATCGCATTCTCTTCAGCTCTCTTAATTCTTCCTTTTTGGCAATTAATTCTTCTTCGAGGTTCTCTGGCAACATTTGAGCTTCCAAACTTACAATATCGTAGGCTATTTGGATTAGTTCGTCATCTAGCTTTTCAGTTTTGATTTTAAATGACTCTGCCTCCTTTAAATTAATATTAGTCAGCTACAACATATACACTATAGATAAAATACTCACGGTGTTCAGCTTATTGTACAGTTCCCCCCTGGATTTTGCACATCTCTTCGTATTCCAAAGCAGATCGCTCACAAACCATGAGTTCCTTCTTCATAGTCTCCTCATTTTGTCTCATGGTTATTTCAATCTCTTTTAAGATGCTTTCGCACTTTTCGTATTCTTCTTCCCCTTTCCTCAAGTGCAAAGTTATTGATCTTTGTATAAAGTTCCTCGTTTTGTACTTTGTTTTCTTCCAGGATATTTGCTGCAAGTTTGCTTTCATTCACAACTTCTTGTATCCTAAAAATATAACAAATAAACACTTACGTAGAAAGTTTTTTGTCTTACTTTATATTCAGCTCTGAAATATAGTTGTTAGCTTCCAATTCGACTTTTTCCTTGTAACTTTCCATCTCTTTAATGATATCTTTAGCTGCAATGATTTCTTCTTCTGTGGATTTTAAGCATTCCTGCAAATTCAAAATTTCACAAGCGTATTCTGTTTCTTGCTGACTTAGAGTCATATCTTGCTCATCGTAGTTCTCACATTTTTTGATAAATTCGTTTAGATCATTTATTTCCTTGTTCAAGTTCTTATTTTCTGCAAGTAATGTTTGAGTTTCTGCGTTTTTCCTCCCTTCTTCCTGAATTTTATATTCCTCGATTGATATCAATTTCGACTTCAACGTTTCTTCTTCGTGTTTATATTCGCTCAGTTTTTGTTGATATTTGTCTTCATTTTTTCTTATTATTTCATTGACCGAATCCAATTCAGATTCCCCGGGAATTAATTTCCGTAAAAAGTTCCTGTCCACTAGAATAAAGCTGTTGCGCGAAAATAACAAACTGTTCGTTGAACTCTTTAATAATGGTTTTTAAATGTTGGTTCTCATTTAAATCTGCTAAGCTTTTCGTTTTTCTTTCTCGTACCTCTTTTAGCTCTAGTATTACCTGACTGTAAAATTCCTCATTTTTCTTCAACTCGTGTCGTAAAAGGGAAGCTTTTTTCTTCCGATTCTTCCTACAAATATGCGGTGAAGTTATTTATAATAAACAAACATTTGTAATAAACATACTATTAATTCCAGAACTTTAAAAGTATCGTTTAATACGTTCTTGTCGGTCATTTTATCCAAGAAATATGCACTAGAACTAATTTTAATAAGTCTATATTATTTTTTATTAACAATAAGTTATTGTCATCAGTCATCAATTATTTTAAATTCAAAACAATGCTTGAATTAAAAAACGCCATGCAACACTTAAAAATCTAGTGATTTTGTGTTGTCGGTTGTTTTCAATTCATTGGTTACTAAAGTTACACCTTACCCACTCTGTTGTGATCCAATAATCATGCTGTTTTTCTATACTACTTTATTTTATAATCATAGCAAAGGAAAGAGATGCAGTCGGCAAGTACATATGTATAATTAACGGAAGGCCCTGGAAGTACAAGAATGTTAGGTTAATTTTTGCATGGTTAGGTTAGGTTTTTTATTAATCACATAAATTAATTTCAGTTGTATAAAAAAGTGATTTGGTTGAGCATGATGTTTAGACGAATTAGTGGCTTGATAGAGCCACTGAAGTACCTAAATGTACAAAATAACCAGTGGACACAGTTAGCTGCTACGTTTGAGGTTAGGTTTTAATTTCTGTTTTAAATAAATTGCCTATAATTATTGTACACTTGTTATATATAACATTTTGTGTTAGCTCAACTTAACTAAATCAAACTTAAACTAAACATCCCAATTTAGGCTCGTAAGCTATCAACGACTCAAGAACCAGCACAAGAACAACAACCAGCAGAGACTAAAAAGAATATCAGTAAAGCAATGAAAGCGTATCTGGAAAGGGCTCAAGAACACCAGAGTTTTATGAAACAACAGAAAGAAGAATATCAGATCGGCAAAAGGCATTTGGCCAATATGATGGGAGAAAACCCTGAAACATTTACCCAGGAGGATATAGATGTAAGAAATTAAAGTATTTGAAGTAGTAAGTGAGCTGTAGTTCATAATTCTAGAATGCTATCGAGTATTTGTTTCCTTCTGGACTGTATGAGAAAAAAGCAAGGCCCTTTATGAAACCTCCCGAAGAAGTGTTTCCTCAGCGGAAGGCGGCTGAATTTGATGAAACTGGAAGGCCACACCATTTTCTTTTTTATACCGGAAAATCCTACTATTATCAAGTTTTACACGTAAGCAAATGTTACTTGTTAACTGTTAACTTGTTAAATGTTAAGTTATTTGAAAGACTTTTGTAGGACATTGTTCAACACATTAACGATTTGTATAAATTTGAAGAAGCAATGATTCGTAAAGGTATAAAACCTGACCCAAACCTAGCACTGTAAGTGTTATAAAATGAGATAGAAGTTGTTACAATATTAAATTGATCATTTTAGGGAACTATCTGGGTATCAGTGGCTTACCAAGCCAGAGTTAGAACTGAAATTAGTGGAAACGATTGGTGATAAAGATTACGATATCTTTATAAGTGCCATAGAAAGACTGTGCGTTCTGCCATATTCATATAGAGTTAAAGATTTTATTATGGAGTATAGGAAGCCCCTCATGAGCCAAATTCAGAATTTTGAGACACCAAAGCCACAGTATGATTCGGAGGGAAGGGCATACATTACGACTTACGGTGAGTTTTAGAATTTGTTTGTTGATTTTGTAAATAGCCCATTTTCAGAGTGTAAAAGGAAGAGGGCAATAGGGGACGTCACCATCAGGGCGCCAGGCACCGGTAAAGTAACTATAAATGATAAGGATATTACATATTTCCAAGATGTGCAGTCCAGGGAACAGGTAAATTTAAAATGTTTTTCTAAAAGTTATGCATGATTTTGTTACTAAAAATACATGGCCATATCTAATTCTAGTTAAAAAAATCTTAATAAGATTTGTCCATATTTGTAGATATACTATAAATACGTCAACAGAATATTCATGGTATCTAAATTAATGTCTGATGTAGGAGAAAAAAATACATTAAAATGGTTTAAAAAAATAATATAATAAAAAATAATAGTTACAAGTACATTTCAAGTGAGAAGACAGACATGGGAATTTTGGGCGACGTGACGTAGATAACAGAGACGAACTGAGGGGGTGTACAAGTTTCCCATCATAAAATTTTCCATTCTTTAATGATATTGTTCCTTACATTTCAATTTAATTGGTTCAATCTAAGGTATAAACAAAAAAAGCATAGCATTTTTCTAAAAATCTAAAACTTTCGGAAATGCTTCCTAAAGCTGACGCAAATCAATTGATTTTCTTGCCTTTTTAAAAACTCCAAGATCAATCAAATATCCCTACACTTTTGGGCCTCAGACAGGATTGTTTTCCCAAATAAAACAAAACGAGAGGGACACCCCTAAAATTTAACGAAGTTTTGGACTACTGAAACTGAATAGAGGTGTTCTAATATTGCTTCAACTTTTCAGGAAAAAACGGATGTCTGAGCAAAATGACCATCATAACCCCATCCAAACGTTCACGAAAATTCATGTTGAAAATGTTGTTCTTACAGCGCGGGTTTCATGGGCCCAAATATGCTGTTGGTTAAAGTACCACTAGGGTAAAAGTTGCCTTCTCATACCTTCCGATAGAAAAGCATCGTTTGTTATTTATTCCAAGAACAAAAATCTCAGAGGTCTTCAGGAAAAAACAACTTCTAAATAGGGTGATCTTCAATTGTTCACAACAACCAGCAAACTCTCTAGGATATCAGTCAGGATTTCTTTCTTCGTTTAAGGGTGCAAAAATCTGGATTTCGAAGAATTGTCCCAGTTTCTCTAATCGAAATGTTCTATAAATAGTGTCGGGCTAGAAATTTGTAGGTCTAAACCCTAAAAAAAATTCCGTAACTTATGTAGGTTTTGGTTTTCCCAATTACTAAAATAAATTATACAATCCAAAGCTTAAAACTTTCAATTGTTATAAGCTTTATATAAGGGGAGTGAATAATCAGTCATTCGCTCCTTTCATGAAAATATGGTGAATTCGAGGTTTTTGTAAAATTTTAGTTTGTTTTTTCTTAAAATTATTTTAAAGTTTTTGTAATAAAAGGAAAAAACAATTGGGCGTCTTTAAACGTCAGTTTAGAAGATTTCCGACACATGTTTATTAGAACTTTTTTGCTTAGAATAACATGCCTAACCTTTCGTTTGTCGCGTTAAGTTTGACTCACCCTGTATAGTAAATGCCATGCTGTCGATTGAAGGTTGTATATTTGATTTGTCGAATAGTAAAGCTGACACTTTAGTGTATTCTTTATACACAATTAATGAAGTTCTGTGTTAACTATCATTACTTCATTGCCTTAAAGACCTAATATGAAAAGAGGAAGGAGAAGTGTAACATTGACTGACCAAATGGTAAGAATATTCTACTAGATTTTTCTTTCCCAAACATTCCAAAGAACAGATTGCAAACAAAAACTCATGTTCAATAATTTTCAATTGTGGAAGAGAAACTAAGCCATTTGTTGATTAACCCGTCCACACATGGGGCAACACGAAAGCAACAAAAATCACTAGGTGATGTTGATTATATGGATAATAAAGTCGATGTCGCTTGTCAGGGATATTTTACATTATCAACTTGTGTCTGCCAATGAGAGAAAGGTATTCTTTCATTGGATTGGGTAGGTTACTTAATATATGAGTAGCAATTTTTTTTCAAAAGGGTTTTGAAAGTCTTACGTGTTTTTTTCATCATAAAGTGAGTCAAGTATCGGTAGGTACATAAGACCCCGTGAAGAAGAAACCATATATAGTATTGGGCACTATCAAAGGACTATACAATGCAGACTATTTGTTGTACCCAAAGAACTGCAAGTGAGTGATGCCAAATTTTTTGCATTTTGTCACTTCTTTTCCCGAGAAAAACACCGAGAGAAGTGTGTTTCCACAGCACCTCACAACATTCGCATTAAACAGCTCCATCCATAGGCGATACAAGCAACACGATGTGTTAGCGACTAAACCATCGCCAGTAGATTGCTTTCATATTGCCTCATTGATGGGTCCCCACTCCCTCACCTAGGAAGTGACATCCAGGGGATTTTTATATCGCCGTTGAGTTGCTTTCGCGTTGCCCCGTGTGCGGACGAGCTTAGAAACTGAAATCGGAGGGAAAAAAAACAAACTGGTCGCATTGGAGCAGCGAACTTTCTCCTCGGGTAGCGGCGAGAACTGGTTCCCAATCGTAAAGCCTTGTCGACTCGCCAGAGTCCAATAACCGAGCCGGGTCGCCAAGAAGAAGACCTGAAGTCCTCTGCGACGGCCGTTACGGTTTGCTATCATTGATGATCGCCCGTTCGCGGCCGTCTCACGTGCTCGCCGCTTCCCCCTCCGCCGGCGCCTCGTCACTCGTCACATCCTCAAGAGAACGTCTTTACGGTCAATTTACTAATTTGCGTCGTTCGCAGTTAGTCCAATTCGTCAACCTGGGCGCGCTACGCTCCACGAAACGCACAGCAACACCGGGTCGTTTGCGCCCCCTTTTTCGCGGGCCCGCGGTTAGCCATCACGATCTCCCACTCTCCCCGCGCAGCGCTTCGATCGATCGCCAGTCGATATCCGTCAACAATGGACCGTCGGCGTCCGGCGTCGTATTGAAGCGCGTCCGCGGTGATTTCATCTAATTGCACCGATGTATTGTGACCGAACAATTAGGCGGCTGTGACGGCGAGGCGTACCTACCTACCAGCGGCGGCTTGATTCAGAAGTCGGATTTTTTCGTGGGAAGGCCAGCCAGTACGGACGGTGAGTACCTACATGTTCTGTTTACATATGTCTTGTTTTTTTTTCATTGCGGGGAAAAATTGGGTCGATGTATGCGAGAAATATGTGTGAAAGAGATTTAAAAGTGAAATAGTATCGCGACATGTCCACACTTCATTCTTCATTAGAATCCAATTTTTTCTCGCGAAGTTTATCATGGAGTTTATCTACATATGTCATTAGTAAAGACAGGGTGAGTTTTGTACCATTTCACAGCTTTAACTAAGAAGTGGTTGACACATGCCTCGTTACTGTACTCGCCATAGGCTCACCCGAATTTGTCAAATGTTTTGTGTTAGTAATGCACTTTAATATGCAAATAGTAATGTACTTTCATCTGTTTTAATGTACAAAAAAAATTGCTTTGAAATCGCTATGCACAAAAATGAACCTATCTTTAGTCATTAGAGTTATTTAGAGGTATACGAATAAATAAACATACAATTCTTCACTAGACGTGAAGACATCGTTCACAACGCATACCGCATACGTACGTTCGTACGCATTTCGCCAACCAAGTTGGCGTCATTAGGAGACGATTAAAACGTTGAATTCCCATGAAAAGTGTTCAAGTACGAGTTTGTTTTGACGCTGAGAGTTCCAATTCTCCTCCGTTCTCCGGCATAAACATAGTAGATTTACCTATTCATTGGGGGTATAATAAACACAGCAATTTATAAAAAAGAAGACAAAAGTTGTATTGTTCGTATAGTAAACGTTTGTGGTTTTAAGGAAAAAAGAACATATTAAAAAAAAATATAAAAACATATTCGATGCTTGTCGTTGTCCACAGTATATTTACCTCATTAATAAAAGACATTTCCCTATGTTTTTATCTTTAGGAGAACTTATTACCTCCTGTATAGCCTGGTTTTTTTTATGTTTTTATGTTCTCTTTATCTAAAAAAAAAAAAAACATACAAAATATTCTGGAGTGGGTACTGAACCTTCAGTGTAGAAACAAAAAACTGGACGTTTTCCATGAAACACCGATATACTACACTTTTCTGTACGAGAAAAGTGTAGTAGTTCGGTGTTTTTAAGTTTTTAAGACGAGGAAGTCGTTTTAAGACGGAGAAGTTTCGTTTTTAAGGCAAAATATTGACCTTTCTTGTAGAATGAGCATAGAAAGTGTAAAGAATGTCGTAGAAAGTGTTATTTTGTGATGGGCAAGTTTTAAATCACAACGCATCTGTTACTCAGTAAACTAGTCTAAATAGTATGTTTACAAGTCCCCAAGAATCAAGTTAATTGCCGTACAATGAGAGAATTGAATGGCTAAAAAGGGACAGAACGCTTGAAAAGTGGATGAAACCGATTTAAAGTAATTCGTAACGTGTGCCTATCAGTTTAGACGGGGAATAATCTCATATGTAGAAATTAGACAACTTTGGCAACATACATACAGTAAGCAACGAAAATCATCATACACCCATGATGACTTGAAGTTTGCTTAAATTCTGAATACATAAGTTTGCTTAAATTCTGATTTTTTTGTGTATTACTTACATTATTTTTTTGCTTCTGACAGGATTATAGCTTGTGATATTCTGCGTCTAATAAGCCGAAGTTGAAGGCGGTATGTCGATTGTGTGAAAAGATATCGCTAAGAAAGTAAAATTTCAATGTTTTCAAAGAAACGTAAATAACTTCGAAAATAGTAAATCCCTTTCGAAATTGTTGGACTAATATTAAAGGGAAATCTTCAGTGTATCTATTTGACTAACTGAGTCATTTTGAATAAAATTTTCCTAGACATGAACAAAATCTAAAGTTGAACCAAAAATATCACGAAAATTCAAAATTCTACCATCCTTAGTATCGATTCCATAAAAAATCACTCTTCCTGAAATTTTAATAAAACACAGAGGTGTAGAGGGATATTAATCCCAAATCTGTGTTGGAGTAATGTGTGGCGTACAGGGCTTTTTTGAATTTTCGTGATATTTTTGGTTCAACTTTAGATTTTGTTCATGTCTAGGAAATTTTTTTTCAAAATGACTCAGTTAGTCAAATAGATACACTGAAGATTTCCCCTTTTAATACGAGTCCAACAACTTCAAAAGGGATTTACTATTTTCGAAGTTATTTACGTTTCTTTGAAAACATTGAAATTTTACTTTCTTAGCGATATCTTTTCACACAATCGACATACCGCCTTCAACTTCGGCTTATTAGACGCAGAATATCACAAGCTATAATCCTTTCAGAAGCAAAAAAATCAATGCTGTAATACAAAAATGATCAGAATTTAAGTAAACAAAAACAAATTCAAAAAGTGTGTGTGTGATGACTTTCGTTGCTTACTGTATATTGACCTACAATGCCATACGGTATTATTGGGTAATGTAAATTTTTTCTTTCTTGTTGTGATCAAACAACTTTTCACAGTACAGTGTTTTTGAGTTATTTCATTCTAATTAACATTCTTTAAATTTACCTCTCGGTTTACACGTTAAACTTTAAAAAAATACTCATTTCATTCTTATTTTTTATAAACACGTTTATGTAACTGGGTTCTTAACACTTCTTAGTAAATTGGTATCACGTTCGCACCTTAAACGGATCTTTAAAATCATTTTAGATAGTGCCATCAAAAAACCGTTTATTATTTTATCCTTTACCATTTATTGATAAAGATTTTGTGACGCTTGCTCTCTAATCATTAACCAAAATCGGGACTGGTCGTATTCGTATTCTTGGTACAGGAACACCCAACTTTTATCCATTGTCAGTGTTTGTTTCAAATATTTTGTCTAGAGCTGCCCATCACGAGTGCTTTTTATGTACAAGGTGTGTTCATAATGAATTGGACTTGCGGAACTTCTGCTATATAGGTAAATGAAAAAAATATATAACATATTCCCAATTAATAAAATGTGCCTGACTTGTATTAAATCGTGGTTAACTTGTTTTGGCTTACACGGTCTCAATAACACAAGTTCAGTTTATATGTGAGCTCGCCTCGTATATAAAAGGTGCTCAAGTGGGCAGTTCTACTCATGTCTTGATAAAATTGGGTATTCCGCACGGTATACAAATAGATTTGTATACCGTGGGTATTCCGTTTATTCTACAACTTCCGCATTTTGCGGTTTTTTAGTTAAAACACAACAGCTGTAGTGATGGTCACTGGAAATTTCAGTCACTCTTCATTGATCTTACACTACAGCACTGCATTCTTTCGCTACCGGTTTTTATAAAATCGCGTTGATACGTGCCAACCACATATTCAATCTGGTTGTTATACACATTTACAAGGATTGTGCGGCTAAAGGTGCGTATTGATTTGCAACAGAATGCTCCGAACGAACCAAACGCGCCGCGCGCGCTGTAACAAACATTTGCGCGGACAATTCGGGCTGTTTGGAGTGTTTGCGGTGTTCGCTGCGTTCCCACCAGTAATCAGTGTTGTTTGTGTGTTCGTCGACATGGATGCTGATGATGTGATTGTAGCCGCTGGTGCTTTTTTAATTATAAATGCGTTAACGAGCGTTACAAAGAAGAGAAAAGAAAGAAAAATGTGGGCAATACGCCTTTTTTTTTGCGACGTAAAAATATGGCCTTACTCAGTGACCTGGATTATATGCATTTGAAAAAATTTTACGAGGATGGCTGCAGAAGACTTTGAGAATCTAACATGTCTAGTAGGTCCTAGAATAGCCAAGACTTTCCATTTTTTTTTTGACATCATTTGGGGCGCATCCCATATTTTTTGGCAATTACCGCCCACGCATCATGCTTTATAATTTCATTAAAATACAAGCCGTTTGTAGGATCCCATAATACAGGTTGCCTTTCAAACTGATCAATCAGCTCAAGGCATTTTTCCCTGCTCCAGTCCATTTTCTTCGATAAATGACTTGTCCGCCAAGAACGGAACGCGACAAACACAGCAAATACAGCGAACACAGCAAACGCACCAAACGTCCGTATCCACTGAGCACCAGCGAACGAATAATTCCCTTTGCGCAAATCGCGTTTACCGACAAACCTCGGAAAATGTTCGGCGCATTCTGTTCTGTTTGGCGCAACGTACTGACTAGACAAATTTGTTACAGCGCGCGCGGCGCGTTTGGTTCGTTCGGAGCATTCTGTTGCAAATGAATACGCACCTTAACACTAACAGACAAATTAAATAATTTCGATGTTTATTAATTGATATATGTACAGTTACTTGCAAAAGTATTCGTACCCTGAATTGATATGTAAAGAAATTAACAGCATTTTTATGGCTGTAAGGAAAATTTCATGTAATAAATGTATATTTACAAACACACTATATCAGCAACGCATAAATCAAGTTTTAGCTTCATATTGCATTAAATACCTACATAAAAAAATATCTAATTTTAAGAATAGCAATATCTACGCAGCAAAAGTATTCGTAATGCGCATAACCTCAGTGTCCCAGATATAACGGTGAGGCACCAGTTGTTAAGACTTCAGTTATACATTCAGACGAGTGTAAACAACTAACTGTATCTTGTGTGAATCTGTTAAAATATGTCTAATTATAATGGGACGTAAATCAGAAACAACAGCACAGGAGAGACAAATTGCAGTGCAGTGGCATTTAGAAGGAAAATCATATAAAGAAATAGGTGATTTGTTAAACAGAAGCAAAAGTACTATACAATATATTATAAAAAGATATAACGAAAATCAAATACTTTCCAATATGCCTCGAAAGGGCCGTCCAAGACTACTAACTTCTCGAGAAGAGAAGGCAATAGTGTGTGAAAGTAAAAAATGCCCTTCTACAAGTGCCCCAAAATTGGTGGCATTAGTAAGTAATGGTTTTAACAAGCAAGTGAGTGCAGATACTTGCCGCCAGGTTTTAAAAAAGCACGATGTGTATGGTAGGGTATCTAGAGAAAAAGCTCTTTATTAGTAAAGTAAATCGTCTAAAACGATTAAAATTTGCCAAAAAGTATATTTGCAAGGATCACACCTTTTGGGAACGACTTTTATTTACTGATGAGAGTAAGTCAACATTTTTCAGTCGGACGGCAGACGTTTAGTGTGGCGTAACGTAAACACTCAAGCGCTGAGTTTGAACCGAAAAATGTGTCCAACTTTTAAGCATGGTGGCGGTTCAGTGATGGTGTGGGGAAGTATGAGTACGAGTGGGACGGGGAATTGAGTTTTTTTTTCATGGCATTATGAACAAATTTACGTACTTAAACCTATTAAAAAATAAATTTGCCATTTGAGTCTTACGACCAAAATTGAATCTAGGAAATAATTATTGGTTCCAACAAGACAACGATCCAAAACATCCTGCTTATATAGTGAGGCAATGGACTGTATACAACACTCCCCATCAGTTAATTACATCCCCTCAAAGCCCTGATTTAAATGCAATTGAGCATTTATGGTCGGAAATGAAAATACAGTTACGAAATTATGAAATAAAAGATAAAAACACTCTTAAACAGACAATTACAAATGAAGGCATTATTCCAAAAACCAGACAAGTCCAAAAAAGGTAATTTTCAGAAACTGAAAAAACAGTAGTAGGTACTTCTTTTTTTAGCCCGTAGAAAAAATTCGTAATTTTTATAGGGTTAGATACCACTAATATCTTCTCACATACATAATAAAAAAAAGTATGAACATTACATTCTGAGAAAAAAAATAAAATTAACTGGACTTGTCTGGTTTTTGCAGAAGGAGTAATTAGTACCGTTCTAAATTTTAGTTTTTATTGTTGTACTGTCAATGAAATAAAAACTGGACGTTTTCCACGAAACACCGAACTACTACACTTTTCTCGACGCGCGTTTCGCCAACCAAGTTGGCATCTTCAGGAGAAGATTACAACTTTAGGAGAACATTAAAACAGTTTTAATCTTCTCCTGAAGATGCCAACTTGGTTGGCGAAACGCGCGTCGAGAAAAGTGTAGTAGTTCGGTGTTTCGTGGAAAACGTCCAGTTTTTTGTTTCCACGCCGAAGGTTCCAGTACCCACTCCAGTGCCAATGAAATGTTACAAAACGTTATTATTAGTTACTACGAAGGTAAGTTCTATATCTAACGTGTTACTACAAAAAATGTTCCCAATGTAACCGTCGTTTAGCTCCCTTCACCAGCCATAGAATTGTCACATTACCTATCTCTCTTCTACAGGCGCGCTACCATCAGAATTGTCATAATTAATCTAAATCTCCAAATTAAAATATATTTTATTTTTTTTAAAAAAAAAAATAAAAAAAAAGCCTAAACGAGGCTGTGATCGCAGCTAAAGGTGGACCAACCGAATACTAACTTGGCCAATTTCACCAAATAATCCTGAAGTACGAATACTTTTGCGACCCGTGATTTTCCAATAGAGAATAATTTAGTTTTTATTTTCTAAACAGTAAATGATATGAAGTTCAAGTTTAATTTATGTAATACTTACACATGTATGTTTATAATAAAACGATTATGATTAATTATACTTACACCCATTAAAAGAAAATTGTGGTTATTTACAATTCCCTGTAAAGTACGAATACTTTTGCGAGTAACTGTAGGTGTTTAACACAGAGCTGATTTATCCACTGGCTATCAGCAATTAAAAAAATGTGTATACCTGTTCAGAGTAAATAATGTTCAAAGAGGAATCTGTTTTGTTTTTGTTTTTTGCATATTTCTCTGTTTTGCATAGTTATAAACCAGTTTCCATTGCAATGCATGGCAAGGTGACAAACCATAAGCTGTATAATCATCATTAATTATGTTTGTTGCGTAGCTAGAGTTGCAATATGTTTTTAAATCTAATTATCCATCTTTTTTTGACATTGGAAAAGACTAAGTTAACCATAACGATAAGAGAAAACAAAAACTTGGAGGCATTTCAGAAAACTGCTTCCATTCGCAAAGATATTGGCTTGTCCTGATTGGATCCTGATAAAAGTCTTATTTGTTGAATTTTAAGCCTATTTTATATCCAGACGAAACCAGAAAGGCCGAAAATTCACGGATGGATTGGCGCTGGGCAACCGCTTCTCGGATTATTATCGAAAACATCGGAATTAATTGCATAACTAGGCTTCTGAAGGAAATGCCCACTTAAAAATTAACATAATTGCGGCAATTTTAAGGAAAAATATTTTCCACAAACGGATTATTGTCTGGCCGTGGTGGCGTTTAATTATTGCTCGTCTCGTGAGATACAAACGAGATAAATTTTAATTTCCACCAGCGAGTAGACGCGTTTTATTGGCGGACGACCCGATGGGCAGTTGTTTAATGTTCGAGTCATTAGTAGGTCGCTTTAAATTTGGCGGTAAATTTTCAATTTGCTAGATGAAAAAGTCTGCATGGGTTTTTTTTACGTGACTAATTTCAGCATTTTATGCTTATCTTAAACACCGTTTCTGCAGAGACATGTCAATTTTGCCTGTACATGTTAATGTATGTAAATCTTTATTCGTTCATACAAAACATGTTAATAGTTCTGGTTTTTAGTAATCTGTCGACATTCTGTTACCGATGGTGCCGATTTAAGTTAGTTTAACATATGCATATTATCATGAATAATTTAAAGAAATACTTTGCTAAAAAAACACATACAGTTAGTAGAAAACGCGAAAAACGATGCAAGGTCCTTTGTGTCAGTACATCAATAGGTACCATATATAGATACATCCAAAAAAACGTCATCAACTATGGCTATGAACGAGTGAGATGGAAATAGCGGTCATGTCTAAGCTTTTCGGTTATGTCAAACTTGTGACAAGTGACTGTCACAATTTGTAAAATAGACAATGGCTGTCATATGATGTGACAGTCTTGTCAAGTAAATATGGTTATAAATTCGATTAAGAATAGAAATACCTCTTTTTTTTCTTGGCCAACTTTGATGACGTTTTTTTTGGATGGCTCTATATTATCATGCATTTTTCAAAAGGTTAGATTGCTAACTTATCGGCTTGATCATATTGAGATACCACCAAAGACTAAACGATGCCATTATTGGATAAATATGTTAAATAGGTATGTACTATATACATACATACATACATACAGTATACGAGGGGGTACCCAAAAATAACCGGAATTATTTTTTAAAAGCTATATATTTTCAATTTTTTTTACAAAACATCCCCTTCAAAATACTCTCCATTACAACAGATACATTTGTCCCACCAGTGCTTCCACTATTCGAAACATTTTTTGTAGTCATCTTTAGAAATGGCTGACAGCTCTTCCCTGTTTTTTTTCTTGACCTCTTCAATATTGTCAAATCGGTGTCCTCTCATGCCCCTTTTCATGTGTGGAAATAAGAAAAAGTCGCACGGAGCCAGGTCAGGCAAGTAAGGTGCGTGGGGCAGCGGAACTATGCCATTTTTAGTCAAAAACTGGCGAACAGAGATGGATGTGTGTGCAGGTGCATTGTCGTGGTGGAAGAACCAGTCTCCTGTCTGCCACAAGCCACAAATCGGGTCTTTTTTGACGAACACTGTTGCGCAATCTTCTTAAAACTTCCAAATACAAGGTTTGATTGACGGTCTGACCTTGGGGGAACAAACTCTGAATGAACTAAACCCTTGATATAAAAAAAGCAAATCAGCATTGTTTTGATGTTTGATTTGACTTGACATTTTTTTGGACGGGGTGACAATGGCCTTTTCCATTGGCTTGACTGTTGCTTTGTTTCTGGGTCGTAACCAGAAAATCATGACTCATCACCTTTGACAGAAAATCTGGATCAGTTTCAAGCTGTTGTTTCAAAGCACGACATGTTTCAACTCGACATTCTTTTGGACAAAATAACTCACTAATCTCTGACATTTGATCAATTGTCTGTCGACGGTCTGTGAGCACGAGTTCTCGAAATTTTTCAATATTTTCGTCGTTTCGGAGAGTTGACGAACGTCCAGAACGAGGTTTGTCACCAATCAACATGTCGCCATTTTTAAACCGAGCAAACCACTCGTACACTTGAGTTTTTCCCATAGCGTCATCTTTGTAAGCTGTATTCAACATTAAAACAGTTTCACAGCTGCGCGTTGTTCACTTAAACTTGCCATCATAAAAAATGAAACAACAGCGTTAGCAAAAACAATTACTGCAGATGAACAGAACAAGTTAGGTCGACAACACAGGTAGCACTGAACTGGCAATGAGTTGCGTTATACACGCCTAACGGCAGAAATGCTTACTACACAAGCTCCGCCCACAGCAATGCTGTTCCGGTTATTTTTGGGTACCCCCTCGTATACATGGCATACTTTATACTGTCGCCTAACTGTTTGTTTTTACCGTTACTTAAATATTTAGTAAGCGTAACGGTAGTACAATTGTGAGTAATATTTGTTTGTATTTTAAATCAGAAGGATTTTTTTATGCTGTACCAATTTCTATTAGAACAAGTGACTAATGATTTATAAAAAAAGGCAGATTTCTTATTTATTTTTTTGGTACATGTCAACGTTGCAAAGCTATACCAGGCGTGTATGTGATGAATGTGATGAATTTTACATCCGAAACATGAAGAGAGATGTTCTAAATGAGTCCCACACTCCCGTCCTTGACTTTGACGGTGCGAGGGCTCGGTTTTCATTGAAATAGGGAGGGTATAAAATCGACAATAAATGCGAACCTCCTCACCACGTAATTACTGACCCGCGCCCGGTAGGTGTGCCTACAGTGTACATCTGTCTTATTTTGTCCTGCAATTAGATCTTACTTCCTTCTTCTTCTTATTTGGCTATTTATTTCATAATATCCCTGTATATACGCAATAGGCATAGGCCCTAAGGTTCGGATGGAGGTAAAATTTAAAACCGTTAAAAACCTGTAAAGGGACGATCCATTTCAATACTGAATAAAAAAACAACATTGTTTAGATTTTTTGACATGCGAAATCGAAGGTGTTATATATGTATACATATGTTTATATATACATACAATGTTAATAATATTCTTAAACATTTCAACATATGTACGTAAATATTATTCTAATAGGGAAGACGTGGAAATTTGTAAATAAAATTCTTCACCTGATGGTACCGTGCTCGGTGCCGAGTTAGGTACTTAAAAAATTGTTGATTACAAAATAAATAGGTAATGCTATTCAGTGTAATTTAAATCAAGTTCTATTTGATATTTTAGGTGACGATATTATTTATCACCCCATGTGATTTTTTTATGTACCAGTGATAATTATATTAAGGCTTTTCACATCACAAGTTTTTTTTTTGGTGACGTGAAGTGACTCAGATTAAAAAAACTACAGCTTTTATATAAAATTACTCCCTATTTATATTTTACACCATAAAAATTTACACTATTTTTTATTCCATTCCATTTTTGTTAGTACCGATTGTTTTTTTTTGTACTCAAGAATCCGCAATAACGTTTTCCTATATTTGTAAAGTAACATTATACGCTCTATTGATTCTTGGTACCAAAAAATAGTTATTTCGACAAAAAGCAAAACAAGAATTGACCTCCAAATTATCACGACCTTGTGATCATTCCAGTGCTTCTGATGGACTCGGTGGTATGTTTTTCGCGTGATATGGGAATGTCCAACAGCAGAAGGTCTCGTCGTTGCTACAGTTTGATGTGATTTAGTAATGCACACATTCTAAACGAACCGATTCGAATTAATGAAGGATTTTCTCGTTTTCAGTCAATGAATGTGTAACAATTGTGAGTCATGCTGTATGATTATCGAAATTTCAATGGAACAGCCACCGTCAATACCAGTCTACATGACAGCAACAAAGGAACAATCGGCTACTGAGTGGATCAAACATAGTTTAATTGCGGTAAAAAAAATAAATAGAAAAGGTTGTCAATAGATGTTATATTTCTAATTAGAAATCAGTGACTGGTAACTGCTGCTACTTTTTCTATTTTTGCGTGTTTTGAGGCTAAGTTTAACCTCAAAACTTAATTTTTAGTTTTCACTTCAGTTCAGACCACGTCAAAAAGCGAAATCCAAAATTCCTAAAATAGACAGTGTCGTCTGGAACTCTTACAAAACAGTTTCCACAAATGGTAAAAAAGAAAATGTAACAGTGTAAAGCTTAATGTCCGTGTTTAATTAAAATTATTTAAGTGTAACTAATATGTTTAAACAAGCTTCACTATAAAAAATAGCTGACTAATTGTGATGAACTCCAGAGTCTGGGGAGCATTGGCGCACGTGAATTTCAGGTCTTCTAAATCTATGCCGCCTAAATCTAGTTACCTCAATATGATAGACAATCTCTGACTTGCAGAAATCGCTTCACGCATATTTGTATCCTTCTTCTCGATGTCGGGGCGTACTAACTCCAGTAGATAATCAAAACTTTCTTGGTCCATTCTCCAAAAGTTCCTGTAGTCCTCTGGTTCCGAATCACGCAGAAAATTGAGTAAATGTTCATGAGTGAACGGGTTTCCTCATTTTGTACCACTCCTTGGACCACCCTCGTTTTTTCTTTTGTTGTTTTTTCCGCTTGAGGGCAACCGGTGAGGAAGCCCAAATCTGTATTCGAAACCATTGTTCACCGCCAAAATCAACAACAGGCTAGAACAAACAACAGGTGTGCATTACTCCACTTCATGACTTCCACTGATGAGGGGGTTTTCATCAAAAGATTGAAGGGCTGATTGAGGTTGATCGAAGCGCGTGTCAATCGATTGACTCAATCATTTGATCAAGCAGATTTATCGTCTAGGGCCTCCTTTATAAAGTAATTCGGATACAAAGTCTCAATTGCAATTTCACAAAAGAACGCAAATTACATTGCTCCAAAGCCCTGGAAGGGCTTGAATCACATTTTCAAGCACAAAGCACTGAAGCCATGCCCAGCTTTGAATGTAGGTGTGTTTAATTTGTTTTATATAAAAAAAATGGCAATAAAATAGAGCATCCAAATTGCAATGTTTAGTTGCGGTGATTGTTATTGATGTGCGTTGTGTAAACAAAATTTTACAAGGTCTGTTGCAGAATCGATTTCCAACAGTTGGAATATTGTTATTAATATGCATTGGTACGCGTTGGTTTCTAATTTGGTGTGAAGATGTAGAATACGTTTTTATAATGTATCATCTGTCGTGTGCAATAGTTAATATATGTACCTATACTTTGTTGCTATTTTGTATGGAAATTAATGTAATAATTGTTATTTATAAAGTCTACATTTCCCTTTGCTTTAAGTAAAATGATCATTCAGATTTTAGTAAACACTTTTCTTTTACTTTTAATATTTTCTTTAATAAAATATGGTTGTACTATAATTTAGCTTGGTGTTTTTAGAGAACTCATTATTAAATTCATTTGCGCTTTCTCCGATAGTTGTAAATTTCTTATTATCAGAAAATTATTAGAATGGCTGGGAGCGTTTAAGGTTTACATAAGTCAGATAATGTTTAAAGAACAGTGGTAGATAATACGCCCTTCTGGAAACCCCAAAAACTAAACTGATTTGAGTCTGACAGTTGATTACAGTTTCTTGTTGTTCTGTAAACAAAGTTATACTCTGCATAAATCCTCATTTGAGAAATGTTTCACAAGTCTTGGGAAAACCGCAAAATGGGCGATGTTAACGTATTCGTAATACAAACATAGAATAGTTTTTATAATCATTACTAAGAAGGTATTTCCCTTTCTTAAATGGAATGCTCACTTGTGTTCGGTAGCAAGTCTACGGTATACACGTTTACAATCGCAGTTAACGGTGATTTCTCTAAAAGTGTTTAGCAAACAATGTAACTTGTTAAGTTGTTACTGGTGAGTGTTATGCCGCTTTAATGTTTTATTTTTGCAACGTAGGGGTCTTGCCGATTTTGTTTGATGATTATTAAACCTTACGATACAAGTTACGAAATAAATAATAACTCTACCGACAGTGTGGGCGCAACCGTTGAGTATACAGGGTGATTCAGTAACAATGGAAAACCCGGAAACTGATAATATTAAAGGTAAAATGATAATTGGCGTGAACACGCTTTATGACAGTGTTGATGGTTAAATAATACAGAATATTGAAATTTGAAAGAGTATATTTCATTTTGATTTGTTTTCATTAATTATTCTGAAAGTTTTACCCAGTTTGGTTTGGTACCTTTTTTTCTGTAGAACAAAAAAAGAGCATGCAATCAATTTTGACGTTACTCGTAGCGCTTGCTAGTTATACATAATCAATAATCATTATAGTATAATAAATAACCAAGCATTATAAAAAAATAAAATCAAATTAATATGATGAAAATATTGAACTAAAACGCAGTCGTAGCCTTCTACTTCGTCTAATAAAACTTGCCAGTGATTCTACTTCCATACAATTTTTATTTGTGTTCTTATAATTATGTATAAGGAGAAAGTATTCTTATGTTATTTTTTCTCTTATCTTTTGGAGATTTCACGCGGTTTATATAGTCTTAACCACCAACGCAGTACCATATTAATATACAATTATTATTTAATTACATATGTTATGGCATTGTTTCCGCTTTTATAAATCATTTTGAACGTTTTTTGTTAATTTACTCTGAAGGTTCCTGCTCATTATACACACCTGATTACTTTTAAATGTATATAGTTAAAGTTAATATACAAAGTGACCTTCATGCAGTAACAACAAGTTCTACTAATAAGAATATTATAAATAAAGAGTCTGGAAGTATTTTTTTTTGTTCCCCTATTAGCGTTGTTTACGTTTACTAATTTTTTTATATCGTTATAAGGTGATTACACTCTACTTTCACACGATCTTAGTCCGTGACATAAAAGCTTAAGTTCCTTGGTAAGTGCACGCGAGTTTTGCAAAGTAATTCAGGTAAAATCTGGGTAATTCCAGGCCTGGTTTTTGTATTCCTTTACTTAGTAAACCTGTTTTCAAAAATCGATCAACTCAATCTAATTTTACGAATAGGAAAAATTAAATTATAAATACCTTATGCAAATACCTTATACAGGTAGGAAAAAGGTTCATTTTGAGATGGTAGATTAAAGCGGCCCATAGACGAGCAACTTGGTTGTCAATTTTGTCCATTTGTGTTCTTGTATTTAATAATTTCCTTTTTTGGTTGCTGTTATGGCTACTAGTTCAAATAATGAATCGTGGAGGCAATTTCTGGAGGCGTTGAAAGGTTTTGAGGTACTTAGAGGTCAAGTCGATGTATTTAAAAACAAAAATAGAAAAAGGTTGAGGGAGAAACTTTGGAACTTTACAAGGAATTGGATAGAAATGCAATTTCGAATACTTTGAAGAAAAACGATCAATAACATCAAGAGATGCTACACGCATGCAAAGAGACAGCTAAAAAACAAAACCTTACTCATTTTCTACAAAAAATATTTTCTGCTTTCTATTTTCTACTGAAACACACTAGGAGTGGACGCTATTCTTTCAACTTCACAAATTGATGTTGAGGTTCAGGTCGTTAACTTCTTGTTCAGTCTGTAGCAAACAGGTTTACAGCAGGTTTTGTTTCATCTATGGACTGCTTTGTAGCTGAAAGATTCGGCGTGGGAGAGAATAGATGACGCCTTGAGTCGCCTGCGAAGAATGTTGTTAATGTTTGAGTTTTAATTGATGATCGATACAATACGGACAGTTAAATAAAAGCATTTAGCATATGCATATGCACAGAAAAGCATTGTTGTTTAAAGACTTAGCTTTCCAACCCTGTATATGTATATTCCGGGTTCCCACAATCATTATATTATGCATAGGTATTTGAGATTAACTCGATTGAGTATTAGACAACAATAAAAGACCTACTGTAAAAATCTACAGTGTTTAATGGATATTTACCATTTAAATTTTAAAATAAAAAAGTGATTTAGGACTTTTTTTTAGCAATTGGTCATGATTAGCCACTGATGGTAGAGCTTTTAACTCGCGGGCTACAAACAAAAACTACGTCAACCACTCGAGGTCATTCGACCCCTCAACGTGTTTCGCCAGCATGCTGACAGAATTGTTTTGAATTTTACAGTCCTCTTAAGTGCTAGCGAAACATTTATTAATCATTATATTTCACTGTCTAAAGTCTTTCAAAAGCACTAAAGTACTTTTCTACTCCCAATGTTAGTCCACTTTCAATTATTTCTAAATAAATATATTGTACAATGTTCGAATACTAACCTGATATTTTCCTGGCATCTTAGCGACTTGAAGTATCCGATATACCGGAGGTATTGATTTACCTTTTTTTTTTTTTTGGATAAAGTATTCCAGACTAGTTGTAAGCTATTTGTTTTGCAGGTAAATGGTTTCCGCATCGGAAAACCACAAATCCTTCGGGATCGACAACCTGGGCTTTCAGGACACGACGACCAACACCAGAAAGCTGGGTCGCTCGGTGAGCGTGAACGCGGAGGTGGAGAGCTTCCCCCTCTACAGGACCCAGAACAGCTCGAACACGCTGCTGCGATGGCGACGCGGCCGCGACGAGCCCGGGGTCACGGTCGAGGAGGAGCTGCCCTCTGACGACTACGAGTACATGGAGTGCGGACCCTCTCCGCCGGCCGATCACACCCCCAACATCTACGAGAGCTTCGAGGAGTTCTCCACCAGCGAGCTGACCGTGCAGATATGCCACGACACGATCAAGATGAACCTGCTGGAGCACATGAAGCTGTCCTCGGGCAGGCACCAGCTGCTAGACGACATAGAAAGCAAGAAGACGATGGCGGAGAACCTGAGGGAGGCGTTTTCCGGAGCGTCGAAGACGGAGATCAACATAGCCTTCCTGTGGGCGGCGTTCATGAAGCGCCACGATCTCTTCGAGGGTCTGCTGAAGCTGGGCGCGCAGCTGCGCTACCACGAGCCCAGCCAGGGTCTCACCGCGCTGCACCTGGCCGCCTTCAGCGGATGCGTCCACGGCACGCAGTTCCTCATAGCGCAGGGCTGCGATGTGAACGCCATCTACAAGTGTTACTCTCCTCCTCCACTGCGCCGCCTTCGGGGACAGTCCGGACACCGCCATCGTCCTCCTCAATAACGGCGCGAGGGTACAGGCATTGACCAACAGCCCGCACAGTTGCCACGAGAGCGTGCTGCACTGTGCCGTGCGCGCCAACGCTATCGCCTGCGTGAGGCTCTTCACCCACGAGGGAGCCGACGTGGGGGAAGTGGAGCTGTCCGGAGTATCGCCCATACACTTGGCCGCCGACCTGGGGCATCCGCAGTGCCTCAAGATCCTCATGGACACCCAAGGAGTCAACGTCAACGCGAGGACCAAGGAGAAGGAACAAACTCCCTTGCATCTGGCCGCTGAGGGTGGATACATGGAGTGCGTGGAGATTCTGCTTGAAAAAGGAGCCGACGCCAACATGAGGAACCACAGGGCGCAGACCCCTCTCCACTTGGCCGCTAGGGCGCAGGCCTACGACTGCGTAGAACTACTGCTGAGGAAGGCGAACGCCGATCCCAATATCGGAGACTGCGACAAGAGGACGCCGCTCCATGCCGCCGTTGGCAAAGCCGCGCGGAGCTACGACATAATCGAGATCCTAGTGAGCTACGGCGCCGACGTAAACACCAAAGACCAGTACGGTTACACGCCCCTTCACATAGCCGCCCTGAACGAGCTGTCCCAGTGCGTGGAGATACTCATCTACCACGGGGCGGACGTGACGGCGAAGTCCAAGTTCGGGATGACCGCCCTCGGGATAATCACCAGAAAGACGCCGGCCTCGCTGGCGATGGTCACCCAGAAGCTCGACTCGGCCATCACGCTGCACCACCACCCGGAGTCCTCCAACCGCGAGGTGGAGTTGCGACTGGACTTCCGCGGCATCCTGCAGTACTGCCACCCGCGCGAGATCAGCTTCCTGAACACGTTCGTGGACGAGGGCCAGAAGGAGATCCTGCTGCATCCGCTCTGCTCCGCGTTCCTCTACCTCAAGTGGGAGAAGATCCGGAAGTACTACATCGCCAGGATGATGTTCTGTTTCGTATTCGTGCTCAGCCTGTCGCTGTACGTGTTGACGGCGCTTGCTCACAACTGCTACAACCACGGGAAGAACAACACACAGCCCCAGAACGTCATAGAGCTGTGCGAGAAGAAGTCCATGATGGGGCACATGTTGAGGAACAACCCGTTCGTGATAGAAATGCAATGGTTCGTGCTGGTGGGGATAACCTGTTGCGAGATACTGAGGAAGGTGTACGGCATAGCGGGATATCCGACGGTCAGGCAGTACTTGTCACACCCGGAAAACATAATCGAATGGACCGTCATAGCCAGTGTGTTCGTCATATCGTTCATATACACTGGCCGCACGTACACGTGGCAGAACCACGTGGGTGCCTTCGCTGTGCTCTTCGGCTGGACCAACTTGATGTTGATGGTGGGCCAGCTGCCGGTTTTCGGATCATACGTCGCTATGTATACTAGGGTGCAGGGTGAATTCGCGAAGTTACTCCTCGCTTATTCTTGCTTGCTCATCGGCTTCACCATCAGCTTTTGCGTGATATTTCCCGACTCGTCCACGTTTGCCAACCCTTTCATCGGGCTGATCACTGTACTGGTCATGATGACTGGGGAACTGAGTCTGGATCTTCTGGTAGACGACGATCCCGAGGGACCCCCGTTTTTGCTGGAGGTCAGCGCGCAGGTTACCTACATCCTGTTCCTCCTCTTTGTGACGGTGATCCTGATGAATCTCCTAGTAGGCATTGCCGTCCACGACATACAGGGCCTCCAGAAGACAGCTGGCCTGTCCAAGTTGGTGAGGCAAACCAAGCTGATATCCTATATGGAACTAGCCTTGTTCAATGGGTACTTGCCCCAGTACCTCTTGAATCTTCTGCATTGGACGGCACTGGTATCTCCTAAAGCCTACAGGGTGGTGTTGAATGTGAAGCCCCTGAATCCTAGAGAGAAACGTTTGCCCAGGGACATACTGAAGGCAGCTCACGACATCGCGAAAAAGAGGAAAAATTTCGGGCATACGATCTCGTCGCAGGGCAGCAACACCACTTACTCCAGGAAGCTGATCAACAACAATCTGGACCAGAACAGCGAGATCCTGGAATATACTAACGCCCTACCCTTGCTGCAGAGCAAAATAGAGAAAAGCACTGAACAAATTGAACACTTGAGCAAGGAGATCAGAGAGTTGAAAAGTGCCTTTGATGCCAGCCAAAAGACTATTGAGCAGCTGCTCAACACCCTCTTACAGACAAGGCGGAGCACCAAATGTTGATGATATAAAACTGTGATTCGATTATTATATTTTATACACTGTGTCAATTAGACATGTATTTTATGTAGCTTAGATTTCCCTTATAAGCTAAAAAAAAAAAAAATAGAGGGAGATTGTTTAGCTTTTCCTGATAAGGAATTTAGACAAGTGGAAGCGATTATCGTTAAACCATGACAAATTTCAGCAATTTTATTGCATATCAAATTGCTTTGTAGTATCATCTCGACTCGTACCTTTCTTCTTGGTAAATAATTGAATTGTTGCCATTAAAAAGTGTGATATTAGTAATATAGTGAGATTGTTACTTTTATTGAGATTATGATCTAGCGTAGATTACAGAATCCTGACAAATAAAGTTGTACCTTTCCTGTTACATTGTTGTATGCTTTTACATTTTACTCACTGGACCATGTTAATCATCTGTTATGTAAAATATTAATAAAAAATGCTTCGACATTGGGTTTTCTGTTACATCCTCTTATTAACAAATTGACCATATTGGTTTTTCATCATATTTTCAATTTGATTTTTTTCACTGATAAAATGATACATACAAACTGTATCCCTTGAAGTTAACAGAGAGTAAAATAGTGAGTATTATTGGATAGTGGTTTCTGTGACCTAATGTTTGGCCAAGCCCACTGTCGAGATTTTTCATGATAATTGGTTCACTCACTTACAATTTGTTGAGATCAAGGGAAGCAATCGATTTGTCTGAATGGTCTGTTAAACACGATCTGAAAGTAAGTGCTTTTACAAATGATAATGTAGTTTATGCAGAAATTAGAAGACTAATTTATTTTTATTTTTTCAAGAAAATTGTGGATTTTCTCTCAACAATGAAGTCTTAAAATTATGCATAACATAACCTAACTTTTTACCAAACAACTTTTAGCATATATATTACATATTACTAGATTCTATTTATACATTAGTATTGTCCAATTGGATTAGAAGCATGATCTTAGGGATACTGAACTGAATATATGTATGTATATACTTTGTTAGAACACACACATTTTTTTCAGTTGTTGTTTCCCCTGATTTTTACAAATATGCTGAACAAGGTCGACGTAGAATGTAATGTGGAAGGTGGTGGACCCTCAGGTCAGGCTGGAGCTCTTAGGTGGGGCATCGCGTGGGGCTTAAGGAGCTTCGTTGATCAGGACACGATAGAACGGATGAGGTTAGGTGAGTATATTTTGACCCAAAATGGTGTATTAAAATGTCTATGAAAATTTGATTATGACTTATTGTTGTTCCTGATTAGCTGGTTTGTTGACGAGAGACTTCCGTACCAGAGAGAGAAAGAAGCCTGGACAGGCGGGGAGCAAGAAGGAAGTTCACTTGGAAGAAACGTTAATTCTGATTTTAGTGTTAATTTTATTTTTATAAATTAGAAATAAATCACTTTAAAGTAAATCCATGGTATCTTTTAAAGAATCGAGGTTTTAAAAAGGTACAGGCCTGAAAATTTTGATTTTTTTTTAATTTATGTAAAAAATACACTGGGATAAGTAAACATTAGGAAAAGGTGGGAAGGTACTCTGTTGTTTTGGATAAATGAATTTAAATATAAATACAGTACATCAAGAATAGATGTATAGTCTTCGAATTGCGCACAACGAATGTATGTAGTACGAGGTAGAATGACTTTACTCGAGAAATATAAGAGAAACCCTCAAACAAGAAATAATACATTGTACTTCTCGAAGCGTTCACGGCTGCAGCAACAAAATAAATGAGCATAATTTCAGGTTTTGTCTATTGTGGCCAAGGGCAAAGCTACTATTGATGCACTTGTAGTTTCTTAGGTAACAATAAATTAATTATTCAATAAAAGTAGAAATACAATTATATATTATAATAACAGATATTATGCAACAATTTATATTCCTTATTTGCCATTAATGGAATTGCATAACATATTTATGTAAACAAAAAATCACTGATTTACATACTTGCCTTAACTCCCAAATTTTTAACAATTTGATCTTAATTGTTAAATTTAATCTAAATTCCTGTAATGTGGCGAACTATTTTTTTTCTGCTATGACATAAAGCGACTAGCCACTGCCCTCTAGTGTGCCTAAATGGGACTCGACGTATTCCGGTGGGTCCGACAAGGTCGGCAACCACCAGGCGTCGGTCCCAGGAGCACACCGCTAAAAATAGGTACGTTAAGTTAAAGCAGAATCAGAACAATTCCCATTAATTGTTAGTCATCATTAGAAATCACAGATCTGGATTACGACCTTATTAGGTCTCATCAGTGCGATATATCTGACGATGAACAACAATGAACAAGAATCTCTGTTTATCTTTTCGTTAGTATCCTGTTTATTCTGGAGGCCAAGAGATACGCTATATGTACGGAAACAAAGTCGCTGCTATTGCTTTGGGGCTGTGGCCCATAGCCAAAAATTTCAAGTAACATTTCTGGCTCTGCACTGATGCCGAGTGCAGTCACTTCAAAAATAATTTAGTATGTTGTTAGTAAACATCCGTGTTAATGTTATATTTTGTTAGCTTTTTTAAAATCTCATTCTATTATCAAATTTTATGAAAAACGTTCGTCCGGGTTATTTCTTGTCACCCTTACGTAACGTAGATAATGAAACGGCAGTAACAGTTCCTTAGTTTTATTAACTACAAAAAAGATATAAAATATCACATTTCAGTCAGCGGATGGAGGCCCAAAATGCTCATTCCATTTTTTAATACTTCCCTAGCTGTGTTGAACAACAGTAATCGTTGAGAGGCCACGTCAGGACTAGAGCCTTTCACTTGTAGAGTCTTTAAGGTTTTATTTATGTAATTGCTGTAATAAAAAAAAATATTGACAACATAACGACTCATAAACATAAATATTTATAGATGGCAACTTTTTTGAGAATACTGTTGAATTTTTCGTTGCGTAAACAAGCCATGATTACTATTTCTTACAAAAAAAAATATTTACCACAACTGAAACAGGTAAGTGACTAGGATGTGCGCCTCTAGCTGTTCATTGGCTCTATACAGAATGTCGTGGAATTTTGCCAGCTCCTTTAGCAACATTAAAGCCTCGGGTTCTTCCAGAATCTCCGGAATGCATTCACGAGCTGCGATAGCTCCTGAATTTTTTTCAAGGCTGTGCAAGCGACAGTAGGTGTACTGCAGTTTGATGCCCGTGTCGCCTTGTACCTTAAAAAAGGCTATTAGTAGGTTTTTAAACTGTATTAAAAAAATCATTTTCATAGATGATAAAGTTATCGGCTTTTCATAATCTTTTAATAGGGAATTGCATTTAATTTCAGTCAAGTCGTGACCTGTGGTTTGCACAGCAACCATTTTTTGATCGTGAAGTCTTTCGTTAATAATAATAATAATAATAAAACTGAAAGTATAGATACTTTAACAGATTTCGTTTACTACTAAAACTTACCTGCAAGACTTTGTCCCAATCAAAGTCATAATCCTTTTGTCGTCTTTGTTTGAGGTCATTTATAATGACACAAGAGACTCCCAAAATATCAGCCACTCTGCCATCGTTAATCGGAATTTTTGTAGCTTAAAAATATCAAAATTAGATTAGCAACTTTAAAATTCAGTTTTAAATATTCAAATTTAAAGAAAATAAAAAATTTAAAAACCATTCAAAATATTTATTTTTACTTCATACAAGGCCTGATATAAAAGGAAGGAAGGAGATAATATATTTTTTATTAGCATGTAACCACTTACTTGGTGACTCTATTTGTCTTTTTATCATTATTTCCCTGCACTCATCCAAAATATCCTTCAAAAACACCGCGGTGCCCTTCCGAGTGCTCATCCCCTTAATCCTTCCGAACCTCACGTGAGTCAGTCTGTCGGACCAAGGCAGATCCATTTTATTTATTATACTTTTCAGTGCCTGAAAGTGGTCATTTTGTCCGTTTTCTACCACGTACAGCATCCTATCGAAATTATATTTTTTAAATCTATCCACAGCAGCCGCTATGTCCCCTAGTTAAGTATAAAGTTGTACCGTCGTCTTAATCACTGATACTTTTCTCTCGTTAATGACTGCGACTTCTTTACCGTCCTTTTCTTTGTGTATAATGTTCTTCTTACGTAAAATCTCTATGATGGCCTGTATATCTTTTGTGCTGTAATCAGATTCGTAGTTATACTCATCAAATGATACACCCAACCTACTATATGTATTTTGCAGTTCCATTTTTGTGTACGATAAGTAGTCCTTCCAGAATTTTAAATCGTCCGGAGAACCCCTTTCCAGTTTTAAAAATTCTGATCTGGCTTTCTCTAAAACTGCTGGGTCTTTTTCTGCTAATTTGTTAGCATGTACATAAGACTGATATAAGAGCTTTATGGGGTCCCTTTGGATGGCTTCTGGAGTATACTTCAAATCCTCAACTCCTATTTTGATAAAGCCAAACTGTGTACCCCAGTCTCCAATGTAGTTCAATTGTGTTACCTTGTTCCTCAAGAAAATATTCAAATTACTTATAAAGTTTCCGATAATTGTCGAGCGTAGATGGCCAAAGTGAAATGGTTTTGCAATATTAGGTGAGCTGTATTCCACAACGATAGTTTTCGGTTTAAAGTTTAAATCCAGGAACGTCGCAGTTTTCAAAAAACATCCTTCATGAAGATGTTTTTATCTATTTCAAGGAAATCTTTCAGGTTAGCTCGGTCTCTTATTAGGTGAATGTTCTTGATTATGTCATCGGGTGTTATCTTTAAAATCTCCGTTATGTTTGTAACACCAAGTTGCCGCTCTAACACGTTCAAGGGCACGTTTAATTCGGTCTTGCCTCCATTCTCCTGACCTATTTGTATGAGCGGTTGTATTAGGGAGGGTGAATATTTTGTTGACTTGTGAAGACAGTCTATTATCTAAAAATGTTTTTTATGTAATAACATTAGGGTAATTATTTATTTATAAATTTATTACCTTTCGTCCTAGGTACAATTTTAACTTCGTTGACATGCTTTGTATTAGTTCACACAGAGAATT
The DNA here is from genome assembly GCA_029963805.1 of Aromia moschata. Lineage (NCBI taxonomy): Eukaryota > Metazoa > Arthropoda > Insecta > Coleoptera > Cerambycidae > Aromia > Aromia moschata. The sequence goes on from JAPWTK010000131.1 coordinate 1,088,791, forward strand.
TAAATACTACATTAATTTTTCTTGGTAATTAATTACCTCTCAAATTGCCAAAAATGATGGTTAATTTAAAGGTTATGTTTATGTTGACATATTTTTCAGTTACAGTGGATGATTGTATCGAGTGAAAGTAGTTTGGCTACTGCTATATAGGTGGCACCTTGTTACATTTAGTTTTAAAATAAAAATAGAAAGTAAGTCTCCATAATTTTTACTATTGGAATTTTAAATAGATCGTCTTACTTTACGAATTTAGCTTAAATTCATTTTATCCCTTCAACAGAAACTGGGTTTTTGGGGTCAGTAAAATATTTATCAAATATATCGCTCCCAATCGAATCTGCTGGTGATGTTCCTCATTTGTTTGGACTGTGGTTGACGTAGCGCAACTCCGCTCGCCAACTGTTCGTGACAGTCGGTGTGGGAAGTGTGGGACGGGATCTGTCAAACGTAGTGTTTAGTGGTCTCGCAGGAGCCGTAGGTGTCGGTTTGGTCAGTTGTGGTGCCCTGTGTGGTGTTTTGTGATTTTTTTTGTTGAGGTGACAGTGTCAACAGGTGCAATATGACGGGCAGATTAGCGGGTCAGACTATAAACGACAGACTTTTGGCCGCCAAACACAGCCTGGCCGGTCAGGGACTGGCCAAGTCGGTCTGCAAGGCTACCACGGAAGAGATGATCGGCCCTAAGAAGAAACATTTAGATTGTAAGTCCGTTAGTCATTCCATTTACTTAACAAGACACTTTTGTCGTTTGGACAGGCGAGTTATATCATATCGCCTTCTAAAGATGCGTAATGAGAGAGTTAAAAACAGGTTTGGTGAACGTACAAAAGCTTCAAAGTTTTCGAAACGCTCACCTATCCGTATGGGAGAATTTTTATTGTTCGGATATCTGATAAGCGTTCTTTATTGTTTGAAAAATATAGATAAGATGCGTTCACGTTTCGTGCGTACGCGAAACTTTATTCAACATTTTAACTGAAATTAATTCATGATTACTTGTTTGAACAGACACGGGAAAGGGAATTCAGTTACCTGTGTCTTTGGAATGCCGTTTTTTGTGTGGTCTACCGCGGTGGGAAAGGTTCGTTTTGTCCGATCCAGATTGAGAAACAACACATAGTCTTTGAATAGAAGTTTCAGTCGCAGTTTTCAGGGTGTATTTTGCATTGTTGGCTCAACGTGTTTATTTGGCACACGTGTAGATACGTTTTCTTCTGATCAAATTTTGACCGTTAGCATTTCAGCTAACGGTTAAAAGTAGATTTTTTACCGGCCATTCTTTATGCCGCGACGGGACTCATTCCTCTCTACTATTAATCTCGAGAGAAAGAAGAGTACACACGTTGGGTCCGCAAACCCGATTGGCAATAATGAAAAGTGAATCCTAATGTAGGCAGTGGGTAGTTTCACGCCTTTATTGTTTGTATTATGAGGTTATCCGTGCATTAATGAGGCATGAGTCACAGCTTGAACGCCAATAATTAAATAGTATCAGTACATACACGAGTATTTACATACTTGTACAGTACGTTGTATTTAGCTTGTCGCACTCCAGCCAGCACCGGATATTCTGAGAATAATCTGCGGATATACGTTTCAGAATAAATGAATATTCATGGGATGTACTCTCGAATGTACCTTAGATGTGTGTATATTCACATACCTACTATAATCTTTTCAGAACATTTTTATAGGTATATCAAACGTGAATATTCTCTTATGAAGTATTCCATAGATACTCAGCTCGATATACAGAATATTCCAGGACTATTCTTAGTATGTTTCTGATTCATAGATATTCTGTATTCAGTGGATTTACCTACATATTATTGCAGGAATATATTCCGGCTTCGCCGTCACATTAAACCTCTAATTTTGATTAATATAATATAAACTTTAATTTTTATTAAAGTCAATGGAAGTGAGAGAGGACAACCGGGTGTTTTGTATGATTATATGATATGATGATTATGAGGATAGTGGGTATAATCTATGTAGGTATATCTGAAAATGTCTACATTTACACCAGATTATACCTACATCCGAGGGTACACGCCCTCAAATGTACCTTAGATATGTATATTCATATACACAATCCACTATAATCTTTTGAGAATACCAGTAACTAGGTATAACTAGTATAAGTTTTTGAGAATCGGTATTCATATAAAAAATGGTCAAAAATGTAAAGAGGGAACAATTATATCTATACTCTAACACTGTAGTAAGTATATCAAACGTGAAATATTCTTTTATGAATATTTCATAGATATTAGACACGTATTAAATATTCCCTTATATGCACCCATACAACGGCAACATCGCGCGTGTCACAAAAAGTAACCTCAAACAAAATGTCGTCCGACCTTGAAAATATACCTGTCATTTGAGCAGCGTACGAAAGTGGATCGTAACAGATTTTCTTGGACTTGTCGGATTTTAAATATACGTGAACGAATTATACACATCGTCTAACGATATTAAAGTAAAAGTGATACCATTAAACATGCGGCTGTAATTTGCAGAGAAAGTAAGGCAGTAAGGCAGGCCTAATAAGTCAGCTGAAAAATAAAGCTCCATACAAGCGACCATGGAAGTATTTGTTTGTCTACCTGCCTAATGTGATTTACCACTTAAAGACGAATTAAGGTGGATTTATATTATCCGGTCAGACACGGTGCGGAAACGTTACGTGTCCAGCAAGACAAACATAGTTTCCATCTTGTATGTATTTCTTATACAAGTATTTATATTTAGCGAATCGGTTCCGTTCAGGCACGTTGCGTGTCATACACATATACTTATTCCATTTTAAATTGAAAATGGGTACTTATACGAGGTAGGATAAGGATATATCAGTTTATTAACACTTTGTATGGAACTAAATACGCGTTTCTATGCTGATCTGTACCCATATATGCCGTATCGCAGTCCACGCGTAGGTGACGAGACTTGTCAGAGTTGGGAAGTGGGCGGAACCTACACGCCATTGGTCGGCCGGTAGCCACGAGACATTCCACGGTATTCGACCCAGTCGACCGAGTTCAGTACGTTGACGGTAAAACACGGGTTATAACCACGCTGTCTTTGACCGACTGTATACAAAAAAACGTTGTTTTTGGTGAGTGTTTTGATGTCTTAAATTCTGTGGGCTACATTAACGACGGAGTGGGTTTTTAAAAAGGGTTAAATTATACACTTTTATTTTATTTGCGTTATAAATAATATTTTTAATCAATACCTCTTTCATAAGCATGGCTTTCTGGAGGCCTTTCGAAACGGATGAAAATAAAGTAGCTTTAGATATAACCAGCGAAAATGTCGAAACGGTCGAGTACGATGAATTAAAAAATAAAGACTTACATTCTCAAAGTCAGCGTATTATTTTAAACATATATGAATGCCTAAAACATGAAAATGAGAAAATGATACTGAAATTATTAATCGAATTAATAAATTAACTAAAATTTCAATATCCACAATTTATCGCGTTGTTAAAGCTGGGGCTGTTATATATCACTCTGAATTACGAAATCAGAAAAAGCAAAGATTCAAAAATGTCGACGAGGCGACGCGGGACGTAATTAGGCGAATAATTTATGATACGTATAAAGAAAACAAAGTCCCGACTGGAATTAATTCAACAAAAATTACATGATTACCCTGATTATAATTATAAATATCTAGAAACATTACGTGGCATCTTAGTAAACTCTGGTTTTAAATATAAAAAAATTAATAATCGAATGACTATAATGGAATCAAGACGTATCGTTATACTTCGAGTAGAATATTTGGCCAAATGAACATTAGTATAATACCTATACAAATAAATATAAATAATACATACATGTATTATCCTGACTTTTTTTTATTTACATACATATACATATGTATGTATGTAACTAAAAAAAAGTCATGATATAAAAGCGACGTTAATTACTTATTATTACCTATCCCTAAAAGTTATTATTCGAGCACGCCCATGGAATCATAAAGTTCCACCGCTTTTTTTGTTCCCCAGGCGTATTTATCATTTTCAATTAAAAATAGAAGGACTATACCGTTCGTCATTGTTGAGAAGAATGTTTGTCTGCCAGGATACGCGTCTATTTTTTCTTAACGAGAGTTCACTGTGTTCTTGCAATATATCTATATGTCTGAAGACGAGAGATACAAATAGTACTGATAATATAAACATCTCCCTTCTTTGTCGGAACGTTAACGCTACGTTCCCGCACCGTGTCTGACCGGATAATATAAATCCACCTTAACTTGGCTGCTTTAGTTTTCTCTTTTTGCTGCCCCTTGACTGATAATGCTAAAATAGCCGATAGACTCTGGTACTAGGACCTTCGGTGTAGACAGATAGAGTACACGGGGGAGTTTTGGTTTTTCCGTAACTTCCTTGCTGACAGGTTACATACAGTACATTGGAAAAGGGACAAGTGTTTTTTCGCTCTTCACCTAATTTCTACCGCATTTACGTCACTGTATCGCTAGACTAAAGCTAGACGGACAGACTCCTTCTATATTATTGCGTGTAGGCACACATGTCGCATTGTAAAATTAAATATCCTGTATGTAGTGTACATTCATTCAATTTTAGGCGACGCTGGTCGAGTGTAACAAAAACGTTAAATAAATTGATGTAATGCCACCTTTCCAGTATCAAAAAAAAAACAGTTGTAAGGTAATTTTTCTTACCGATTAACTACGAGTGGAAAACTAGGGCTTTGCAGCGTAATTAGATAGTAATTAGATGTAGTCCGTAAAGCAGTTTCTTGACCCCCAAAATCGTAAACAGTTCATTCAACCAGAATATTAAAATAGGCGGGTGGACTGTTCTATCAATTCGCTATTTCTTGACTGAGAGCCTGTTGATTTTTAAAATGCAAAGTTGGCCATCGATTTTTCTCATTTGTCGATTGTTTCGGTTCGCATGCCAACTTTACATACTCGTTCACGTTGAACCGGGTGTTTGTTACCCATTGAAAAAAAAAAAAGGAGAAAGGAAAACAAATAAGATAGTCTTTAAATAGACGGGCATCCGCTTTATCGGTTAACGAATTGAAGGTGAGGGGCTTTTACAAGGATCTTTTTATTATTAGAAATCTAAATTTGGGAGCACGCGAGAATCTCTAGACGTGATTAGGAGAGGTACGCGATGAAACGCTTGTTGCTGGAAGAAAAAAAAGCAAAAATGCGTTGATACAAATTTCCGATTGGATCCGTAGTAGTTCCCAGATCACGGCATTTTAGCGATGAGGATTATACAAATAATTCCTGTAAGAAATATGGAAAGCAGGCCAGATGGACTAAAAAGGAACAGAAAGGATGAAAATGGACAAATAAGATTTTTCGTATGAATTGCGGTTTCTTTTTATGCTTTTTTATCGACTTGGAGGCGACACTAAAATGCAATAACGGAATATCAAAGTTCACAATTTTGAAGCGGTACGGTCAAGCGAAGAGAAAACAGCTTGAGCACTACGTTATTCATTTCATATGTTTTGTTATTTATGTAGATGTTTTTGCCACTGTGACGCGTTTTGGTCCAAACAAAAACAATTTAGAGCAGTCGAAAATATGCCACGGTCAACAGACCGCACCGATAAAGATGTGTGCCGAGGTGTTTTTGTGACCAAATTCAAAGACGATGTGATTTTGATTTAAAACGGTTGGTGTCGGGAGTCAGATTAGACTGCTCCGATCCCGAATAACGTAAAATAATACGTTATATTGTACCAAGGCTTGAACATTTAAAATATGGTATTTTTTTGTTGGTTTATTGGTTTTTGACCACTTTTTTTTTCAACAAAACTTGTGACAATAGTTACCAGTATTTACAACAGTAGGTACAATGGAAAGTTTCAGTACATTGACATTCACATCTAACTACTGATCTACTGACTAACTGATCCCAACTATTTTGTTTTATTGGGCAATCGTAGGCGTGCCAAAGCAAACACAACCCATTGCCAAGCCTTAATCTGCTCCATATATCATTTTATTTACATTTTTTATGAATCTTTTATCGAGGTTTTAATTGCGGCACGAAATTCTGGGTGTATAAAAACCTTCGTCCTAGTTGCTTACCACGTGCCTATGTATAGTTGAACTGAAGTTCAACTTATTAGTATATACATGAAGTCCAGACACAAAAAACAATCAAAGCAATCCCACAGGGGCAAGAGGGGCAGGTGGAGCAACTCCAACTGACGGGATGCAATTATTACAGTTATTTTACTTCTAAACGTAGCGTAATAGAAAATAACTATATTTATATACAAAAAACAGCAAACTACATATGTATATTTATTATCAGCATAAAACACGAAATACCTTATGCACAGTTGGTTCCTCATGTTGTATTTATACAGCGCGCTAGTTTACCCTACTTGCATGCCGTATAGAACGTTTAAAGAGGGTCAAAAAAACTACCGTAATGGTGGCACTTCACTTGGCGTAGCGTATTTGTGTTTGAGTATCGTTGTATTTGGCCAAACATTTGATGTATTCGCAAATATTCCAAACGTGCCATCCACACATACAGCAAAACACTCAAACATGGCCAAATATGTTTGAATATTCAGAACCAGTGAATACAGTGACGGACGTGTTGACAGCGACAGCAGCTTATTACCTGAATGATTCTTATTACCAATACACATGTTAAATCTACATAAGGGAACGTACTAAGAAACCCCTGGCTTGGTTTTTGAACAAAGTTACAAAAAAAATGGCGCATTGGCTACTAACACGGCGCTCGGCGTACGCCAAAGTTAAAAAACAATGGGAAACAGAGCGAAAGCCCCCTCCCCCCCCCTTGACAAGCCGCTATAGAAGGACCAAGTGTGGACGGTTACCGCAAATATTCGCCTTATTTGATTTCTTTGATGTGTGATTGAAAACCGACAAGTGGACGGAAACGCGTATTTGCTGTTAGCACGATTCGCGTTATTTGTATAAATAAAGCAAATATAGCGAATAGCTTCTCTACACATCGCCGTTTTTGGGCAAATACAACAAATATACGAATACGCTACGCCAGTGAAGTGCCACCATAAAACGCGGCAGGTGGCGAATAGCCTGAATCACACAGCCCAATAGTATCACCCGATCATTATGCTTTAGATCGCCATGTTGTTTTTATATATTGTGCGGTGTGTAATTCGGACTTCGCTTGCCAGGTGTTTGGCTCTTTTCTTGAAGCGTCTCGCGGCCTGCGTTTTGTGGTGTTTTTGTGCGAATTTTTGTATATTGTCTACTGTACCTGCTTTTCGAAAAGGATACAAAGCCTTAGTTTTAATATTCAACATAAAGGATCCTGTAAAGGACTCTTTGGTTAATGCTAAAATAATCTGCTAGAACGGTCAGTGGTCGTTCGATATCGAAATCGAGGTGGAAATCCTATATTGGAGTCCTATATCGTATTTAGCCTGAAATTTGGTGTCTATATGCGCCAAAATTAAGGTATTTTTCATTTCTTTGTTCATTAATAAAAACCGCATATTATGAGGAGAGAGTCAGGGAGAGAGTGAAAAGAAAAAAACGGAAATATAGACTTGTCCAAAATGACATTTTGATATATACGTTTTGCTTTTGTTTAGACGTGAACCAAATCGTTTTCCTATTTTTAGCTAGAACTGTAGGCAAAATGTCATGTCTCCATTTTTACACATACATACTATATATATAGATATGTATGTTATCGAAACGAATTAAGTAAATGCCAGCTGATCAGAACTTTGAGAGGTCAGTCAGGCCATAGTTGGCTCAATTTTCATCTTAATTGTCGACCTTAAAGATAACCCAAATAAAGGAACATTAAAAACCAGTTTGTTAGCAGATGAAACGATGAGAATTAAACATGTAGTGAAAAGCAAACTATTGCTATACCTAAATAAATAGCCAATATTTCTATAGTTACATTAATCAATAGAGAATTGACACAGGCTTGATTATCGACATACGTGTAATAACAGTAGGCACAATGTATACCTACCATTCTTTTTGATAATGACGTTTTACCGATTATTTTTATGGTTAGTAATCATTAGGTACCTAAGTAATTAGTGGTAATAGCAGCGACAGCCAAGGCTAGTGTAATAAAATTATTAAAATATTTTTTCATCTGTCCGTCTCTTTCCGAGTCAGCCAGGCAAGTAAGTTTATGAGATTTTGTGACATTCTGACAGACTCAAATTTATGTTTTCCCTATTCTGGATTCTGGAAGCGCGGGAGGACGGCTTGGGTGTCCTGTGCTTCCTCCTTTAGAAGTTCAACCCATTCAAGTCGTCAGTCATCCTAATGTTTTAAAAAACGTGTCGACGTTGCTGAGGGGATGTCCCTTATGTTGACCAAGGATGGCAAACGTGCATGTACGGACTCTCCTGATGAGACGGCGATGCAGTCTCATGCTGTGGAGGTGTTTTCTCAGCTGATCATATCATAATAACAGTGATCATAATTCATAAGCTTGTTACAAAACGAAGATATTTCCTGGCCGTCGCCTGATATACCTTTGCCGTTTCTTTGTTGGGGATCCTTCCGAGCTCTCCAGAAAGTTGGCAGCTGCTTATTTCATCTTGTTATTATTTACCTATTGTAATGTATTCAAACAATTAGTTCGATGGCAAGTGGTTTCTACAGTCAGCAACGAAAGTCATCATACACCCATTTTTCATAAATTCTGATAAATGTAATACTACAGAATTTATTTTTTTCTTGTTTCTGATAGGATTACAATTTGTGAAATTCTGCATCTAATAAGCCCAAGTTAAAGGTGATATGTCGATTGTGCGAAAATATGTCGCTGAAAAAGTAAAATTTTATGCGATGTTTTCAAAAAAATCGTGAATAACGAAAATATTAAATCCTTTTCAAAGTTATTGGACTCATATGGAAGGGAAATCTTCAGTATCTATCAGAGTAACTATTTGACTAACTGAACCACTTTGAAAAAAAAATCCTAGACATGAGAAATTTCTAAAGTTGCATCAAAACCATCATAAAAATTCAAAACTCTATCATCCTTCCTATAGTTTTCGTAACAATCGCTTGAATTATATATATTAAAACATCGCAGTTTTACTTTTTTTAGGGATGATTCTTTTCACCAGGCTTTTCACACAATCGATATTAGTATTACATTATTGTTCTCTAATATTACCTTCAACTTGGTCTTATTGGACGCAAAATTTAACAAGCAGTAATCCCATCAGAAGTAAAGAACATTAATACTGTAGTACCAAAATTATCAGAATTTAAACAACATTCAAAACGTGATTGTACGATGACTTTTGTTGCTGACTGTCTGTTTATCTTTAAAGTCTAGTTATTCTGTTAAAAAATCACCGTTAGTCACCTTTCTTGTTTCTCATAAATTAATTTATGTTCTTCTGATGTCATTCGCGGTTTACATCTTTTATAAATAGGGAGAAAATTGACAATTCTGTGGGGTTTGAGCGCAACAGCTGATTTCAAGCATATGGAAATGACATTTTATGTTATTGGCACACAAATTTTATCAACAAAAAAAGTTTTGGTATTATTTTGTTATTATAGAAGGAAGAATTTTTTTATTAGTATTGTAGAAGCTCCGTCTACTACAGTCGCAGCAATGTAGAAAACGCGGTTTGACAGGTTTTCAAAACAAACCCAACGTCTGATCCTGATTTCCTCACTGTTTCCTCGCGTCCTGTCCTCTAGATTTACCCAGAAGCGTGCGAGGTCGTTCTAGCGTTGACCTGCGGTTCCAATAAAAAGGGCAGCGACCCGCAGACGGCACCGCCGCGCCGGCAGATGGCGCCCCTCTCGCGAAACTCGAGACACAGGGCGAAGCGGGCGAAAACCCGCCTTGCAGTAGGAAAATTAAAACTGAAAAATGACACCGCTCCGCGTTTTTCCGAACTTTAATGAGACTATGTTGGGGTCAATTTTCTGCAAACTCTGGCGCACCTACGGGACAAGGTTAACGGCGCGGGACACGTGAGTCGATAGAAGCCGATCGGATACGACTAGCGGATCGGATCGGAGCGTCGCTCGTAATTGCAAGGGGAGGCTACGACCGACGACTCCGCGATTTATTTATCGACAAAGTATTTTTTGTAAAATAATTTCCAAGAGATAACCATTTTTGAAGGGTCCTGTATTCGATAGTGGAAGGGGTATTTAAGAGGCACTGTGGCGCAATGAGGGGAGAACTAGAGTTTTTTTTTTGCATTCGTCGACTACTATTTGTTTAAGGTCTACTGTACTTACCGAAGTCCATCTACTTTTTAAATTTAAGGGCCCTTCTCCTATATTTTAAACAGAATACCACCCACACTGATTTAAACTGATGCCGATTCCACGTTCCGCGTCAGTTGCTATGCATAGTACGAGGCCGATAACCGCGCTGAACGAAGGCAATGTTTTTTGAGAAGGCGTTTAATAATATATATTTTTTAAGCTTTAACTAAAACTTTTAACCAATTTTACACTACGTAACAATTGAATTTTTATTACTTTTTGAACTTGGCGAGCTCTTAAATGAGTAGCTACTGTCATGAGCCCGTACTTCACCCCTTCGCTGCCCCACTGTCTCGCGGTGCAATGTCCCAAAGCAAATGACGAGACCAAAGGGGGTTTGGTCAGAAGAAATTCGATCTGTCGGATTTTGCGGTTGACGGAGCGCGAATTTGCTAGCGGAAAAGTCGCATGACCCCGAGAAACGAGTATACGAGTTCTACGGCTGGTTTCGTTTTTTTTTCTCTTCGAGTGCAGTTGAGTAAACAAGTTAACAAGTGCCCGCGGCTAGTATTATACGTTTGTAGTGATTTGTGTACTGTCTGCAGCACTATTGTCAGGTGTATTACTTGTAGGTTAGTTTGGATCCATTTTCTGCAGGCAGTGGCGTACATACGTACGATCGCTCGCGTTACAAGGGGAGGTTACGGCTGATGACTCCGCTATTTTATTCAATTTGGATGTGGCGGAAGTACAAATCCAGTTACAAATCAAAACATTTTTTTGTTCCTACCTAGGCTTCTAATAGCATATCGATTTATAAAGAGGTATTGTGGTGAAGATGACAGACACTGACAACAGCTGGCTTCAGATTACAAAAATCCATGTCTTGAACAGGTCATTTTTTATGCGTTTGTTTAGTCTTCTTTAAGTTTATGTTTTAACACATTTATCAGAGCTTTACGCTACTTTACGTCTACTCTATCCTGCTAAATGACAGGAGTCGCTAGTTGTTCTTTAACCCCAATCGATTGCAGCTTACTAAATGATTCCAAGTCACATTAGTACACAAAAAGGTTACACTTGTGTGTTTTTTTTTAACCAAATTGATTTTCAAAGGCTATTAAAGAAGTTTGGTACAATACCATATACGCTTGAAACAACGTCAGATGTGATCGAGATCAGTTGTGGGCATTTTAGGTTAAGGTTTCTTGAGTTTACATTGTTCTGATTATAGTATTTCCAATTTCAGTTTAAAACGGTATATAAAATAAACAAAAGAGCTCCATTTTTTTGTGAACAAAGCTGCACCGACCTCAAATGCGTGCTATCCATAAGCACGCGAAAAATACTTATCAAGCCAATACATGCCTTACATTGATATAAAAGTATTTTAGGCATTAGCAATTACTGTAACATATAACTGTTTATGATTTAATAACAAATAAATTACGATTTACATAATTAGAAAATAACTGCGCAATGTAAAATATATATATGGGACGTTCCACGTCAACCGGGACACCGTTCTCTCCAGAAGTATAAGCAAGGAAAAAATACGTTTAAGGTCTCAAAATGTTCGTATACTCAAGAGCTTTCGAATAAACGATGGCCATATTTGGGAAAATCTCGAAATTCGAAATGGCGGCCATAAAATGGCGACTATAATTAGAAATTGTAAAAAAAATAGTTTAGTACCTAGCTTAAAATCATCTATACATAGAAAATACCCCGATCTAATAATAAACTATGATTTTGGACATGCTGAATCCGAATTTCATATTCTTAAAGTCCAAAAGTGGTAGGAGTATTAGTATTAGCCATTTTTGCCCATTTTTTTGGCTTTTAGACCATATCTCTCTGGAAAAAAGGATTTTTTGTCTAGAAGTAGCTACTTTTATATTTTTTTTTGACGTACTGACTGTGTTATTGGATTATGAAGTCTAAAAAAATTAGGGCAATTAAAACGGGCCATTTTTTGATAATTTTTTGTCACCTAGGAAATTAATTAAGTAGGTTTAAATTACTAGGGTTCCGATTAATTAGGCAATTAAAACCAGATATGTTAGGTTTATAGTTGTTAGGTTTGGTGCTAATCACCTTAGGCTATGTTAGGTTTAAAGTTGATAAATGAACGTATGAAACGTATTTTTTCCTTGCTTCTGCGTTTGGAGAAAACGGTGTCCCGGTTGACATGGAACGTCCCTTATACGTCCATTTACTTACATACATAACATACACGAACGTACGTCATTGCCCTGTTCCAAACACTAAATCTTGGGACAGCTACTGTTTTACAACTGGTCATTAGTAACGTCAGCTTATATTCTTTACCGGCTATCCACTATGACGGGATTGTGCATCTGGTCGATTACGTCGCATAACAACGTCCCTGGTAGACACGGAATTTATAATATTTTAAACAGAGATTCAGGCCTGTTGTATTCGAATGTTCAAAGTTTGAAATTATATTGTGCAACGCCCTCTTCTCAATTTATATAAACGTCTTGCGTTAAAATGTAAGAACTAATGAAGGTGCAACTATGCAAATGATTTCTTCGAACTAGGACAAGATTACCATGAAACGAAAAGCTACTTGGGTCCAGCGGTGGAACACGCAACAAGCGTTATTCGTTATCGCTAGCGAGGTCGCTGTCGGTTTCTTTGACTCGGCATACACTCCTTGTTAGTGTCATTCTTTAAGCTCCTTTGACCCCAATAGGTATTCAGATAGTTCTTGAGATCAGTTTTGGATAGATCAGATCTTTGGATAAGTGGGTACTAATACTGTGGGAATGAACAAGACATTATAGATTATCTAATCTTCTAATATATAAAAATCCGTGTCAGCGTGTTTGTGGTCGCACTCCTCCGAAACGGCTCGACCGATTTTTATGAAATTTTTTATGTATATTTAGTAGGTATGAGAATAAGTCGTAAAGTATATTTCATACCGCTAGGTGATTAGGGTGTCCCTATCCAGAAAAATGTTTTCTATTTTTTTGACATTTTTTTTGTATTTTTTTTTGATTTGGCATCAAAAAATACGTATAACCCCACATTTTCACACTCCTACCACCACCCTCCCATTTTTTAATCGCGATTTTAGAGAAATAATTTATATGACAGAACAACGTTTGCCGGGTCAGCTAGTAGAGCATAAAATATGAATTATTAGGTTTTGTTTTCCTCTTCCTTCTTTTTTATTTTCTTCTTTTATAAATTAGTGGTGCATGTTGCACCACTCAGCAACTTATAGGATTTAACACAGACTGAACAGAATTGAAGAATACAATTTCGAAATCCTAATAAATAATTTATTTTTATTCTACGCTCGAACGATTCCAGAATTTACAGTTGTTGCCAAGGTCATATCCGACTGGTTGAGAACCAACGTAAGAACTGGTATAAAATTAAAAAAAGACCAATTGTATTTTATGCGTTTCAAGTAGAACCTAAATAAAACAAATACTTGTAATAATACGTACAATGTACGAGGATTTTAGTAACATCATTTACCAACCAAGGTAACCAAGGTGTCAAAAAGAATAATCATGCCATTTAACCAACAGTTTCCAATAACACAATCACCACTTGTGTCAGGAATCTAATGCACAAAGAGGCAATGTTGATTATTTGACATATTTTAACTATACCGAAAGTAGTAAGTATTATCTACCAAAAAAAATCCTGTACAGCGCTCAATGATAAACTGTTGTTAAGTTGAATATGACGTATCGGCACGCAACTTGATCGATACGTTCACAAGTGGGTAATACCGCTGTTTTTCACTGAATATTTACCAAGAAATGCATTTCTTTGTTATGAGGAAATGCGTAAGTTATCTGCAGCAATGTCACCGGTAACCTATCGACATTTTAATTTACGAGGTGTGTAAATTAAGGGTAATGGTGTTGATAATTTTTTTAATGTTCCTATTCGAATAGAATTAAAATTCAGTATTGTTTCTTTCAAAATAACTTCCTTGGGAAGCCACACAACGCTGGAGACGGTTCTTCCATTCCTCATAGCACTGCTGGAACTCATATACTGGAATAGCTTTCAGCTGGTCAGATGCAGCCGTTTGAATGTTTTCTATGGTCCCAAAATGACGTCTCCTGAGGTGATTTTTCAATCTCGGGAAGAGAAAAAAGTCACAAGGACTCAAGTCAGGCAAATAAGGTGAGGAGCCACAGGAATGCTGTTACTGGCTAAAAACTTCGTTTACTGAAATGGCTGTGTGACATTGTCGTGATGCAATATCCAGTTGTTCCTGATGTTTGGTTTCACACGCATGACCCTTCGAAGTTTTTTTTTGTTTGGTCTGGAGGCACAAACTCTTTGTGGACAATTTCCTAGCTATCAAAAAAGCAAATCAGCATGCATTTGATCTTCGACTTGCTCATTCTTGCTTTTTTGGGTCTTGGAGAGCTTGAAATGTGCCATTCCACGCTTTGGCGCTTGGTTTCCGGGTCATACTTAAACACGCAAGGCTCATCACCAGTAATGACACGTTCCATAAAATGGTGATCATTTTCAATCGATTCCAAAAAATCAAGACGCTTTTATCTCCTGCTGTCCTTTTGTTCCTGCGAAAGGCGTTTTGGAACCAATTTTTCTGCAGATTTTTCTCATCTCCGATTCGTTAGTCAAAATTTTTAGTTAGTTAGTTAATTAACTTTTCCCCGATCATTCTTGTGGTTAACCGACGACCTGAACGCATAAGATCGCGTATTCTATCGACATTTTCGTCGGTTTTCGAAGATGAAGGCCTTCCGCTACGTGGTTCATATTCCATCGGCTCTCTTCCTTCTGAGAATGCCTCAAACCACCGAAAAACCTTGGGTCCTTGAAAAAACACTGTCTCCGTAGGCGTGTTGAAGTTTTGCAAAAGTATCGGTTGCACTGTGTCCAAGTGTGAAGCAAAAACTGATAGCACACCGTTGCTCAAAATTAATGTCACTAATTTTTAAAACGCACTAGAAAACCCGGCTAGAAAACGCAAACGAAAACAGTACTCAGAACAAATGACTAACAAGTTCAAACTTGTACTGTAGGTGCATTACATGTTAACCTACCGCCCTTCCAAGTCCCGTCTTCGCAGTTTTACATATAGATGTAGGTACATACATACATCATATTTTAACAGTGGATATACAAATAGACGGCTCGTTATTATGAGGCAATAAATCCGTAATAGCCCATATTTTTTACTTTACGAATAGAGCTGCGTTAACGGTACAACGACACGCGGGAAAAAATAACACGCAGTAAAAGCGATACGATTTCACTGGCCAGGAAGTGGGAACCTAACTCGGCACGAGTCAAACGGGAACATCTGCGTACGTTATAGTGTTTAGGTGTTCGTTTTCTCACAGGAAGTACATAGGTATAGCCTGTTGCATTGTTTTGTAGAGGATATTGTAATTCTCAATTTAAAAAAAATCGGTATTAGACAAATTAATCATAAGAAATTATAATGTTGAAATTATATTCATTAAAACATACACCATAGGAAATTGTACCTTTACATATTAGCGATACATGTGTAGAAGAGAATAAGTTAAAAGGCACCAGTAAGGACAGACAAAGACAGTTAGATGCTACAGTGGTTCATGCTTGTGCACGTATTAGAAACGTATGAGACCTAACAGAATGTGGGGAGGGACACGCCTATCGCCGAATTTGAGTGGAGTGGAACTCAGTACTTTTTCACAGCTATGGGGGTGTACATCGACAGCCGTATGAAACGAAATTCTTACGTAATTCTGACTTTTACAATTATCCCATATACTTAAAAGAAGTGTAAGAACATAATTGTATTTATACAATTATTTATTATATTATTACACATTATTATATTATACAATTATTTATTATATATTAACCGGTCTGCAAAAAAATAAAATCGAAGTTCTATAAAAAATAAAAAAAATAAAAATCTGTTGACGATATTTAATACGGTTTTTACCGTAGGTACCGGCCGATTTTCAAATGAAAATGCAAATCGCCCAACAACTTCTTCAGCGCTCTGAGAGATGAAATGAAATACCACTTAATTATTTGCACTTTTTCCTCCTTAGTCCTTAGTGTATACCGTCATCATTATTGTTATTATTATAGTATTATAGTAAAACTGTTTATAATATGTTAGGAACTACTTTAACAGTACTTGCAGTACACGTGAAATGCATCTGTTACCGCGCGTCTTCGGCGACGTTGTAAAAATATAGCCAGAAATCAAACATCTCAGCTAGTCATCTGACATCGCAAACATAGCGCGCATAGCGTCTTACGTCTCTATGGCCACGACCGTTTAAGGGGGTCACCCAGTGTGATATTTTGAAAAAATCGTAAATTTTTTTTGCATAAATTGATTCCTAAATATGTGTAGAATATGCTGGTAAAGTGATTTTCCAATATTCGAAGTCGTTGGAAAGTTACAGCAGTTACAAGACCAACTATTCAGAGTGCTTAGTCAAGTGCTTGACGGGGTGGGGCACGGGGCCTATTGTGACGCTTGGGGTTGCTACCTAAGACCTTTCAATACACATGTACACTTATAAGCAAGAGCTTTAAGGGACTTCCAGGAGGAAGAAGAAGGAATTCTCTATGGATCAGGCATAGCAGATTAATGGTGAGTAAAGATTTTATAGTTTAAATCGTAGTTGAACTTTTAAACGCGTTTTTCTCCAAACTGTATTTTTCTAACTAGTCTCCACGATATCTCAATAACGGTTTGACCGATTGCTTTGAAATTTTAATGGTAGGTTCGGCACATGTAACGTCATCGTAAGTCATCAATAATGCAAAAATTCTGAGCATTTTTTTTTTCGTAACAAAATAATCGAATGAAATCATGAAATTCGAAAATTAATATTCAAGAGCATGCCAATTATTCAATTGCCAATATTTTCGAATGATTGTAGTTCATTCGACAGCCACAGCTTTCCAGATTAAAATGCTGTTTGGTTTTTTGATTTCAGATAAGCCAATCAGCCGGAATCATGGAGACCGTCGACAAACTTCTTTTCGACATGGGTGCATTCGGAGTGGTGCAACACGCAATGTCATGAAGATTTTATTCTGAAAATATTTCGATTTACTGTTGAAATGTCAATAAATATATAATAAAAAGTTTAAACTCCTATATTTTTATTGGACTTCAAAAAAAAATCCCCAAGAAAGCTAAAAAAACCGGCCGTTACACGGGGTGACCCCCTTAAAATAAGGGGGGACTATTTTTACTGCATATAGCGAACATAGCGAACGTAGCGAGCATAGAGCTCTGTGTGCCCAGGCCTTAAGGCCGAGATGTTTGATTTCTGGCTATATTTTTGCAACGTCGCCGAAGATGCGCGGGAAAGTACTGTTAAAGTAGTTCCTAACATATTATACCCACATTATGGAGCAATTAATCAATTGTTTTATTAAGTGATGATATTCACCGTACTTTTTCATCTTTTTGACATCGTATATCCATAATCTTTTGCGTTTCTTCTTTTCACACAACGAAAACAGCAATACTGCTTCATCATCAGTACTATCACTCTCCCACGGCAACCGGCATGATAACATGTTTGTGGGAAACTAAAAGTCTTGTACATTTTTGTGTGGCCATATTTCATAGCAAACAAAGCGAACATAGCGTACACATTGTTTATACCGAACATAGCATAGCTTTCTGTGTGGCCCTGCCTTTAACGGGTTAACCCTAGTAGAGACGCTGAATCTATAATGTTTTAAACTGAGATTGGAAATACTATATACAACTACCCGTATTTTTCGTATGCGATAGTATCGTTTATAAGTTTATTACTTTTGCCAGTGTTTTTTTTTTATTATGTACATACGTATATTATGTTTTCGTATTTTCATAGTCCATAACAGAAATGAGATTCCTTGTTAAGAGTTAAGTATATTATTTAATGTTTATTACTTTTGTGCAAATTGTATTTTTCACTTTCAGTAATGGCTATTTTATTGATGTCTACAAATTGTTATAAGCCTACTTCAAGGAAGCATATATTAAACTTGTTTGTGATATTTTAAACAACCAAATAAATGGCAGTTTTTTCTTTTTTTTTTTTTTTAACATCGGGTACCAGTCATTTTAACCTTTGCACAAGTTTTAAAGTCTATTTAGGGTTCTATTTTTTTTAAGTCTACGTTCCTTTGTCTGTACGTTATCTATATTATTTAATGTCTACTAAAATCCAGCATCAAAACACTCTGCGAATCATTGATATGAATTGCATATCGTAAAGTGTTTTTTATTACCTATTTTAAACAGTCGGATAGAAAACAATACAATTTTGTTTGAAATTTTGCTGACAAAATGATCGGATCACCTACACAACGTTTTTTTGTTTTGGTTTACTAATGTATTTTTTCTTTCTTTTCAGGTAAGTGGCTGACGACTCCCTTGGTAACCACATCACACACAATATCCTAACGGTAACATAAATACAACGATATACATATTAGGTACAATTTTCTTCAATAATAAATAATAAATGGCACAAGTTGGGAAAGGATAAGATTTTCAATTCGATAGAAACATTTTGCGGGTAACTGTACTCGTACATATGTGTACAAATATCTCAACATAAGTGTGTATTATGCAGGGTAATAAGAGTTTTCCCAAAAGTCGTATTATTTTCTTTTACGCGTAGGTACCAAGAAATATCAACTGCATCCGATTCAGAGAACAACACTCTTGGGGTTTTACTCTAAGTGATTGCTTAAAAATGTATCTTCTCGGAATAGCAATTAACTAACGTCCTGTAGATAAAAACTGATAAACCAATAAAATTTTCCGATAATCAATATGTGATCTTTAAACTTCGACTTGTATTACCTATTTCTTTCCGACCCTGTACAATATAAATAACCGTGTACGTAATGGACACGTAAGTTGTACCGTTACATGACTCTTGAATGGAAAAAAAAAATTGCTGGTCTATCATATACGCACGGTTAGCAGCCTTGTATAATACCTCCCAAGGTTCAAATAAACGTAGCACTAGTTGTTATTAATAGATACAAATTGATGACACGATTTTAGTTGGAGTGCATGCTTATTGAGGATTTGCAACTAAATGAGAGGTCAGGATTGCTCTTAATGTGTAGAATTTTCTATACAACGAAATTTTAAATTATTTGTGACAGAGGAAGCAGACTCAAGAGGTGTCAAAAGGACAGGTATTGACTGTACATCTGTGTCATATGTAAATTGATGTCAGTGGTGTATTTAACAACGTACCCTGCAATATATTTTAGGTCAAAAAAGTATTAATTTGAAAAAAAAGTACTATTTGTGATCTTTAAGCATCTGAAACATATACATACAGTGCCGGAAAAAAGTATTCGCGGATAGAGCGAAACGCAGAAAAACACCTGCGTACTTTATTCAGAATAGAGAAAGAACTGAATTATACAGGAAAATGTTAAGCTTTATTAATCCTAAGTTTAACACATATGACAAAAATATACAAACAGCAATTTTAAATTAAAACATAACAAATATATTAATAGTGTTAAATAACATAGAGAAAAAAGTATTCGCGGATTTAAGAAATTTACATATTTGGAGGACATCAAATCGATATCTAATATTTAGTATGCAGACCTTTAGCTTGAATAACGGCTCGTAATCTTCTAGGCATTGAGCTCACAATCTTCTGAATGTATTTAGGTGATGTTTTGTGCCATTCTTCTAACAGAGCAGCTTTCAGTCGTCGTTGATTTGTAATGTTATGTTTCCTTTTCGTTGTGTCTCCGATGGTGTCCATGAAATTCATCCAAAAAAAATATTAATTATGAAAAAAAAGCAGTTTTTTAAAAAAATATAGTTTTTTTAAAAAAAACTGCTTTTTTTGCACATTTTTTTAAATCAAATTTTCAAGGGGTTTCCGGTCAGCAATGGACCTGGAACCTCACTAACCGGTGGAATAAATGTTTGAACTTTAAGTATACGTGGTTTAAAAATCGACTTTTTGCCTTATGCGTTCAAAATGGCGCCTGAACTGCAAACATTTTGCGTAAAAAATCAAGAATTTTTTATTGGAAAATGATGCACTTTTACAAAAAATTGTCAAGAATCTGAAGTTGGCATCTTCAGGAGAAGATTTGTTTAGTTTCTAAGAAGCGAAGATTAAAACTGACTTTTAATCTTCTCCTGAATATGCCAACTTAGTTGGCGAAACGCGCGTCGAGAAAAGTATAGTAGTTCGGTGTCCAGTTTTTTTTCTTAGTAATGGTCTGTAGAGGTATAGAAGCATTATACACAGTCTGATCACGATTCAAAAATTACAATGAAAGAGAGCAGTAATAATATCTTGGTGTCTCAGATATTAAAATGTCTTTGAAAATATCTAAAATATTTTTCATTTGCCACTCCCAGCTCTGGACGTCGCGTCCTGTCGGCTTTTTTTAGTCGCATTCCCTTATCATTTTGTCAAATGCGCGCAGATAATCCAGATAACAAAAGCGATAAAAACAATCCATCATACTCATACAAAGTCCCGTCAGTCTGTTTACCGTCGGAGCAGCCCCGGTAACCTTGTGCACGCCACACTTTCTCGATTCGAAGTTCACTTGACCGCCGAAGCGATCCTATGACCGGTCTCTCCGCGCTGCTATGCCCACAAACGTGGCGATTTTAAATATAGTGACTCATTGTTACGACCACGCCCACCTTTTATCGCGCCAACTTGATTTTTTCCGTAGCGGCCGCACGCCACGACCTTTTTTTATAAGGCAGCGCCACAGCTGGTCGATAAGTATTAATAATTCATCGTCGGTACTAATTTCTTCTGCTGGCCGTTGACTGTTACATCTGCAGTCTTGTGTGGGTCGCGGTAGTAGAGTATCCAGAGCTTCATTCCGTTTATTTGCACGTACTAGAAGTTTTTGTTAAAACATTATCGTCTCCTTTTCGGATACAATTCATTCTAATGTTAACAGTTCAATTCTGATCACACTGAAAACCCTCCAACGACCTACTAGTGCATATTTGTGCTAAAGAGCCTCAAAATTGCACTACACTCGAGGCTCAAATGTGATGAGGTGTACTTGGAATTGAAAACTTAGATTGTACTTGGAATCGTGACTTTGGTGATGAATGTCATTGTCCCACAGATGAACTATCAATAATTTGAATAACAAATAGCGTTTTATCAACATTTTCAAACGAGTCTAAGCGTTACCTGAGACCTGTACACCGCTCAGAGGTAGATCCATGATTGAAAATGTTGATAAAACGTCAATAATCATTGGAAGAGTTCATCTTTGGACAATGATGTTGATGATGTCTTATAATTCGATGCCACTTATGCCTGAAAAACTGTCGTGTTTCAGAGAAGTTTTGGTTCTAGAGTTGTTACAATGAACTCCAATTCCACTTTCCTCTGGAAGCATGGAATTGTCTGTGAATCAGCAGCTACCCGCTCGTATTCATTCTCTTTTTAGAATAAGGATGTTAAAAGACTGATACGTGCTGGTCCTTGTATGCATCAGATCTGAGGGCATTCTCAGTGTAATGTCGTCAAGCAGCATGTTATTCTGGATTTCTGAAGCTAATGGAGTGTGACTCACAGCACATATACCCCATTTTGGGCACTTGTGCACTGTGCATTCGACCTGATATAGTCCCCCGAGCTAAAACTCCAACCACCCAATTCTTTCGAATTTTATTATTACAGCCTTCTACTTAGATCTAGTAATCACCCCCTAAAATATGATGTGGGTCCCATGCTTGGGTATGAAAATATGAGAATCTCAATTTACACTAGCCGCCACTGTTTTCTTCACCAACCTATGGGCCCCAGAGTATGAGTGAGATGTAGTAGTAGGCTAAATAAAATAGAAAATATCGGTAAGAAGTGCTTACAAAAAAGTATGGTAAATTGTTATTTATAACTGATATCTTCCGATAGCTATATAGTATGTACTTGATAATTATTTATTTGTTTGTTTATACCTAGTTATTATTAAATAAGCGAGGAAAACATTTAAATCGTTCTAATGGGAATACACGTAACCTTGACATATCTCTCAGTTCTATCAAAATAAGTTGATTGAATATAATTTCGGCTATTAAATTATATTTGCAAAGATCTGACTGGATTGTTTGGTTGGCCAGAGGTATCGACGAGCGGATACAATTATTATGCTGCAATATAATAGCCGAATAAAAAAAAACGAATGCGACGTAATGCAATTAATTTTATATTACCTTGAGTACGACTTCTGCTGATGGAGGCCTTCGTAGAATGTGTCCCAGGTTTGTTGCAACAAGGAGACGGTTGGGTACCCATATTTTTAAATCGGATTTTGGGCCTTACCTAATTCGAATAGAATTTGAGTAGGTACAATTTCCGAAAAGAGTGATACTGAAAATAAGGATAATTTGGGTTCGATATACGAGGTGCGTAAATTAAGTAATGAGCCTGGCAACGTAGCGCCTGATCTAGCAACACTGCGGAGACTGGACTTGGACAAGTTTAACCTTGTTAAAGTTTTTTTTTGTTTGTTCTTTGTTACTGTTTTCGTAAACCGGTTTTTTCTAGTGCGTTTTAAAAATGAGTGACATTAATTTTGAGCAACGGTGTGCTATCAGGTTTTGCTTCTGACTTGGACATAGCGCAAAGGATACTTTTGCAAAACTTCAACACGCCTACGGAGACAGTGTTTTTTCAAGAGCCCAGGTTTTTCGGTGGTTTAAGGCATTCTCAGAAGGTATAGAATCTGCGCAAAAATAGTTCCAAAAACATTTGGCAGGTACAAAAGGACGTCAATAGAGAAAGGTCTTGACTTTTTGGAATCGATTGAAAATTATTCCCATTTTATAGAACGTGTCATTACTGGTGATGAGACTTGGGTGTTTGAGTATGACCCGGAAACCAAGCGTCAAAGCATGGAATGGTACACTTCACGCTCTCCAAGACCCAAAAAAGCATGAATGATCAAGTCAAAGATCAAATGCATGCTGATTTGCTTTTTTGTTAGCCAGGGAATTTTCCACAAAGAGTTTGGGCCTCCAGGCCAAACAGTAAATCAACACTTTTACAGAGAGGTTCTTGAAAAACTTCATATCATGCGTGTGAGACCAAACATCAAGAACCACTGGATGTAGTATCACGACAATGCGCCTTGTCACACAGCCATTTCAGTAAACGAGTTTATAGCCAGTAGAAACATTCGCGCCTCAGTCTCCTTAGTCGTGCGACTTGAGTCCTTGTGACTTCTTTCTTCCCGAGATTGAAAAACCGCCTCAAGGGACGTCATTTTGGGACCATAGGGAACATTCAAACGGCTGTAACCGACCAGCTGAAGACTATTCCATTAGGTATATGAGTTCTAGCACTACTGTGAGGAATGGAAAAACCGTCTCCAACGCTGTGTGGCTTCCCAAGAAAGTTATTTTGAAGGAGACAATACTGAATTGTAATTCTATTCGAATAAAAACATTTAAAAAAATCTCATTACTTAATTTACACACCTCGTATTTGAGTCTATTCCATGTATGTATAAACTGCATCGCTTGTGTTAAAGTATAGTAAAGTAATGGAATAGGGGTGGGTATGATTAGCGATTATCTTATTGGATAGTGGCTTCTGTGACGTAATGTCGGCCACTCCCAGCTTCGAGAATTCCTATGACAATTGGTTCGCTCGCTTTTCAAGTTGTTAACATGAAAGGAAGCTATTGGTATGTTAATTTATATTATTAATTACAATCATTTTATATTCCTAATCTAGTAAGGACCCGTCTCTTAAATAATCTTATCTGATTGACTACAATAAATTGTTAAGTGTTCTCTCAACATAATGTCACTGCTGTAATAGAATAAAAGCTGTAATAGATATTCACTTTTTAAATTTTTTCAAGATCAAATTGACCCTTGTTATCAAGAAGAGTTAAGTACCGTAATAAATGTCAGACAGAAACGGCCACGTGGCATCGACCTGCACTGCTCTTTAATTCCAGAAGAATGCAGTTTTTATTATAATATATAGATGATTAAAACCAAAAAACCACTGATATTAGGCAACTCTTAACAGTAAATATTTACATAATGCATGAGCGGCAACAACCGAAAAACAAGCGACCTGCTGTAAAAATGAATAATTATACTTCTTGGAAAATTTCTCGAGATCTGGCCAACTGTTATATTTGTGTTAACTGATTTGGGTTCAATTTCTGTAACCAGTAGCGCACCCACAGAATTTTGTCGTGAATGTTATGTCGAATATCCTCTTTAGGATAACACTAATGTTTCTAATTTAACTAATGCTCGAAGAAGGATACTCAAATGAATATTGCATTAAAAGTACAATAAAAAGCACAAAAAAAAACATTAAAAAATTATATCATCGTGCAGTGTCAACGAATATAATTCTTCAAAACTGTTCAAATTGTCAGAATAACAAAATTATTCATCGACTTATTGATCGGAGGTATAAGCAGGCAGTCAAGGTCAGTGTAGTCTAACAGGGTCGATAGGAATTCCAAACGTTACGGTTTACTTTAATAACAATCTGTTGACAGTCGACAGTATTTGACATATTTGATGATCCCTAAAACGACAAATTTTGTGATTTAAATAAAAGGTACACTTACCTTTGCCGGTCTGCGATTTGTGATGTGATGACTCATGTCGTTTATATTTGGTTGAAGTTTGAAATACGTTGGTCATTTTATTATCGTGTCATTTTGTTTAAATTTGGTTCGTCGATGAATATAGCTGTGTATCATATTCCAAAACAGTATAACGCACTTAGAAACTGGCACGAAAAAATTGCAAGTGACGTCGTGCCGATCTTTCTGTTAATATAAGATAAAACTGGGCAGCCTTTCAGTTTCAATATAAATTCTTTTCGTTTTTCACGCGGTAGTAAAATTGCACACATAAGATAATTGATTAATTCCATATAAGTGAAAGGCTTTTATTTTTTAACTTAGTGTTTGTGTAATTAGAAGTCAAGTGACTTCGTTTCTTGCATGAATTTCACCGAAACTAACACTGTACAACAACGGACAGCGGCTGGTACTGCGAAGTCTACGTGGACTGCGTAGATGGCGAACTATTTCTCGCCTTATCTAAACTATCTATTATTGGTACAACGTTTAAAACCCAAAACAGAGCTACGTATATAAACGCTTAAGGTTTGGTGCGACATTTTTTGATCCTACTTGTGATTTGACGTTATTTGACTATTTGAAAAGGTGGCACAACATTTAGATAATCTCTTCGACAATGAGTATTTCTCGAATTCTAAGCAAGTAGTTGTTATTGTGTTTGCTGTAAACTAATCCGTACTCCACCCCTTAGCTGCGCCACTGTTTGTTCGGATGTAATCCCGGATAGAGTCGACGTTATTGCATATACATAATTACAAATTAGTTATAATTATTCATCGTCTCATAGGTTTAGCCGCTTGACCAGCCGTGTCCTTGGATCTCTGTCGGTCCTGGTTGAACTCTCGAAATTTCAGCAGCACTCGAAGCTCGGCGATGCCTTGGCGATGATTCCGCGGCTCCGTGAGTCACGGCGAGGCGATAAAAATTCCTTTTCATAGAATTTTCTTCGCGTCCTGCGGAATACAAAGCGCTCGTTTTATCGTCACCGTTAGTCAGGCGGGAACGTTTCCAGTCCCCAACCTATGAGAAGAACGATTATGACTGTACTTACGCAAGTATTCATGATTGTGATAAATGAGCATGCGTTGGAATTGTCGCCTCCCCGGCTGTACAGGGTGTTTAAGAAAATGGGGATTCGATTTTAACAGTCGGTGGTTAATTATGAACTTTCACAGGCAAGAACGTTATTACTAGGGTTCCGCACGTGTGCTGTAACGCATGGTCGGACTCGTAATCCGTCATGTAATTGACGGAAGATGACATATGAGAGATCAAAAAGATCGGAGCAACAATTTGTTAATAATGTTACATACCTAATGCTTGTGTCATTCAGAAACACCGACTGTCTTCATTGCATGAGCGTACGTTTTCACTACCAGTAGTTTTTCTACATTCATTCTCGTTAAACTTGAGCGATTTGGCCTGTATATATGGTTGTAGAGGGAAAATGATCGTTCCGCATCTACTGAAGTTAAAGGGTGCAAATTCATAATAGTTCACATGGACAGAGGACGACACAGCACGCATATTATTTTCACGAATTTCGCACAGTTGTTTGTGTCACTAACAGTTGTTTGTTATCACTAACATCAGTACATTATTATTTTTTACATCTACAGAGGACAATACACGTGTTACTACTATTTCTATACTTTTAGCCGCTATTTGCAAAACCCGTTTATTAGTTATCAATATCGGGGGCATTAACGACCTTATTACCGCAAAATCTGTTGTTTCGTCTACTGTCAGCCACAGAAATTTATTGTCTCCCTTGATATTTCCCATGACACGTCGATATGTCTTCTGTAAATATGTATGTTTTACGCAAAGTATCCACTACTAGGCAACGGAAAATCGGATACATATTTGGCAAAAAAACGTCTAATAATATGTAAATACAGTACCTACGTATATAGTCCATCTATTCTGAATTGAAAATGATAAATACGCCTGGGGAACAAAAAAAAGCGGTGCAACTTTATGGTTCCATGGGCGTGCATATATCTTTTTATAAATTCGAAAATTGTGAAATATTTTTTTTTTCATTCAAATCAATATAGGAGATTAAAATTAGCCTGCATACAAAACTCTTAATATTTGTAATATAATTTGCTGTAAATAATGCTCATTTAGCCAGACAATCTCAAAAAATTGTCTGTGTTAATAAACCTAGCTGAAATACACGTCACTGGCGCCTTAAACACGTAGAATTTCTAAAGTCGTAAATCATTTTAACGACGTCGTAAAACTTTTATGGCGCAGTGGACCGAATAAGTATTTGGATGTGTTACATATAAAGCAATCCTATAGTATAATGGTCGGCATTTGCTGGTGCATTTGCGTCATCGCGTTGCCGGCTCTTCAAAATTTTCTTAAGTATAGTAACATACATAAAGTTGTTTTAATTTATAATTATTTTTTCCAGCAATTTTAAACGCTTTATTTTAATGCTAACTAATAAATTTATATCTATGTATTTTTTTTAAATATTTCCAAACTAGCTTTCTAAGAACGTCACGAACTAACAGTTTATTGAAGTATGAAGTATACTTGTATAGTGAGCTTAGCAATTTTAGAAAATATATCTGACAACCTTGCTTTTTTCTACCTATTTTCAATTTAGAATGGAAATAGAGTACCTCAAAATGAACATACTAAAAAACATAAAAATAAAATCTCAAAAAATTATATCAGTGAAAAATATAAATTGTTATTAATATAATAAACCACAATATCATTTAACTGCATTAAAAGTTTTGTTCATCTCTGTGGAAGATATTCAGAAAATTACGCGATGAACTGGGTTTCCGCTCCACCCCTACCACCCAATCTTTCTACATATCCGAAAACTTTTGTTCTTTATTCACAGTTATTCATCGCTCACTTTATCAGCTGTTGTTTAAATAATATCAATCGTTAGTCACGAATACTTTCGAGAATATTTCGATTAAGTAAACGATAAAAATGTGTGATACAAACAGGCGTGAAATTATTCTTGATACTGCGTTACATTTATATATTATGTAAAATGCGTTAAAATTCTTAATGCATTTTGTGTGTTAAAAAGTGTAATGAAGACTACGTATTGAAGTTTGTTTCCTGGGTATTGAAAGTTGGTATCTTCCGCCAAATTTATGTTCCCAAATGATAACGCATAAGTATACAGAGTGTTCTATGTACCAATGGGGTATTAAAATTAAATTCGGAGACGCTCCATTTGGTTTGGAATCGGCTGATTATTATTTCCTAAAAAAGTGTTTCCGCCTATTTACAATGAATTTTGAAGGAGGCCGAAAATCGTCCTTTGGGACCTCACCCTTTTATTTTCTAGCATCCGTTACGATAATTAGAAACCTCTAATTATCAGGTATTTGCAATTTTAATGGACAAGGAGGGAGAGCGGGAAGGACTTTGTTTTATACTATGTTATGATTTTGTTTTTCAATTTTAATTAGACGTCTGTCGAGTAGCATAAGTCACATTTTCCAAGAGTATTAATTTCAACACGTTGGAATGCATTTTTCATCTTTTTTAAGGTGTTTCGACAGTTTTAACATTTGCATTAACCCATTGAAAAACAAAACAGGGGTACTTTTTTTTCAAAAAAGCAAGTGATCCAATAGTTAGTTTTATGTTTTGTAACTAGTAACTGGGTAACACTTTGCTCGGTGAACCGAATGTCAATTGTTTATAGCGTTATTGCAAAAAAAACTAAGCCTCCCATAAAAAAAAAATATTCTACGTTTTCTTCTTGTTTTTTCCTCTAGAATCGATTGGCATTATTTTTTTTAGCAATTTTACGACAAATATTTATTTGTTTAAACAATTATTGTTAAACAATAAATTTTGAAAAACAAAAAAACGGGCATTTTTTTTTTCAAAAAAGAACAGTAGTTTCAATCATTAGTTTTATCGTAACTCTGCTGGTTTAGCCATGGGACTTAATGGGTTAATATGAATATATTTAACACATACCACTAAGTGCCTGACCCTGTATTATCGAAGTTTCCCATTTAGAGACATAAACGCCATCTCAGTAAACAAAAAGTCCCCTCACACTATCAAAATTCCCAGCGTTATCCGCTTTTACAAACGCGGTAATGATTTATTATTATCTCTAATGCAGTAGAGTTTGCGACGTTAAACTTAACTGCAAGTTTTTCTTCATTTCTAAGAATCGATATGTTCTTTACAAAACCCGCAACTGTCTATTTTTGTAGTCCGCTTGCCGGCAAACGCTCCCTGATCAATAACCTTGACTTTTTTTACGTAGACCAGGCGCTACTTTCAAATATTTTGCATACGTTTTAGCGAGTTTGGCAACCAGTACTGTTATTTATTTATTTTTTTTCGTATTTTGCGTCCCTCACAGTATCGATATTATGACTTGTATAAAAAAAAGATGTCAAGATCAATGCAGCAATTGCGTAATAATTTTGTATTTGAGGTGCATACGAGGTGCGTAAATTAAGTAATGAGACTGGCAACGTAGCGCCCGACTAGAAACTGCGGAACTGGAAGGGCGGTAGGTTAACTTGTTAGAGTCATTTGTTTGTTCTTTGTGACCTTTTTTTCGTACTGTGACCGGTTTTTCTTGTGTGTTTTATAAAAATGAGTGACATTAATTTTGAGCAACGGTATGCTATCAGGTTTTGCTTCAGACTGGGACACAACTCAACGGATACTTTTGCAAAACTTCAACACGCGTACGGAGACAGCGTTTTTTCAAGAGCGCAGGTTTTTCGGTGATTTAAGGTATTCTCAAAAAGAAGGAGTTGATTGAAGATGGACCACGCAGCGGAAGGCCTTCATCTTCAAGAACCGATGAAAATGTCGATAGAATACGGGATCTTGTGTGCTCAGATCGTCGGTTGACGACAAGAATGATCGGGGAAGAGTTAAATTTGAATCACACCACACACTGTTCATCAGATTCTGATGTTACATCACAATAATGCGCCTTGTCACATAGCCATTTCACTAAACGAGTTTTAGCCAGTAAAAACATTCCCGTGGCTCCTCAGCCTCCTTATTCGCCTGACTTGTGTCCTTGTGACTTTTTTTCTCTTCCCGAGATTGAAAAATCACCTCAAGGGACGTTATTTTGGGACCATAGAATACATTCAAACGGCTTTAACCGACAAGCTGAAGGCTATTCCAGTATAATATATGAGTTCCAGCACTGCTATGACGAATGGAAGAACCGTCTTCAGCGCTGTGTGGCTTCCCAAGGAAGTTATTTTGAAGATATTTTATTCTATTCGAATAAAAAAAAACAGTCTCATTACTTAATTTACACACCTCGTATATTGAATAATTACCTTTTATAAAGTTTATATCGTTTTGCGAGCGTTTCAATTTGATTATGTATGCAATTCGGTTTGTTAAGCGTGTAACCTGATGAGATCATCATTGGAGCGCAACCGGTCTACAATTTACATCTAGTGTCATTGGGATGCATACCCACTCAAATTTTTCAAGCACATAGCTTGAAAAATATGTTCTTTGGTCGGAATTTTGGAGTCAGAATCTGACCAAGGGTAGGTACATATGGCATGGTAAGGCTACGGTTATTGTGGATGCGACTTCTGACGAAATTTTGATCTGACGAGTACATCCGAAATAATCATCAGAACAAGGTGGTTACACTACGCGCGTTTTCTGATTGTCAGTACGTTTCTGCCTCCCAGCAAGATGAACGATCTTGAGTTTTATTTTGTAGAAATTCCATTGATTAAATTCTTGTTGATATATGGTAGTAAATAAGAGCATGTTAGTTAACCCATTATTTGCCACAAGATATAAGGGAGAGATAATGCTAATTCCAGATTTGTCGGAGAGCCCGTAAAGGTTTTTCGAATATTTCAGAATGCGACCGACACATATTCCCAAACACAAGACTTATCAATTTTTTATATATCCATGGTGAAAACACCAAAACATTCACAATTGGTCGTCAGAACGTACGAAAAAAATCAAACTGCCAAAGTAAACACTCCCATTGGAAAACACGTATTTATTTGTTCGGACGAATTCGTCAGAAGTCGTCAGAACAAGATTTCGTCAGAAGTCGCATCCATAGTAATCGTGGCCTAAGGGTATTAATTAGGGTGTAACGAAAGCTGACGTAATGAAACAAACAAAAAAGTAAATCGCAAAAATCTTTCTATTACCAAAATAGCATATCTCTTAGCAGAAATGTTGTCTGTTCTATACATATACGGTTCTATCTTGCTGACTTGTTGAAGGAACTTTCCTTCATTCAGTATTAATTCATTTGCACTTAAGGACTTAATGCTGAAGCATTAAGTCATCTTCAGCATTGGTCTCTGAAATCAATACTTTTAAAAGAGTATACATATACACTATTCCAAAAAATTCATTTTGGTGATTTTTTTTCAAATTTAACAAGCAACTAATGCAAAATTTTAATCAATATAAAAAGTTATCTTATTAAAAAAACTTGTTCGTTTAAAATAAGTTTTTTTTAAAAGATTACACAATGTTCAGAAATAATACACTTGTTCTTTTAATTCTATTGTAAAACTTTATCAATCAATCCAAGAAAACGGTTCGATGGTTCGATTTAAAAATTTACAGGGTTGTTGGGGGTATATTAAGCTGTAAAAAAACCTGGAAATATTAGTCTCTCCAAGAATATTTGTGAATACGCGGTAGATTTACTAAAACAATGAAAAAAGTTGTTTTTTTTTTCTCTTTTCTTTAAATCATTATTGAGGGTGAAACATTTTTTTTTTCAAAAAATCGTAAAATGATCTTGTAGGGGTTTTATTCCAGTTTTTGAAACTGCCTTTACATTCTCTATACGATCATTGGTTGCTGAGATATCGATGATCAAAGACAAAAGGATGCTTTTTCATTAAAGGTCAGATATTTCGGCGAACAATTGACGTAAAGAGAATATAAAAAAGAAAATTTAAGCTGTATAAACAAGCTGTCCGGCCCATGCATTGATTTAATTTAAAAAAAATTCCCCAAGTCTGGACTAAAAAGAAAAAAAATAAAAAATTTACGACATTTTTTTTTCTCTATTTCTTAGGTGCGTCCCAATTCTTTGAAGCAAAACTAGAAACTTTAAGCTTCAAAATGATTTTTTTTTAAATAACCAAAAAATTTAAGAAATTTCTTTGCTCGATTAGTGTATGTCGAGTAGTGTACCGTATTACAAGCTGCACCGTTATGTTTCATTTTCTGAAACCAGTGTTTAGAAATTTCCTTTTCTCTACTAGAAACTCATTTTCGTCCTTACTTTTTGAAGATGAACTAGAGGAAATCTCATCTAAAAATGCCATTGATGCGGAGTAAGAACAATACTAAAATTCCTCTCTATTTTCCATTCGTCATTTCATATTTTCGACCTTATAAAACCTTTCGTAATATCAATTCATTACTATCATTAAATGTTTCTAAATTCAGGGGTGGGTCGACTATCAATATCTGTTTTATCTCATTTAAGAGGAAGATTTCGATATATATTGTTAGTAGGGGTTGGTTGTAGGGAAGGGTGTGGGGGGTTTTTTTTTTTTTTTATTTTATATTTATTTATTTTGTATAGTTTATATTATATCTGAAAAATGTTAAATTTGTATTTTTTTTATTTTTGTTAATGATATACATGTTGATGAAATTTTGTGGGATACCCAAAAGTGGATCTCGCCTAATTTGGAAACCCCCAGAATATGTCGCGTGTCGCATCGTTTTCTCGTAGACAGTCTCTATATACACGTCCAGAGGTATTTTCACCACTTCAATATTCTAATTTATTAGATATTGATTGCAATTAATGTAAATACATGCCGTATATACCCAGGCTATACAAGCATAGATTGTCAGATAGGCTTTGGAGTATTGAATTGTTCACTATCTATAAAGTCGGATCTGCCGTCACTGACGTGGCCAGGTATCCGTGGCCTACTTAGAGCAAGAAGTGACCTTATCAGAAGAAGCCCATATACCTGTCTAGCGCACATGCGTTTAGAGTCAACATTTTCATAAAACATGCCTTGACGATATTAAAAGCGAATGATCGATTTGTTACGTGATTCTATAGAGATTTTAACGTAATGAATTTGGGTGTACGACGAGGGGTTTTCAAGTATACGATGCTGTGATCTCATTATATTTATTAAACGAAACCAACTCGCTTCAGAAATGGTGTAAGTTACCAACGTTTTTAGATGTTTGTAAATCTTCGAAAATGAATAGAGACCGTCTTAGGATGTTCATCCATATGAATATTTAAATTAATTGAATTAAAAGTTTGAAACCTTAGAAAAGTATGGTTTTCTTTGACTAGCAAGTTTAAGTTACCTACTCGAAGATTATTACCATTAAGGTAGTAGTGTGGAACAGAGCATCAGGAAGCATACTCTGAACAGTAAAACTGGTAGATGGACGGTTCCAATAGGTGGTGGAAGTTGCTTACAAAATATGAGACTCAGTAAAACACCCCTTTGCAGAGGGTGTGAACAAGAAGATGTGAACAGTCGAGTATCTACTGTGATTGTACATCTGTCTCGTCAGGGAGAGCTTATATATGAGCGCTGGCCTTCCATGGTTATATTCTGGCGCTGGCCTTCCATTAGCTCACCACCTTCGAAAGAATTGGGTAGTTGGAGTTATATCCCGATGGCTACCTCAGGAAGGATGCACAATGAACCCAATAGGGCATAAGGGCTGTGATTCTCTGATTCACATTCCACTAGTTTCAGAATCCAGACATCCGTACATAAATAAGTAAGTAACAGACCACTGGAACGATGGACAAACTTCCACTGCAAAGGCAGGCGATGCAGTTTATAAAACAATAATCGCTCGAATTCTTAAAATCCGTTGGTCCAAAACGGAAAGGGCATTAGAATAATAATGCATGTTTTAATAGCTCATTGCTGGCCAAACAGCCGTATACGTTTTGTCTGATTCGTTTGACATAGGACATGAGGATTCTGCCTGAAAGAAGATGAAACTCCAGTTCATGGGCTATAACAAGATGAAGGACTAACATGACTGAAAAATTCGTAAAACTGGGTTAAAGTCTGATGCCTATACGGAAGAACCCTTGTCGAGGTTGTGGAGTCTACTAAATAGGACCTAGCTGGATACTGATATCTCCAATAGACCTCTTGGAGATTTATTGTATAAATTAGCACATTTGGATTGAAATACTGTTGTTATACATTGCCATTACAAAATTCTTAATCAAACCGAGGTTGCATTGAGCCTTCTTAAAAGCATGGGACCCACTCACTTTTTAGGTGATGAGGGAAAGGAAACCCCAAGAAAAAATTTTGAAAAAAAAATTTTTTATATCCTGGCGGGGCCCTGTGTTTTTTTTTTTTGTTTTTTTGTTTTTTTTTTTTTATTTTTTTATAAACTAGAAAATTTGAAAAAAAAGAAAGCACAAGGGGGTGTGGATATTTTAAATTTTTTTTTTTTCCCCCCCCCCCCCAGTTTTTTTACAAAATATTGTCAAAATGATTTTATTTTGGGAAAAAAATGTTCCTATAAAATTAAAATTAAAATGGCCATAACTTTTTGAAAAAAAAAAATTTTGAACAAACGTTCTTTTTTGTTTCTAGATTATGAAAAAAAATATCCCGCAAATATCCCACAGAGCGTTACTAGAACCAGGGAGTGCTCCAGTGTTTTTGAAAATTTTTATTTGCTGACATTTTTTCACTATAAATCCTTTCTGTTAAAGGCCGCAGCAAGTGAAGGTAGAATGACATTTTTGCACCAGTTAAAGGCACGTTAGTCCAAATAGGGGTATTGCTGTTATTTGACGGAGTTGATGGTTGAGACTTTCATAATTGGGAGGTCATCTCCGATATTCCCTAGTGATCTCAAAATTTTCGTTGACACGATATCTCAAAATCTACTTAACCGATTCTGCTCAGAGTTGGATGGTGTGTTCAGAACATCTACAGTTATGGCTTGAACTAGGATAATTGTGATATCTCACACAGTTTTTTTTTTCTCAAGCTAAAAAAGTTGACAAATAGCGAAAACTGAAGAAAGAAAACGTTTTTTGCTACTCGAGTTTTAATGGCGAACATAACCAAAAAAATTCGCAAATGTAAAAAAAAACGGTTTTTTGCAAATTAAAAAAGCATCAAGTCCTACAGAAAAAAGTTAAATGAGAAAGTTGTGGGTCTTAAAAATGCGCGTCGAATGAAATTTGAACGAAAAAAAATCGGTTACGAAACATTCGAGACAAATAAAAAAACGTCAAAAATCGCGTTTTCGTATTTTTGCTGTAAAAATTCCAATTTTATTTGAACAGACTTGTTGTTAACTACAAATATAGCCCGACAAGAATCCTTTTTTTAAAAATTTTAAGAAGTTATTTTTTTCGAGTTATAACGATTTAAAAAAAAAAGACTTCAAAAATCGGCTTTTACGGTGGCAAAAATGATCGTACAGAAACGATCATGGGCTCATTTTATTCGCGAAGACTTGTACTTTCATGCTATTAAAAAAACAAATCGCTTTTATTTAATTTTTTGCATAAAAAAATGCGTTATAAAATTGTATCATTTTTTCTAACCGTGTTTTTTTCGAATAACGCTGTGTTATTATTGTTATTATTATTTTATTATTATATCAGCGACCGTGCCAGTTTGAAAACAAACGTTTTAAGGATGACACTGACTGTTACCGAAACAGAAACAACAGCCGCGCCATTCATGCTCAGCGCGGGGTCACACGATACCGGATGACGGAAAACAAGAGATAAGACGGATGAAAACAAGCCTGCGGCCCTGTCTCCGCGCGATAATTCCCCGGAGATAAGCCGCTAGTCCTGGCCGGAACGCCCAGTATATCGTGTGTCGACGGTGGGCGGTGGGCGTCGCTGCGATCGCCGATTAGGCCGGACGCAATTAGTAAATTGATCCTACCGTCTAGAGTACGGTGCCGGAAGGCGTAAAGAGCGTTTTTGGAACATAGTTTCGGAATAAAATACGATAGACGTTGAGTATGTTCGAAAATTCGCCAGGCGAAGCGTAAAGGCTAAAATAGAAAATAAATTTCAAACGTAACTTTTTTTAAAATAGTCTAATTCTTCTATACAAAAAATCTAATATAAACTGTAACGTAAAGACGAAGCTCTTATCTAAATTGTAATTTACAGCAAATATGTTGGGGGCAAAAACTTTTTTCGCATCAGTTCCAGTGCAAAACATATTTCACTACTAAATTGAATGTTATTATAAGGCTGTTAATATTCAGCGATAGTACAATAATATTTTATCCACGATTTACGAGATAAGACCTTAATTACACCATTCATTTTGCGTATGTAAACCAGTAACGATTTGAGTTACATAATGAAAATTATTACCATACTTTCACGATTGACGTCATGGATATTCATATCACTAGTAATGTTATCTCATTATACCCCCTAGTGCGGTAATAATTTTTTGACAAACTGTGAGAAATAGTGTCGTAAATAAAATGTTGTACATTACACGTGGAGTAAAGTTTTTTACAACACTCGTGTGATTACTAATCGCTTATATACAATGCAAATCGCGCCTTGAAATAGTTTTTTTTATAATATACAGGGTGTTTTCTAACTTCATATCATTTCGTCCCTTTGAAGGTGTGTTCCAAAATCTTTATACTTCCCTAAGCTAGCCCAGTTGATGCGTAGTCTCAGAAAGGTCAGCTTGCATTAATTAGGGCAAATTATTTTTTTCTCTAGGACTCCTTGGTATAAGGTGAAAAGTATGAAACCGAGTTTTCGACAACGAAAGCCGGGGACAACTTTTGGCAGGCGAAACACAACGACATTTTCGCACTTTTTTTTTTTTGCTTATATCTCCTAAAAGAATCATGCTACGGAAAATTTTATACGTTCCAAAATTAAAGTAGACAAAATTTTCTATAAAATGTATTGGTCAAAGGTAATTATGTCATGTGGTTCAAATTCTACGGAAGTTTGAAAATCGACGAATTTACATGAGACTGATTTTTAAATTAATTTTGAATTTTCACATAAATTAAATTTCTGTCATCAAAAATTAGCAATTATTTTTTATGCACTAAAATAAATTAGTAGCTGTGTAGTTATTTTTAAAAAACAATTTAAAAATAACTAATCAACTGCAAGCAATTTAGTGTAAATGTTAAATTAAATATAATTTTTGATTGCATAGATTCTTGTATGATTAAATTTTAATTCAAATTTAATTTTTGAATAGAGGATAGACGGATTACCCAAGCGCTATGAAGCCAATCTTGAATTTTCAAATATGAATGAACTCGGATTCGTGATCAGCGTCCCCAAAAACCTCCGTATACCAAATTTGGTGCAAATCGGTTGATTTTCAAAAAAAAACGTCCGCCATCTTAAATTTTAAAAATCGAACTTCAGATTCGTAATCAGTGACCCCAAAATCCCCCATCAGGGGCGTCCATCACCTACAATTTGAGCCAAAAACGACCCAATCGGTTGCGAATTTTTATTTTTACAAGCTTTTTTTGCTGAACACTCGAATTGTCTCCGGCTTGCGGCCGCCATATTGGAGCCACCACATTGGATTTTTCAAAGGCGCACTCGGCATTTGAAAGTAGACGCTCTAAGCTTTAAAATAAGCCCTTGGTCGATTTTTTTGTTGCTTCTAATTTTGGTCGTAGCTCTGATCCGGTTGACGCAGATTGTCACACCTGTTACATAAGATGTTTAAAATATTTTTCATTTCACGGTTTTCAAACTTCCGTAGAATGCGAATCACACGACATAAAATTACCTTTGACCAATTAATTTTGTAGGAAATTTTATCTACTTTAATTTCGGAACGTATAAAATTTTCTTATGAGTCTTTTAGAAGATATAAGCAAAAAACTAAAAAAAAAAAAATGCGAAAATTTCGTGGTTTTTCGCCTGCCAAAAGTTCTTCCCCGGATTTCGAGGTCGAAAACTTAGTTTCACACTTCCTACCTTATACCAAACAATCCTAGAAAAAAAAATCATTTACCCTAATTAATGCAAGGTGGAGTGTTTTTATCAATTGGACTACTACCAAAAGTTACATATTAATACATAAATGTTTTTTTTTTTTTTGTAGATGATTGGACTGAAATGAAAGGTACATTTTATGAATATTTAATGTATGGGTGCTGTTTTACACATTTTTTTTCAATCCTTGATTATCCCTTACATGTAATTATAAAAATAATATTAAACAATAAACTTTATTTATGTACTTTTTACTTGTACTTGAATCATCGTTGGTAATGACGTATTTGGTAATATGTTATAGGTAGATTGGACCTTTTCTCATAGCACGTCTTTGATACGCGCTTTTACAGGGTACAGTTGCATACCGCACTAATAATGTAAATAAATATTACGGTTCAGGTTGCCTTACAAGTAATGGAATAAAATGTTAGTCGTGGGATTTTTGTACTAATTTTTTTCTAGTATTATATTACATTATACAGTAAGCTATTTGAAGTTTGCTTAAATTCTGATAATTTTTGGATTACAGCATTGATTTTTTTTGCTTCTGACAGGATTACAGCTTGTGAGATTCTGCGTCTAATAAGCCCAAGTTGAAGACGGTAAATCGATTGTGTGAAAAGATATCGCCAAAAAAGTAAAATTTCAGCGTTTTCAAAGAAACGTAAATAACTTAAGGAAGGGAAATCTTCAGTGTACCTATTTGACTAACTGAGTCATTTTGTAAAAAATTTTCCTAGGTATGAAAAAAATCTAAAGTCGAACCAAAAACATCATAAAAATTCAAAATTGTACCATCCTTACTATCGTTTTCGTAAAAATCACTGTTCCTGAAA
Organism: Aromia moschata; assembly: GCA_029963805.1. Classification (NCBI taxonomy): domain Eukaryota; kingdom Metazoa; phylum Arthropoda; class Insecta; order Coleoptera; family Cerambycidae; genus Aromia; species Aromia moschata. The sequence goes on from JAPWTK010000131.1 coordinate 1,127,494, forward strand.
TTTTAATAAGACACAGGGAGTTCTAGAGGGATATTAATCCTTAATTTTTGTTGGAGTAATGTGTGGCGTATGGGGCTTTTTTGAATTTTCGTGATAGTTTTGGTTCAACTTTAGATTTTTTCATGTCTAGGAAATTGTTTTACAAAATTACTCAGTTAGTCAAATAGATACACTGAAGATTTCCCTTTAAATACGAGTCCAACAACTTCGAAAGGGATTTACTATTTTCGGAGTCATTTACGTTTCTTTGAAAACATCGAAATTTTACTTTTTTTAGCGATATCTTTTCACACAATAGACATACGTCAACTTCGGCTTACTAAACGCAGAATCTACAAGCTGTAATCCTGTCAAACAAAAAAATCAATGCTGTAATACAAAAATTATCAGAATTTAAGCAAACTTCAAAAAGTGGGTGTATGATGACTTTCGTTGCTTACTGCATATGTAATATTTTTAAATGATTACTATTTTCTGTGTAAGCATTTTAGTATGTTATTAATTATTATTAATTATTAATTAGTTTTGCATTTTTTTATCTTTTTCATAACAAACAACAGCACATACAATATGATAATATGTATTGGACATTCGATTGTTGAAGTTGACCTGTTTTTTTTTTTTCTAAAATCTGGCAACGGAATTACGAATTTCATTCCAGACGTTTGCCTCTCACTGTAGTTCAGTCTTAGAAAGCACCATATAAGACTGTGCAGTCAGTGTTAGTCGCGTTTTCCTCTAAGCCAGAGACTGGGCTAACCCCATTTGCCATATTAACTTTTCAACAGTTTAACCATTTAATCTCATTATGTCTGAAAGTGCTTCTATAGAATTCTGAGGACGACATGACTTTCGCCGTTAAACGCGTCATGGGGGCACTAAAAATAAAAACGTCAATATTTGTTAAAGGCGGGCCTGCCTAATCGTATTACCTACTGTTATGTGTTGTTTTAAGCATAAACATAGGTCTACAAGGGTTTGTTTGGGTTTCATCGGGTTGTCAACAGTTTACCGTTACAAAACAATATCTAATAATAGTAGGTACGAGATGCGACCACGTGATATCTGTCCTCCGAGAAATATGAATGAGTGCGATCTGTTTAGGGGGGAACTAAAGGTCATGTGTCATGTACACTATGATTACAGTTTTCTTTCTTTTATATACGCCAAATTCTAGTCTCAGATGGTAGGAACATGATACGAGGGGGTACCCAAAAATAACCGGAACAGCATTACCGTAGGCGGAGCTTGTGTAGTATGCATTCCTGCCGCTAGGCGTGTATAGCACAACTCATTGCCAATTCAGTGCCGCCTGTGTTGTCGACCTGGTTTGTTCTTGTTTCATTATGATGGCAAGTTTAAGTGAACAACGTGCAGCTGTGAAAATTTTGTTTTCCACTCGGTAAAAATGCTGCTGAAACTGTTTTGATGTTGGAAACAGCTTACAAAGATGACGCTATGAGAAAAACTCAAATGTACGAGTGGTTTGCTCGGTTTAAAAATGGCGACATGTCAATTGATGACAAACCTCGTTATGGACGTTCATCAACTGCCCGAAACGACGAAAATGTTCACAGACCGTCAACAGCCAATTGATCAACTGTCAGAGATTAGTGGGTTATCTTGGAGCTCGGTTGGATTTTTAAAAATTGGGAAGAAAAGGGTTGCTGCCAAGTTTGTTCCTCGGGCTCTGACTGACAATTAAAAAGAATGTCGAGTGGAAACATGTACTTTGAAACAACAGCTTGACACTGATCCAGATTTTTTCTCATAATAATAATAATAATAATAATAATAATAATAATGTCTGTCTTTGTGAAACAAACCAAAAAAAAAACATCCCTCCCCCCCTTCTCTCCCCCCCGGGGGGGGGGCCGCCCCCCCCCCCCCCACCCTTCCCTTTTCTTCCCCCCCCCCTTTTCCCCCCCCCACAACCCCCCCCCCCCCCCCACACCCCCCTTCCCCCCACCCACCCGGGAGGAAAAAGCCCCCCAAAAAAAAAAAAAAAAAAAATTTCCTCTTTTTTTTTTTTTTTTTTTTTTTTTTTTTTTCCCCCCCCCTTTTTTTTCCCCCCCCCCTCCCCCCCTCCCCCCCCCCCCCCCCCCCCCCCCCCCCCCCCCCCCCCCCCCCCCCCCCCCCCCCCCCCCCCCCCCCCCCCCCCCCCCCCCCCCCCCCTCCCCCCCCCCCCCCCCCCCCCCCCAACATATTTTTTCCCCCCCCCCTTTTTCCCCCTTCCCCCCATTTTTTTGGGGTGTTTTTTTTCCCCCCCCCCCTGTTGGGGGGGGGGGGGCCGCCGCCCCCCCCCCCCAAGGCCGGGGGGGTGTTTTTTTTTTTTCCGCCGGGGTGGTTTTGGGTGGGCGCCCCCCCCCCCTTTTTTTTGTGGGGGGGAGGGGGGGGGGGTGTTTGTTTTTGTTTGGGGGGAGGGGGGGGCGGCCGCGAGAATTCCCCCCCCCCCCCCCCCCCCCCCCCCCCTTTCCCCCCCCTTTTTTTGGGGCTTCCGTTTTTTTTTTTCCCCCCCCCCAAAACCCCCCCCCCACCCGCCCCCCTTTCTTTCCCCCCCCCCCCCCCCCCCCCCCCCCCCCCCCCCCCCCCCCCCCCCCCCCCCCCCGGCGGGGTTGGGGCGCGGGCCCCCCCCCCCCCCCCGCGGTTTTTTTTTTTTCTCCCCCCCCCCCCCCCCCTTTTCCCCCCCCCCCCCCCCCCCCCCCCCCCCCCCCCCCCCCCCCCCTCCCCCTCCCCCCCCCCCCCCCCCCCCCTATCAAAGGTGGTGATGAGTCATGGTGTTATGGTTACGACCCAGAGACAAAGCAACAGTCAAGCCAATGGAAAAGGCCATTGTCACCCCGTCCAAAAAAATGTCAAGTCAAATCAAACATCAAAACAATGCTGATTTGCTCTTTTGACAAGGGCGTAGTTCATTCAGAGTTTGTTCCCCCAGGTCAGGCCGTCAATGAAACCTTTTATTTGGAAGTTTTAAGAAGATTGCGCAACAGTGTTCGTCAAAAAAGACAGTTTGTGGCAGACAGGAGACTGGTTTTGACTAAAAAATGGCATGGTTCCGCTGCCGTGTGCCATTTCCCGCATAAAAAAGAGAGACGGGGGCAAGGAAAAAAAAGGAGAGGCCTTTCCCCCATTCTCAAAAAAAAAAAATTCAAAAAATCAACACAACCGGGCCCACAAAAAAAAAAAAATATAAATAAAAAAATATAAAAATAAAAAAAAAAAAAAAATTTTTTTAAAAAAAAAAAAAAAAACATTTTAAAAAAAAAAATCCCCCCTTTTTTTTCCCACCCCCCCTCCCTCTCCATTACACCAACTTCCCCCTCCTCCTTTTTTACAAAAAACCCCCCGGCACACCAAAACCACCACCCCCCCCCCCCCACACCCCCCCCCGCGCCCCCCCCCCCCCCCTACTTAATATATAAATTTTTCTCTCTCTTTTTCCCCCCCCCCTCCTCTCCCCCCCACCCACCACACCCAATAATTTAAGGCACCCCCCCCCCCCACCCAACACACAAAGGCGGGAGGAAAAAAAAAAGGTGTCTCCCCCCCCCCCCCCCCCCCCCCCCCCCCCCCCCCCCCTTTTTCTCCTACATACACACTATCCTCCCCCCCCCCCCCCCCCCCCCCCCCCCCCCCCCCCCCCCCCCCCCCCCCCCCCCCCCCCTCCCTCCTCAAAATATCCACCCACCAAAGACTCCCCACGGGGGCGGAGGGCCCACAAGACGGCCCAAAACCCCCACAAAAACCACGCCAACACCACACAACACACCAACAGCGCCGGGCCCGGGCCGGGGGGCGGCCCCCCCCCCCGCGCGGCCCGCCCCGCCGCTGCCCCACACACCAAAACCCCCCCCCTTGCTTAAAAAAAAAAAAAAAAAAAAAACCCCCATGAGGTTTTTTTTTTTTTACCCCCCCCCCCCTTCCCCCCCCCCCCCCCCCCCCCCCAACAATATTTCCCCAAAAAAAAAAAAAAAATTTTTTTTTTTGTTTCCCCAAAATCCTTATCCTTCCCCAGAAAATGTTAAATATTAATATAAAAAATGATGATTGTACTGAAATGAAATTTGTTACATTTTATGATCATGTATGAGTATTGTTTTACACATTTTCGTAATCCTTTATGATCCCTTGCATGTAATTAAAAAAATAATATTAAACAATAAACTTTATTAATATTTTTCATTTATTTAGAATCAATCATAATGTCATATTCGGCAGTATGTTATGGGTAGATTGGACCTTTTCTGATAACATGTCTTTGATACATGTCACAGGGTACAGTTGCTAGACCCCTCGTCTACCAACTGTACCAAACGATAATATAACCTACTTAATCAGTTGCGATTTAAATGGTGTCAATTTGACCAATTAGAGTCAAATTTATGGTGATTGCTAGGCTGCCAGACATCGATACAGATTAAATGAAAAGCCCCATCTGATATGTGCATAATGCTTTCCGCTTTGGTTTGCAACCGAGAGTCTAATGATACTACACCAAACAGTAATTTTCCATTTGAAAAGTTTCATGTTTTAGTATTGTGAAGACTTGGTTAATTCAAATGAATAACATATTTTTTATGTAATTTTCCGATATAAAAACGCTCTAAAAACCAGTTCAATACATCAAAAATTACAAATATTCGATGGACGCAGTTCGCTAACCACTTTGGCATCATCAAGAGATTATGTTAACCGATGCTGAAAACTTATTGAAAGACAGAAGATATTAAATGTTGAATTGGGGAGAATAATACTAACAAAGGTTGGTAGTGGTAGGCAAAGCTACAACAAGGAAGTACGTACATATGTAATTGCTAACGTTGATATTTCAAGTACAAGTTTGAACTTGTTAGAGTCATTTGTTTGCTCTTTGTGACTGTTTTCGTAAATCGTTTTTTTTTCTAATGCGTTTTAAAAATGAGTGACATTAATTTTCAGCAACGGTGTGCTATCAGGTTTTGCTTCAGACTTGGACACAGCGCAACGGATACTCTTGCAAAACTTCAACACGCCTATGGAGACTGTTTTCAAGAGCCCAGGTTTTTCGTTGGTTTAAGGCATTCTCAGAAGGAAGAGAGTCCATTGAGAACCACGCAACGGTAGGCCTTCATCTTCAAGAACCGATGAAAATGTTGATAGAACACGGGATCCTGTGCGTTTAGATCGTCGGTTGACGACAAGAATGATCGGGGATGAGTTAAATTTGAATCACACTACTGTTCATCAGATTTTGACTAACGAATTGGGGATGAGAAAAATCTGCGCAAAAATGGTTCCAAAAAACCTTTCGCAGGAACAAAAGGACATCAGGAGAGAAAGGTGTCTGGAGTTTTTTGGAATCGTTCCATAAAATGATCCCCATTTTATGGAACGTGTCATTATTGATGATGAGACTTGGGTGTTTGAGTACGACCCGGAAACCAAGCGCCAACGCATGGAAAGGCACACTTCAAGCTCTCCAAGACACAAAAAGCAAGAATGAGCAAGTCGAAGATCAATGCATGCTGATGTGCTTTTTTTGATAGCCAGAGAATTGTCCACAAAGAGTTTGTGTATCCAGGCTAAACAATGAATCAACAGTTTTATAGAGAGGTTCTTGAAAAAACTCGAAAAAAACTCGGGTCATACATGTGAGACCAAACATCAAGAACAACTGGATGTTGCATCACGACAATGCACCTTGTCACGCAGCCATTTCAGTAAACGAGTTTTTAGTCAGCAAAAACATTACTGTGAGTCCTTTTTTCTCTTCCCGAGTTTGAACAATGACCTCAAGGGACGTCATTTTGGGACCATAAAAAAACATTCAAACGGCTGTAACCGACCAGCTGAAGGCTATTCTAGTATATGGTTCCAGCACTGCAATGAGGAATGGAGTAACCGTCTCCAGCGCTGTGTGGCTTCCAAAGGAAGTTATTTTGAGGGAGACAATACTGAATTGTAATTATATTCGAACAAAAAAATTAAAAAAAACCAGTCTCATTACTTAATTTACACACCTCGTATGCAGTTGCTGACGTTGATATTTCGGAAATATCTTGTCCCTCTTCAATGCATAGTGAGAGGAAGAGCAAGGGGTAGCGAAAGGGAAAGTAAAACGAAAATAAAAGTATGCATTTGTAGTGAAACATAAAAACAATTGTCTAGTTTTTGTATTACATTTTACATGCCGCATTATCTCTTTATTTTGTCTTGATATACCGTGAAATCTACAAAGTTTTCAATTTGCCCGTATCTGAGAGAGAGGAATAAATTCCACCGAGCACCTATTTACCATAAAGGGGCGGGGGTGGGTGGCGGGTGGTCGCAGAATGGAATTTATAACGTGCCGTATGGGGCAGAGAAAATCGCATTTGGAGCCAATATCTGTTCGGTAGATTTAACCGAAGTTTCTAGAGGTAATTCGTATTCGGAATAATGCGAATTTGAATGCGTTGTACAGTCGCGGCCAAAAAGAGTTTATAATAGGTATTTGGCTTAGATTTTCCGCTCCCATGCGTATTTTATGAGAAATTTTAGAAATAAGGCGATTTTAATTTTGTTTCTAAAACATACCTAATATTTCAACAAGAACAGTATTTAATTGGGTTACATTTTATAAATAAGAGTGTTTATATTCTAAACGTAAAGGTAATTTTGATTTTGAGCGCATCTCTTTTAAATCAATCCAAATGTGTGTAAGACAATTTTACATCTAAATCTAATTAAGAAATAAATATTGATATGATTTTGATGCTTTTATTTCCTCGCGTTAAACAAAAAAGTCAAGTGGCGTATCGAAATTTGAAGGTATGTCGTATCTTAATGCGGTTGCTTTTTGTATAACTGTCATTATGAGAAATATCAACTGTCAGTTGCGTCAAATTGTGGAAAATGCTACTAGAACTTCTGTTCGTTTTGTTTCGCAATTATAGCCTGTAAAATTTAACTTGTGCGTCAATTATGTGTGCGTATCAATTAATAATCGACATACAAAAAGCATTGTCGCATCTGATTGGTGTGCAAAAGACAATGAAGGCAAATGGAAATTTGACTTCATTTATACTATTTCCGTAGTGACGTCTAAGTTAGATACAAGTGTGTAAATTACGTAATGAGACTGGCAACGTAGCGCCCGATCTAGCAACTCTGCGGAGACGGGACTTGGAAGGGCGGTAAGTTAACATGTAGTGCACCTTCAGTGCAAGTTTGAACTTGTTTGTCATTTATTTGTTCTTTGTGACTGTTTTCGTAAACCGTTTTTTTCTAGTGCGTTTTAAAAATAAGTGACATTAATTTTAAGCAACGGTGTGCTCTATCAGGTTTTGCTTCAGACTTGGACACAGCGCAACGGAAACTTGCAAAACTTCAACACGCCTACGGAGATAGTGTTTTTTCAAGACCCCAGGTTTTTCAGTTGTTTAAGGTATTCTCAGAAGGAAGAGAGTCGATTGAAGATGAACCACGCAGCGGAAGGCCTTCATCTTTAAGAACCGATGAAAAATGTCGATAGAATACGGGACCTTGTGCGTTCAGACCATCGGTTGACGACATGAATAATCGGGGAAGAGTTAAATTTGAGTCACACCACTGTTCATCAGATTTTGACTAACGAATTGGGGATGAGAAAAATTTGCGCAAAAGTGGTTCCAAAAAAACGTTCGCAGGAACAAAAGGACATCAGGAGAGAAAGGTGTCTTGACTTTTTGGAATCGATTGAAAATGATCCCCATTTTATGGAACGTGTCATTACTGGTGATGAGACTTGTGTTTGAGTACGATCCAGAAACCAAGCGCCAAAGCATTGAATGACCCACTTCAAGCTCTCCAAGACCCAAAGTCCAAAGAGTTTGTTTTGTTGAAATAATTGTCCACCAAATTTTTTATGAGATGTTTCACTGGAGAAAGGTATAGGGAGGGAAATTTTAACACCTACATACCTTAACCAGCTTGTTAATGTATAACTACAACAAGGGTATTTTCAACAAGATGGCGCTAGAGGTCACACTGCAACATAAACTGCGATATTTTGAGGTATATTTTTCAAGATAGATTATATTAGTCAAATGTTGACCATGAATTTCATAAGATATTACTCCATGCGACTTCTTTTTTATGGCCACATCTTGAAAACACAATTTTTCAAATTAATATTGCTGATTTAGTGCATCTCTAAGCTAGGATTACAGAAATAGATAATGAAATAAAATGTCGTCCTCATATCTCGCACAACGTTTTAAATTATATCAGAAGGTGATGCTAAACTTGTTTGGACCAGATTTGGAAGGTGGTGGATATGTTCAGCAGATGCTTTTAACGACACCTTGCCTGTTTTCTAAATTTGTAGAGATATTAACAAAGATTTTCTAGTAATTGATCCTTACAACATTGAGATTGAAAGGTAATTAAGTATAATATATGAATTATTTCATAGTTAACAGTATGCAATGAAGTAACAATTAAATACAAAAAAGCCCAAGAGGCTGCAGTATAACCGGATAGTACAAGGACGGCTCCTGAAGGAAAAAAAAACAATTAAATAACGCGCTCCGTTTTCATCACCGATGCCGTTTTTCGCTTTTTTTCAACAATCGGATGCTCTTATTTTTAACCGTTACCATGGCAACGAAAAAAATTCTAGAATTATTTTCTTGTTAGAAGTTAGAATCTATTTTTAAGTAATAGATATAACATACCTACCATTATTATAATTTAAGCTGATGTAGAAATAACATATGCACGCCAATAACACTCAAACGTCACAGTTTAACGATGTGTCAACATTTGACAGAAAAATTTCCAGTGTATTTTCGTCCTATCAACACAAAAACATAAAAAAACATGTTTTTTTATGGTCATGGTGATAACGGCTAAAAATAAGAGCATCCATTTGATTTGGAGATATATGTTTATGTAGATGTGAATTTCCTCGGTAATTGTAATCCCCGTAGCATTTTTTAAAACGCAAATGACTCTAAAGAGAGTTCATTGGTTTTAAAAATAACACGCGATATAAATACCTATCAGGATACACAGATTGCAGACCAGAAACGTAAATTGCAGCGTACAACGGGCCCGAATTCCTAGGTAAATTTAGACTTTCGTCTCTGCGTCCCAGTGAAAAATCCAGCAACAGGCGAAAATGGAAAATATATACACGAACAAGCTCGTATTTGTTTTCCGATATGATGTTAATGTATACCTGACCCAAAAAGTTGTGCGTGCATCCGCCTGGACATTAAAAATAGAACGAGGAAGAAGGCTTGCCAGACACGCTCAATAAAATGAATAATAAAAACAGACTTCTTGCCGTTAACGCCACTTTATTCCTGTTTTTGTAAACTTTCACTAAACGCGCATTAGCTTATCAAAAGTAATTATCTTATCGCGCGAAGCGCAAGGTTGTTTTTAATATCAGTGGCATTTTTTTTTGTTGCACACGAAAATTACGTAATTAAAATCTAATTTTCCTGGAAAAGCTTTCCAGTTTATTTAGCATAAGATTCCGCGGTATCGAATTTTTCACTCCACAAGTTTCTATCCAATCAAAGGGATTCAAACGCAATTTTATCAAACGCCATCGGCTATCTCAAAGGCATCAGCTTTGATGAGTTGGTGGGAAACTATGTTTCAACTGAGTTAGAAAAAGATCAATTGATAGGTTTTGAAATAATTTAGGAGAAGTTAAGGAAATGCTCCAGTTTTTTAGTAATACCATAGTATGCCACATTCGAGTTGGAAATCTAAGAAAGAAAATAAGTATGTATCTTTGTGTACTCTTGGAAATTCATCCTCAGTGGTATTGGACGAAGAATACGAGGAATACGAGATTAAGTAATGAGGCTGGCAACGTAGCGCCCGATCTAGTAACACTGCGGTAAGACGGTAGGTTAACATGTAATGCACCTTCAGTACAAGTTTAAACTTGTTAGAGTCATTTGTTTGTTCTTTGTGACTGTTTTCATAAACCGGTTTTTTTCTAGTGCGTTTTAAAAATGAGTGACATTAATTTTTAGCAACGGTCTAACGGGTAAGCGAGTGAAGGGGAAGTGGACGCGTGGTGGGGGAAGCGGACGCGTGGTGGGGGAAGCCTCTCCCGCCGCAGACGCACTGACAGAAGTTTGCGGCGGGAGAGGCTCTCTACCCGAGCGCTCGAAGCAACGCGACGCTTAATTTTCAAACGCGTTTTTCAGCAGATTGAATGAACCTCTCCCACAAGTCACGACAATGGATTTGTAGGGAATTTAATGACGAGTAATTTAAGCCCAGGAAAAAATGCTATACGACCATTTTTCGGCTTGTTCAAGCCGTTTTTCGAAAATACTTTTTTTTTTATTTTTTTCGATTTATGCAAAAACTTCTTATTATTTTTGCATGAAATTTATACTGCAGATGGGCACGATCAAAAACTACAATTTAAGCAGAAGTTTCTGCGACCATTAGAACCCTTGTAATTCGATTTCAAAAAATGGGCATTTTTCATCGGTTTTAATTTTTTTGTGCAAAAATTTCTGAACCGATTTTGATCACCAAAAAACTCGTTTTTTTCGTTTTTTTCAAGCGCTACAACATGCTATTTTTTGTTTTACTGAATCCGCAAAAAAACGGTTTTCGGACACAATCAATTTCTACTATTTTTTGCCTCATTATCGGGCCGAGAAACCTTATTCAGGACTTTTCAAAAAATAAATTATCTAGCCTGGACTATACTGTTCATCAGATTTAGCATGAAATGGCACACTTCAAACTCTGCAAGATCCAAAAAAGCAAGTCGAAGATCGAACGCATGCTGATTTGCTTTTTTGGTAGCCAGGAATTGTCCTCAAAGACTTTGTGCCTCCATGCCAAATAGTAAGTCAACACTCTTACACGGAGGTTCTGGAAAAATCCTTCCTCCTTATGAGGTCTTGTGACTTTTTCCTCTTTCCAAGATTGAAAAATCACCTCAAGGGACATCATTTTGGGACCATAGAAAACATTCAAACGGCTGTAACCGACCAGCTGAAGGCTATTCCAGTGTATGACTTCCAACACTGCTACGATAAATGGAAGGACCGTCTCCAGCGCTGTGTGGCTTCCAATGGAAGTTATTTTGAAGGAGACAATACAGAATTGTAATTCTATTCGAAAAAAATTAAAAAATCAGTCACATTACTTAATTTACACACCTCGTATACCTACCGGATATTTCAGTTTTCAAAATACACCGGTCCGCACCATCGTACACCATTACTTGGTAATTGAATGAGCAAATTACACTTCAGTGAAGCTCTAATGGTCTGAATATTATAAGCCAATTTGGGGACTTAAAAGAACAAGTAGGTTGAAAAGTGGAAGTTACTCTGTTTTGACCAAGTTTCATAGCTTTTTTTGTGCGATAAAATTAATAACACTACTAAAATTTTGTCTGCTCGTTTTTATAACGAACCGTCCAAAAAAAAAAGTCATCAAAGTTGGCCGAAAAAAAAATGTATTGTTATTCTTATTCTTAAGTTTATAACCTTATTGAATTGCCAAGACTGTCTCATTATGTTCCACGGTGTCTTAGTAATTTCTTCAATTTTATCGACAATGCATTGCTGAAGGTCTTCCATATCGTTAACAGGAGTTTAAAAAATTGAATTATTTAGATAAGGCCAGAGAAAAAAAATCACAGGGTCAAATCGCAAGATCTAGGGAGGATTATGGTCTTCCTTTTTAAACTAATTGTACGATCTTCGAAAAAATCACCTATATAATTAATTGTTTCCCGAGTAATATGCGCAAGAGCTCCATATTGTTTAATATAACCTTGCAATTCGTTGTCATGCAACATTTGTAAAAAATGTGTTAAATATTTCTAAGCGGTACCTTTCTGCATTCAACGTCCAACAGTTCTCGTTCTTCTCACAGCTGTCCATAGTCCAATTTTTTGAGGGTGTAGTGGAGTTTCAATCTAAAAAAAGTGAAGGTTGTCTGCACTTCAAAGTCAGCACTTAAAGTCAAAAACTTTTTCGAAAACAGCATCGTTATTGGTAAATAAATTGGTAAATTAGAGGTTCGTCCGCTCTGAGAATTTCATGTGTGGAATGCAGACGATATGGATGGAGCTCTAAATCGTTTTTCAAAATTCGTCATATTGTATAGGGCAGATTCACTTGTTGGCTCAGATGGCTAATTGATGTTCTTGGATTGTCCGTTATCACTTGCCTAACCATTTCAACGTTTTCTTCTGTCCTTACTCTGGGTCTGCCACTTCCTCGTTTCCGATTGACGCTTCCAGTTTGTCGGTACAAATTTAGAAAACGTTTTACTGACCGGCTTAAATGGTCGAAATGAATAACAGCGTCTGAAAAAAGTTCCTGAAGTCCTCATATGCAGTTCTCTTCAAATAGTTTATATTGATTCTCCTGCCATTTCTAAAACAAATTTCTCTGTTCTTCATTAAAAATAGAATATATTTATTGTACAATTGTTTCCCTTCGACATAGTCAGATTTGATGACGTTTTTTTTTTAATGGCTCGTTATAATATTTCTTGAAATACTGTTGAATGTAGGGTAGACCGGGGCACATTTACGCGGATTTTTTCAACGAATTTTCTAATTTTTATGTTTTCACTTGGTAAATTTTAGACATTGTGGCTTTATAAAGCAGTTAATACAGTCAAAATGTGTGTATTCAGTTGTTGCTCTATTTGTGGTTTTAACCGTAAATTTTTTTTAAGTCTGTTGCGTAAACTGGGTGGGGCACGTTTACGCATATTATAAGTGATACCAAGGAGTAAGTGAAATAAATATTTAATCAAATTGAACTGTTTTATTTATAACTTAAAACGCTGTTTAAAAATAAAAAAATTAAAGATAATTAATTAAAGAACATTTTACAGGCTAAACTGAAAACATAGGGCTTATTGCTAATTAAAAACAGAAACTATTTAGTCATCTTCATCATCACTGTTACAGTTTTTATAAACAAAAAATAAAGTATTTCCCTTTGCACACTTGTCATGGGACCACCTTTTGCATCTAAGACATTGAACCCAGTCTTGTCCTTTGTTAAATTTATAAGGATGTGTAAACGTACCCCGTCGCCAGTTCTCAAAAAAAGATAAAATTCTGCTAATGTTCATATATTTGTTTATCCTTAACTAAGTATTATTAGTTCACAATAAGTTTCAATAAGTTCAACACAAAATTTCGGGAAAGTTAATTGTAATTTTATTTTTTATTTAACCTGTAAAAAGCAATACATTTGATTTTATACAGCCTGGCGGAACCCGCGCTAAAGTTTCAGTTCCTTATGAGACTTACAATATGCGTTTAATGAGAAAATGGATAAGTATATGCCACGCATCTATTCCACCGGCGTTTTTCATCATTTTAACCTACTTGTCTGCAAGGAGGAAGACCAAACGCGTATGTAATTAGTTACGTAAACAGAAGCGGTTGCCTCACGTCATTAATGCAAGAACGAGAACTCTCGTCCGATTACTTTTACCTTTCAGAGTCCATTCTCTTCTGACAGGTAACGCTTGTGATTTCTATGAGACGAGAGAAGCGATTGTGTTCTCTTTTTGTTTCATTGTATGCGTGGCAACAGAAAATTTCGCACGGATTACCCTCGATTCGAAGTGAGGCGTGATGCTTCGAAGCAAGGTTGCTTTTGATCGTTTGTTTGTCATGCGAAATTCTTCTGCAGCGAAATTGGAAGCTTTGGCATAAGATAAAACCGGAACATCCTACGAACACTGACGCTTTGCATCCCACGCGTCATTCGCCAAATACGTTGTCATCATCGGGTGATGTCATATGTCGCGGACGTAGATAACATTTAGACCTATGCCTTTCATTGGATTAGACCTTCACATCGAAATGCAGAAGTAGTAAGGTAGAAGGTGCATTCCTTGAAACTATGGAGGGCATGATTTTCTTCAACTTTTTTACGCCAAATGAAGAACAGCTAAATTGCAAATATTTTCCAAGATCATAGTGTGGATCTCTATAAAATGAAAGCCTTTTTTCTGTGTTTGTCCTAATTTGATGAATGATATTGTTTTTAGATATTTACTTTCAGTTTACACACAAAAACGCATTTAAATAATAATATCAATCCAAGAGTGGGTACCGGAACCGTGACGGCAAATTAAGCATAAATAGAGCAAGTGTATAGGTTAGAATTTAGTTTTAATATTTTCCCTGAAGATCCCAATTTAGTTGGCGAAACGCGCGTCGAGAAAAGTATAGGAGTTCGATGTTTTGTGGAAAAAGTCTGAAGATGTTTTTTTTAATAACATCAATACTAAATCTTGTAACACAAAAAATACAACTTACTACAACAACAGAGGTTCTAAAACTCATCCTAATAATTTTATTAAAATTGTTAATTCTAAAATGGTATGACCTAATGAATGGAATAAAATAAAATGGAAATGAACTTGTATCCTGGGAGATTTCTTGTAATA